>JBAWJU010000027.1:0-480396 GCA_037356035.1 Xylaria sp. Z50
TAAAATTTTTATTACTAATTTTTAAAATATATAAGCTAATTATATATAATAAGTTATTATTATTTTTAATAATAAGTATAAATAGTAAATTTAATTTAATTTTTATAGCTATAATAGTTATATTAAAGGCTATTTTGCTTAAAAATATATTAACTTTTAAAAAAATTGCTAATTTAACTATTAAATACTTAATTATATTTATTTTTAAAATATTATTTATAAACTAAATAAAAATAATAATTAATAAAGTAAATAAAATTAGTTATATTAAACTTATATTATAAAAAAAAAAAACTATATTTAAAAATTTTTAATATTTAATTAGCATTAAATATTAAAAAGCTATATAACTTTTTTAAAATTATAATTAAAACTAGTATTTATATTTATATAAAATAAGCTTTTTTAGCTAAAAAGTTTTAAAATATTATTAAATTTTTTAATATTTAAAAAAATAAAAATATAATAAATATATTTATAAAATAGCAAATAAAAATTTTTTTAGTAAAAAAATAACAAAATTAAAATTATAAACTATATAATTATATATATTTATTAAGTTATAAAAATATAAAAGTTTTTAATAATTAAAATAATAAGTTATATAAATAAAAAAAAATAAACTAAGTAAATAGCTTAATATTTTTTATATATTTTTTATTTATAGCTTAATATAATATTTTAAATTATATTTTTTTTATATTAAAAATAATAAAGTAAAAAAGCTAAATAATTATTAATATATATAATATTAATAAAATTATAATATTTAATAGCTATTTATTACTTTTTTAAATAAAAATAATTATAATATTATATAATAAATATTATATAACTATAATTAATATTATTTTTTTTTTATTAATTTTTAATATATTTAAACTATTATAATAAATTTATAATTATATTTTTTTATAGCTTAAAAAAGTATTATATAATAGTAATAAAATTTTAAAATATATTTATATATATATAATAATTTATAAATAATTTATTTTATAATTATAAAAATTATTATTAAGTATTTATTAATAATATAATAATTTTTTTAAAAATAGCTAAATAATATAAAAAATATTTATATATAATATTTAAACTTTTTTAAAAATATAATATAGCTATATTATTTACTAAGTTATTTATTAGCTATTTATTTATAAATTTACTAGGCTTTTATATAAATATATTTAAATTAGTTAATATAAAAAGCTATATTAAAGCTTTTTAAAAGCTAAAATTTTTAAGCTAGCTTAAAATACTTAAAATATATATTAGCATTTTTAAATTTTTATATAACTTTATTTTATATTATATTAAACTTATTAAATTATTATAAAAATAAAAGTTAATATTATTTATTAAAATATAATAACAAAGTTAAATAAAAAATAAAAAACTAAATATATATAAAGTATATATTTAAACTATATATTATATATTAATAAAAGCTAAACTTATTTTTTTTAAAATAGTTTAAAATATTATATATAATAAAATAACAATTTATTATTATAACCTAGCTAAAAAGCTTTTTTTTTAAATAAATAGTTTAAAAAAAAAAAGCTTTAATATAATAGTATTTTATATTAAAAAAAAATATAATTAAGTATTTAAAAAATATATATACTATTTAAATATTTTATTAATAATATATTTTAATAAATTGCTATTAAAAAATAAAACTTATTATAAGCTTTTTAAATTAAAAATAGCATGCTTAATATAAGTAGCAAAAAAATTATAAACTATATTTTATTTTAATAAGCACTTAGTTATTATATTAATAAATTATTTTTTTATTAAAAAAATAGTTAATTAAATATTATTAAATATATTTATAACTAATAAAGCTAACTTTTATTTAATTAATTTATTTATTTATTTTTTATAATATAGTATATAAGTTTATTACTTATTAAAAAAATTAAATTATATACTTAATATATTAAGTTATTTAAAAATAGTTATTAATATTATTAAAATAAATAAAAAGCTAAAAAAAATAAATAAACTAGCTATTTTAAATATAATTTAAAATAATATTAATATAGTAAACTATATAATAAAAACAGTAATAAATAACTTTATGCTATAAAACTTTAAAAAGGTATATTAAAGTAATAATAAGTATATATATATTTTAAAAAATATAAAAAATATAATATTTATAATTAAAAAAAATATTATTATTTTTTTAAAGCAAAAATATTTATTTAAGCTTATAATAAATAAACTAATTTATAATACTTATAAAAGTATATAAAAGCTTTAAATATTTTATAATATAATAAAAATAATATTAAAATAAATATATAATATAAAACTTAAAACTATATATAATTATTAATAAAATATAATTAATAAAAAAGTATATTAAATATTATAGCGCTTATAACTTTAATTAAATTAATAAGTAATAATTAATTAATATTATATAGTTAATATATTTTAAAAATTATTTTTTTATATAAATAATAATAATTAACTTTATTTTTGCTTTTTTTTTAGTTTTATTAATTAATATATTTTAATAATTAAGCAAAATAAAATCTTATTTTAATATTTATAATTTTATATTAATAATAATTTATTTTATATTTAAATAAACTTTTTTTATATTTAAAAATAAATAGTATATTATAGTAAATTAAGTAATAATAATAACTTAGTAGCTGCTATTATATAATTAAAATATTTTTAAAAATATTATTTTTAATTAAAATAAAAAATTTATATTAAATTTTTTAAAAAAAATATAAAAAACTTTAAATATAAAGCTTTTAATAATAATAGCATATTATTTATAAGTAAATAATTACTTTAAATAAAAAAACTAAATAATTAAAACTACTTTTTAATTTTATAACTTTATATATTTAAATTTAAACTAAATTAATATTATATTTTTTTTATAATAAAATTTAAATATAGCTTATTTTAAAACTATATAATTAATAATATATAAATAGTTATTTAAATTTTAGCTATTAAAAGCAATAAAAATATTTATAAATATATAATTTAAAAAGTTTAAAAATATTAAATATTTAAAAAACTATTTAAAATAAAATATATATTTAGCTATAAATTTTATAAAAGCTAATATAAAAAAAAAGTATAATATTAGCTATTAAAATATTAAATTTAATAAAAATAATTAAGTATATTTATAATTTTATAAAAAATATTATTTATTTAAACAGCTTTTATAAAAATATATATAATAATAATTTAGGCTTTAAAAAGTTAAGCAAAAAATTAATAAATTAGCTTATAAATTAAACTTTTTTAATAATTTTTTTATTTATTTAGTTATTTTTATTTAATATTTTAACTTTATATTAAAAAATAAAAACTTTTTTAATTATTTTATACTATTTTTTAAGCTTATTAAAGCTAAATAAAATAATTTTAATAATAAAGTAAGCAAAGTTTATAAAATTAAAGCTATTTTATAATATTAATTAAACTATTAATAAATTAACTTTAATTATTTAATTAAATAAAAAAAATAAAAATATAAATATAATAAATAAAAAATAAAATAATAATTATATTAATATAAAAAATTGCTTATAAACTATTAAATATATATAAAACTTTAATTAAATTTATAAAAAAGCTTTTATAAAGTAATAAAAAAAATAATAAAATAAAGTTATAAAAAGCTATAAAAGGTTATTAAAAACTAATTAAAAAAAATAGTTTTAATATAATATTATAAAAAGCAAATATATAATTTTAATAAAATATTACTAAAAATAACAGTTATTTTTTATAAGCAGTAGTTTAATATAACTTTATAAAAAATATATTATATATTATATATTAAAATATATATTATTTATATGCTATTAACTATTAAGCTATTAAGCTATTATAATAGCTTAATAGCTATTAGGCAGCTAATATACTATATTTATAATTAGATTTTTTTTAAGACTTAAAGTTTTAGCTTTTTTTTTTCTCTTATATTTTTTAGTTAATATATTATATTATATATACACCTTAAAAAGCATTTATTAGCAATATATAATATAAAACAAAATATGTTTAAGCTTAAAACTTATAATTAGGCTATAATATCTGCTAAAGCTAAATGCAAAAAAAAAGCTATAAACAATAAATTTAACTTACTAAAAAAAAAATCAAACCTAAGAAGTTATAAAGCTGTTAAAAAATACTAACGTTTTATTTAGTAAATAAGTGACACAGACTGTAGAGGGGTCTATTCAGAAGTATATATAAAGTGCATGTATTGGAAAACAAGTGTGGAATTCTGGCGCAGCCAGAATTCCCTACCTATGTGGGCTACACTATGTGGGGTCTGTAGGGTCTGTAGGGTCCATGTGGCTAGGGTCCATGTGGCTAGGGTCCATGTGGCTAGACTGGTGGCCATGGCCACCAGTAGCCATGGCCCCCCTAGCCACCTATATCAATAAGTTTATAAAATTAAATAAGGTTTAAATAGCAAAATTATAAGATATAAGGTATGCTAAGTTGTTTATAAATTTAAATAAAAATATAAAATTAACTATATTAAAACTTTTGCTTTAGTAGTTAAATAAAAAATATTTTGCTTATTATTTGCATTTGCTATAATTTATAACTAAGAAATTAAACAAATAAATATTAAAATAGCTTTTTTATATACTAATATAAATAAAAAAGTTTATATATAACTTTTTCTAAAATATAATTAGTTAAGCAGGGTATATAAGCTTTAAAAAGCACTATATAGCCTAAAGCAAGCTCTTAAAATATAATTTAAAATATTAACTAAAGTATTAACAAATATAAGCTAGCAATAGTTAAAATTTAATAAAGCTATTTTTTACAAAGACTAAATAATATTAGCAGTTTATATAAATAATATCTTAATCTTTAGCTTTAAAAAATAAAAAATTAATAAAATAAAATAAGCACTTATAAAGCGTTTTAAAATGTTAAACCTAAGATTTTGCAAATTTTTCTTAGGTATTTAGATTATAAGAAATTAATTAGCAAAAAAAATCTAGCTAAATTAAATTACTTACTTAAAAAAAGTATTAAAATATATTAGCTTTAAAAATATTACTTTAAAAAATATTTTATTAAATATAAAAAAAAACCTTTAACTAGCATTAAAAGATTAGATTTTAAATACTAAAGCTAAAAACAGATACTAATTAATTATTAAATTACTAATATTTGCTATAATAAATATATAACCTAACTTAGCATACTTAATATTTAAACTTAGTTAATTTTTAGTAAACTTTACTTAATAATATAAAAATGCAGCTAAAATAGTGCTATAATATATTAAATATATTATTTACTTAAACTTAAAATTTAATAGCACTAAAAAAGTAATACTATAAAGCTTTTTAAACGCTAAATAGGCATAAAATAAATATAACAGCATATTTACTAAGTACTATATTTTTATTTTAGCTAGTAGTATAATTAGTTAAAAAAACCGAAAATAATTACTAATTACTATCTTAAGCTATAAATTTAAATACCTAGCACTTTTTTTAGCTATACTAAAAGCTATATATTTAAAAAGCTTATTAACTAAACTTAAATACCTTAAAATTAAAAAAACTATTAATATTTTTACTAATAATAATAGTATATTTTAACTTATTAAAAATATAAAGCATTATAAGCAAATAAAATATATCCGTTTAAAATTTTATAAAATTAAAAAACTATAAAACGGTAATACTATAAACGTTACTTAGATTTTACAAACTAAAAATTCTGCTAATATTAATATAAAAGCTTTACTAAAGCCTAAATTAAAATAATAAAAACAAATAATCGGCATTACTATAATTACTAACTAATTATATAACTTTAAAAGCACTATAAATTTCTGCTTACTTTTTAATCTTAAAACTTTTTATTTTTTATTTTTATAACTTATAAACTATACTTTTTACTTATTAAAACTTTATTAAAAAAACACTACCTACAATGTTTTTATAATTCCACCTACCTTTACTAAAACCAGCTTTTTAAGTACTAAAACGTTTTTAAGGACTTAAATTAAAATTACTAAAACTAGCTCCTTTTATATACCTTTTTTAACTAAAACCTAAATTAGCACCAACATTAATGCCAACAATAAAACTTATAATATTCTGTCTACTTAACCTTTTAACACTCTTAATAATAAAAGCCTTTGATCTATCTAAATATATAATCCTTTCCAAAACGTTAAAAGTCTACCTAAAAGGCTACTTTTTAAAATTATGCGGTATATAAAACCTAGCATTTAGTTTCCTAGAGAAAATAGACTCTAAACAAATAAAGAAGATAATAAAGAAAGTAATAAATTAGAATAACAAATTAGAAGGCTGACACAGACAGCAGAGGGGTCTAGTTCAGAAGTAAAATATAGTGCATGTATTGGAAAAGAAGTGTGGAATTCTGGCGCAGCCAGAATTCCCTACCTATGTGGGCTACACTATGTGGGGTCTGTAGGGTCTGTAGGGTCCATGTGGCTAGGGTCCATGTGGCTAGGGTCCATGTGGCTAGGGTCCATGTGGCTAGACTGGTGGCCATGGCCACTAGTAGCCATGGCCCCCCTAGCCACCTGTATCAAAGGCTTTTATACTACTGTTACAACTACTAAAGCTAGTGTTATAGGCATACTAACAATATATTTAGAAAAATACCTATAATTAAGGAATTTACTAAGGGCCCTTTAAAGTTTTTAAACTATAGCTTTTAAATTTGCAGTATAACTAGGAATATAAAAAGGCGATTTCTTAAGTAAACAAAATGCTTACTATAAAATTAATTAATAGATTGCACAAAGTTTTTAATAGCGCTTTATATAGGACTTAAATAATAGGTATAATGCTGTTAGCAAAGCGGTAAGGACTTATAATATACTACAGAGAACTGCCTAAGGCAGGTTAGCTAAATCTTTTTTACAAAAGCGTACAAGCCGACTACAAAAAAAATTAAAGAGGAACTAAGGAAGGTTTTAAAGTTATAAAATTAATAAATTTAGTTTTAAGTATATTATATAGAATGTTTTTAAGCGTGTAACTATACGGGATATAATAAGTATGTTATTTTAAGTACTACTACTACGATTAAAGCGGAGTGTTCAGAAAAATAATACAACCAAAAGTAGTAATACGAGGATTGTACGTAACTGTTGTACACAGTAATCTACAAGTATAAAAGGCACCTATATAGTACTTCACAATACTATAACTATAAGTAATATACAAGCAACAAGCTTCACATACAACAGACACTTCCATCGAGGACTTGGCGAAGTGTTATGCATTTTTGCGGGCCGACTTCATTAGGAGGCGACAACACAAATTTGCGCTGAGTATGAATGACGTATCCATAATAGCTCATAGTTGTAGCCTTAAGTTCTCTCTTAAGAACATCACATAGGTTAGATATTCTAGTCGGCGGAGCCTCTATGTGCCTCCGATATGCGTCAAGAGATGAAGGTATCCGTGTCGAGGACTGCGTCATGGGCAGCAAAGAAAACTTCTTGTGTACCCTGTGTCCGATTTTCAGCGCCCAACTAACTCTGGCTTTACGTGACGAATGGGGCGGGCGTTGATGGATTTGAAATGAGGTTATCATCTACAAGCCGTAGTTGGAAGTTCTTCCATTGAGAAGTCGCCCTTACTTGGTTGCCAAGTTGGGAATTAGGTAAATGTAGTAGCAGTGGCAACAGGTACCAGCTGAGGGTATCACGTGACAGATGGTGGGGCTGGTCACCTCACTTACCAATTACGATGGGCACCACTCTCTGTAACTAGAACACATATATAATACAACTCCAGATAGGTCTCTTCTAACTCAATTCATTCGCCACGAAGCGCATCGCATTCGTTGACATATTGAGAAGTAAGGGTTTGCCTAGTGCTACTATAGGAAATTTCTCGCATCTGTAAGCAGTGTTGTTCGTAAGGTAATGCTGAAGTCAAGTTGCTGGGCCACTTCTTCTACTACATCATTCGGCAACGTGGTAGCATCCCTGTGAGCAAGATGAAGCCCAATACTATGCATATAGGCTCATTTACATGTGATTGCGCTGCATAGTGCATTGTAGATGCTGAGAGAAAGTCCGTGCAACAGCTTAGTCACGCGCAACTGAGATCGTCGACGCCGGCCTAGTTCTAACTGACGATGAACGGTACAGAGGTCTTGGAGAGCGGCGTTGCTAATCCTTATTTTTGATAGAATGCCTTCGTACTCCTTCCTCTTAATTGTGAATGAAGTATTTCTTTTGAAGGCTTCAAGAATTGTTGCTTGGTCCGAAGGACCGACCTAGGGCGTAATGAGTACATTTTCAATCTGAAAGTATATATCAACCTACCCTGATGCCTTCTTCAATATTAAGCTGACGCCTGATTTCTTGCGTGGCCTTCAACATCTCGGTGAGGTGTTCTTCGAATATGTTATATGACGTCCATAATCTCAAACGTCTGCAACGTATGAATTTGTGGTTCCCACCCTGAGTTTATACAATATACTATCTTATACAAAGAATCAAGTGGGAAAACTCACTATAATATATTAGCCTTTAAAAGAGCCGTTTGTGAAAAGAAAAAACTTAGTTATAGTCGGTAGAGACAACACACCAGATGGTCTGCGTCAATGTTCCATTCAGGGCCGAACGGTTCCTCAATCATAGATTATATTTTGGTAGCTAGCACGATACCGATTAGGAGTTGTTCACAGGTGTTTTGAAGTCGAATTTTCTCCGTCTGTAAATCCCTCTCGATACAAATGAGGTCTTTCTTAACGTTCTTGGCGGAATGTAAGATCTCCATATATGTTTGTACGGCTTGAATTGCCAACCTGCGACCTCTATCCCAGACATGGCTTTCCGGGGCTGGAATTCCTCAAGATAATAAAAATCTTTTAGGGCTTAGTCTGAGATGCGAATGTGATACGCACTCTATAATATGACACTGACCGGCCTTGTCTTGACTGCTCCAAATTTCAGTCTTTAGAATTCGGATATTTATCCTTTCTCTCAGTATAAAGCGTATTGACGACAAGGCGTAAGGAAAATTAGCTATGGTAGCCTCCGAAGGCCAACAATACATTGAACATATAGATCTAGAATTTATAGCACTATTTTAAGATGATTCTTAATCTCTAGACACTACCTAAAAAGCCCTTTCTTATACACAACCCCGCATCTATAATGGCCTAGGGATCATAGATTTACCAGAGTGTATATTGTTCTTTGAATAACACCTAAAAATGATGGCAGAGGCCGGTAAAAACATGATTGAATCGCATCAAATAGAAAGCCTAGTGAACGGAGCGATCAGCTACATTCAGGACCTTATATCGTCTCTGAAGCTAGGAGAAGCTCACTATTCCAAGGCGACATCCCAACTTGCAAGATTCAAATTATGGGTTGGGAGCGTTGGTGCCCTTCACAAGTCTGGGTATAGGTCTTTAGATTACCGGCTACGCGATGCATCGTTTATTCGGCAGCACGTCATCATGTGGCGTCCGTGCCCGAGGTCCAAGACTTTCTCGAACCTGAATTAGTCGAGTACTTGGCGGGTGACGAGCATGCTATTCAATCTGACCTTGATCTAGCCCTGGCTGATATCAATCATGTGATTGACTGCTTGCTCCGTCTATCGGTCGCGATCGGGAATCCGGCGCCCCACGACCGATATACGTCTCAGGTCGGAGCAGGGAAAATGGCCGCTTATGAGCCTGATGATATTAAGCATGTTATAGACAAATTCCTCAAATTAGGACCAAGCTAGCAGAAAGGCTTGGGAATGCAGCGGTAAGCCGCCGCCAATATCTCAAGTACAGAGAAGATCACCATGATAGAATCGCCTCTGGTATTAATAACGGTGAAGATCTTGATGAAGGTGGCAATCAAACGACAGTTGCGTCTTCCATGCCTAGTCATCTCGAAGACGCTATAAATGAAAAGCGGACAATAAATCAAGATATTGCGTCTACTGTTTCTAGGACGCCTGATACTCCTTCGGAGAATAACTCAGAAGAACCGAAATTACCACCAGTACCAGAAGAGTCCTTTCTCGGGTCATTTATATGTCCATTGTGTTGGTTGATGATCGAGGTAGGCTCAGAAAATGAGTGGAAGTAAGCAATTTAAACTCTTCTACAGTATTTTGCCAATCTAATGATTTATAGAGAGCATGTCTCCAGAGACCTGTAGCCTTACATCTGTCTTGCTACAACTTGCTTAACACAGGGTCATCGATATTCTTATCGTTCTGAATGGTCTAGTCATATGGAACAAGTTCACTGGAGAATATGGCGATGCCCATTCGAATGCCAACAGATGTCCTAGAGCACCGAAGAATTCCGAAGTCATCTACAAGAGGTACATTCAAATGATCTAACTCTGTCACAACAACACGTGTTTGAAAGAATATGTAGCGAGATGGACCCCAAGAAAGCATGCAGTCCCTGCCCATTGTGCATCGAAGTGCAGATTACCACGGAAACACAATACTACAAACATATTTTAGGTCATCACCTCGAGCAGTTGTCTCTTTTCGCCCTTCCACAGACCATGAACGATCACGGCAAGAACAAGAGCCTACAGGATGATAGAGAGAATGCCGGTCAAGAGCCCCAACTTCAAACCCCAACTCCTCTTACTTCGGATAGCAGCGATGAGAATGAGGCCGAGGCGCAAACTGCTAATAACTCGCACAAGAGGAGGTTAGATGCTGTTGAAACCGCAACGACAAGTCAAGGAAGTATAGAGAACCGCATAGGCTCTGCAATAGAAAGGCCAAGTATTAAGGATTCGTTAGGATCACAACTCACATCTAACCTAGACAATGAGGGGCGTTCTAAGGGTAAAGTATTGAGTATTTCGGGTGATGGAGATGTCGTTGGTTCCCACATAACACCTCTAGAGGAGCTTCATCGAAGACCCCATTCTTTCGAACGACAGCCGCCCAAAAGAAATGAAGAATACCAATTCTCTCCAAAGGGAAAAAGCCCCAATAAAAGTAATTGGAGATGGAACTGCGTGAGCCGCTTGTCCACCATATCGCAAATTGATTAGAGGTGGCTAACTACTGACTTTTAGTGCAATTGTCCCTGGACGGGCTTACCGTACCTTTCTGATCCATCTTGTCTTGGTTGTGGACATAAGCGAGACACCAATTGCCACGTCTGGACTATATGTTGAAGTAGCAGGTATAAAAGTGGTTCAGTTGATTAACTAACTGACTGGCTGGCTGTTAGGTAGGTGGGAAGACGCCTATATATACATGATTGGGTGACCGTTGCCCCTATTCTTAGATTAACATGACAGTGACTCCTTGACCCCTTATACTTTCGACACTAAGTAGCTCATAAAACGGCTGCTACATGTCTTATTAGAAAATACAACGTCGGCGGCTTGATAGCTCAAAGTTTATCAGACGAAAGACAGACGTCTATTCTCTCTAATGGTGTGAATATTCGGTTAATCTCTAGTCACACTCTTGAGATGAGCGTGATGAGAGAGAAATAGAATCAGGGGCGGGTTGCCTTGAAGGTAATGATATTTGGATATGCCCTTCGTAGGTATCCGACTACTACTTACTCTGTTAATAGTCAGTACTGTAAGCAAATTAGTTCGACTAAGTGTTCTGGCATGTCGTCTTTCTTGCATGACTCAGGGCTAAGCATAAGTATTCTAGAAGTTATATGTGAGATACCCGTCTGTTATCAACCAAACTCTCGGTAACGCGGTTCCCTGTAGCCCCGCCCCAACTTTCCAAAGTGTTTACATTCGTCCCGAGGAGTCATACTCCAACAGCTTCTTCATATTTCCCATCCCCGCCTGCGGGATGTGGCCGCTTCTTAGAGAAAGTGGGAACTTCTCTTAGCAGATGGTCTTCGTTGCTGAGCTTGTTAAATAGTCCATTTATAGGGGAATGACGACAACTACTGTTTCTCAGCTTTGTCATATTTGGTACGTTAGAATCCGACTAGAGATTCCGGACAACAAGCACACTAATTTTCGGGTCGTTACTATCGGCCAGCGCTTTTAGGCACATAATTTCCTGCATGCCTTGGCGCACATTCCGTGGGTGGGCTGAGCGAGGGGCATGGGGTTTGATCCGAAGGCCGCCATATGTATAGCGAAGATGCGACCGGCGTCAGCATGAAGTGCGGGGTAGAGTTCGAGGGGTATCGCGTTGGAGTCCGCTCGGAACATTTAAGAGCTAGATAATTTGCATGTGATGTTTATCAAATGAATCAAGCGTTTTTTCTTTCTTTCTGTAATCGAAGTTAATCTTGGGTTATGCAGACGGTCGCGTGAGGTTAGTTGTTGAACGAGATAACCCAAGACATTTGACAACTAGGCGTATAATTCAATGTAGCTTCAATCAAAGCGTAACCGAACTTGCCCAAGCACACAAATTCTGGCCTAATGAAATACGACTTCTTCTTCAAATAAACTCGGGATGGGACATAGACAAAGCCTTTCAGCATGACTGAGCGATAGAACCTTCCAATGAAGCGCTAACCCACTTAGGCAATCGGAACCCTAGTTAAGGTTGGAAGCAATGCTTAGCTAACATGTAACTCAGTTGCTATTATAAAAGGCAGCAATTTTAGATACCTTGCCTTCACGGCCTCAAATGGCCAGCCGCATAGATCATGAAAATTACGCTTTTTTCATGATCAGTGGTCTTTGAACCCTCTTGATCACCAACACCTGTCTTGTACACTGGCCGCTTGAGTTGCCATTAACCGGATTAGGACTGTTATATTCGGGTTTATAGGTATGCAATATTCAGTTAAGAGTTAGCCAAGCTTCGTTTTGACAAATTAGTACCTGGCGCATAGAACTATCCTCTTGCAAGTCCTCATCCGGAACACGTGTTGCCCATTTGAGCGGCATCTGCCAAGTCGGGAATAACTATGCCTCCTAATCCTGCCGAACAGGCTTTCACAAGCCGAAATTACAACTTGCAAGTTTAGCGAACCTATTTGCAGCAGCACATGAGCCTCGTAGCAGTCATGCGAGTATCAGCTGAGGTACTACTATGTAGGACCCTTTTCAGCGCCTGAGTCGGTACCGAGTGCAATCAGCTCAGGTGTACCACCAATCCTTAATACTATATAACATGATCTTTTCGTAGGTGATGCACGTTGGATGTATTATTCCAAGTTTGAACGACATTAGTCGCATGATAGGGTGTGATAGTGGATGCGCGTGATGGATCATTCCAAGGTTAAGCAGCGTTGACTGCATAACGCAGGCAATAGATAGTTGCCAAGGCCCGGTTACAACAGCCGAGATCCGGTTTCTGATTGGATATCGAAGAGTCGAGGTTGAGAGCGCCTAGCAATCTATCGGAAGTAAGGAATGTTGCCATTGTTTTTGTAATATATAACTAACTGGGACCCCAAGGCCACTTTGAACTCTGCTGCTTGAGTATTCATCACAAGCGAAAGCGCATCCTGTCTACCTCATGAAGCTGAAGTCCGTTTCATTAACCGTCATCGCTCACATCGGAGTCGCATGGGCATTACCAACTCCGGCAGACAGTGCATTATATTCTCCCTGTCCCGGTGATGTTTTCAATACTGCCTACTGCTGCTCGCGGGGCTTCCTGGGCAACTATGAAGCGTATGCCCCTACTCTTGAATCAACCTACCCCCTGTCTTCCACTTTCTCTTCTAGGAATCTTGTCGCTTGTCGTCTAATTACCAGACTCAAATATTAACTAACATTTGATATCGAATAGCTGTATCTTCCGTGAGAGCACCAGATTTCTACCAAGCTTGATGCGCCCTGGCTTGTATAAAATTGAATACACTGACCATTTATACAGCCCTCTTACCCATCAATGATGAAGCTTTCAAAGGTCAATGCAATTTATTTGGGAAAGACCCTGTCTGCTGCGTCCGTCCTCTAATTGTGAGTTCGTGATTTCGTTTTCATCCGTTTCCACAGGGAACCTCTATTAACTGTTCCAATGAAATAGGGTACACCGGTGCTTTTCTGCGTCAATCCACCAGGACTCAGCCCCTTCCTCGCGGACACTACTACAATTGCATTATTACCAGTCTAGGCTAAAGAGATTTACCATTTATAGTGCAAGCCAAACAGCATCCCATTCATGTAAATAATCTATGTCTAATCTTGCGTTGCTTACATAATGGCTTCAATCACAAAACTTCCAACCTATTGTAGATGGAGTATTAATTGAAGGTGGTAAATGCTCACAAGGTCAGGTATATTCAAGTATTGTCCATGAGACCAATACCCATGATTGTATTATATCAGGAATATCCCCTCTGGAAAACCTTTGAGCCGTAGCAAAATACGTTGTCTATAGATATAGATAAGTTCAAAAAGTCGTATTCTATGGCTTTGGTCAATATTATAATACACATGTCTTTACGAATTGATAGACATAGTGTGGCTTACGACCCCTCCACCCATCACTTCTGCCCTGTCGGCAAGTGTCTTTTATTTAAAATTTATGAGCCCGTAGGTAAAACAAAGGGCCTAATGTCTACTATGCTGCTAATTAATTACTCCTATTTACTATAACATGGGCCTAAGTAGAGGGTAGTCAAAAGGGAGAGGGTTATTCAAGGTGCGCGCACGCTCCAGGAGTAACCAACAAAGGCCAGCAGGCGGAGAGTGCATAGCATGGTCAAATTACAGTAACGGCACTCGAGACAGGTATTCAAATCTATCTTGATCAAACATTGATCTCCTATTTTGATAGTGGATATCAAAACTCATACTATGTTGTCCTGGTCATGTGACCACCAAATTCCCACTTATTCAAGTTCTCATATGAGTGGTAGCACCGCCTATCTGAGGCCGAGTACATGTTCATTGAAAAATCTCTCTTCAGCCTCAGTCTTCGTCCGGTCTTATAGGGTATTTTGTTAGGGTAACTCTCCAACTCACCACTTGCTATACGTGCCTCTTCGGTACTACTATCCCATATGAACGTTGTCATTCTTGCTGGTGCTTGTGAATTCTGCTTCGGTGTTTCAAAAGAGGAGCGTGCCGCGGCCAGCGACGTTAGATCATGCTTGCTGAACGAGCGCCACGCAGAACGCCGAAGTCCGAGTGATGATAACATGTTCGTTGAAATCTTCGGATATAAATTTCAAGGCTGCCTTCTGGTTCCACAACCGAATCATCTGGCTCGTTCCCGCCGGCCTTAGACAAATATCTCCGAGCTTTGACTTTAATTAGTCATTAACATACTTACTGGTGGAACATTACCTAGAACCTGGTGGCTGTAAGACAGTGTGGCAGTGAAAACGGATGTGTAAATTGTCGAAGATGGTACTTGGTGTAGTAAATCCATTAGATTAGAAGGTTAAGTTACACTATAGTATAGACGGCAGGTTAGGGGTTTATATACTGTCAGTTAGGTATGTGGATCGGTTGTATCCTTCCCACCTACTTCTGACATAAATACGGACCTAAGGTTAGACTTATAAAGAACAGTCATATTAGTAGTACGCCTTGTACCGGCATGAGATATCAGCCATTTTCGGCCGGGAAACGAGGGAGAGGGTAAGGAAATAATAGGTAAATCAATACCAGGCGTTAATCGAACTACAACTCCGATGTTGGAGGGATGGCTCATACAAACGCTGCTTGAGCGTGATTTATTTTGGCTTTTATAAAGGCTGGCAGATAGGCACACTGTCTTGGCGTATGGGCTTAGCATGCATCGAAGAAAACAGTACAATACACAAGATCCCGTCATTTCACTGCCGTCGGTCTTCCTTAGGCTGAAAATAGGGGCATTATGCTTAGCTATATGATCTAGTAGTACGTCTAAAAGGCACCTGCCATACTACTTTCCTTTTGTGTTTCTCCTACACTATACCAAATCCAACAACACGGGTTTCTTTAGGATGGATGAAATGTAGGAAGTGGTCAAGTTGTATCAACCTGCAGCGTGGCATTACCGTAGTGCGTAGTAACGGGTCGATTCCGCCTCGGTAGGGCTGAGTAGAGACATTGCTCTCCTAACTCGCCTACATAACATCTTACGCATCCTATTTCCACTTGATTTTTCGCCATGCTAATTTTTGCTTGTATTCATTTCTCAAAAAGGCATTATATTCGCTATGGAAACCTACAATTATACACCCCTCAATCTGGATGAACCTGCCTTTTGCCTTGCACGGCCTCCTGGCGGTGTAGGAAAAGAACTGCAATGTGAGCTAATCCATGCTTTGCATGCGAAGATCCTTGGTGTCGTTCTGCAACGAGCTAAAAGGTTGAAAATCACCGAGCAAATGGTAATAGAAGCTCTCAAAAATAACGGGCCAAGCAAAGAATGTCTTAATATCATTTTATAAAGAGCCCAAGAAATGGCGATCACCGATGATATAATATTTGCAGCTGTCCGCAACAAAGGTCAGAACATAGAGCTCCTTGATTTCATTCTACAACGAACCGAAGCATCGCAAATTACCCAGTACGTGGTAATGGCGGCTCTCGAAAGCAACCATCAATGCAAACAATGTCTTGATATTATTCTCAGAAAAACCGAAGGATAAGCAATTATCCGGACAACAATACTCGTCGCTGCTCAATCCGAAGGCCTAAGTAAAGAATGTATTGATATCGTTCTCGAACGAGCCAGCAAACGGGCGATAACTGAGAAAGTAATAATAGCCGCTATTCGCAATAGTAGCCAAGCCGAGGAATGCGTCAACGTTTTTGTTTAACGCGCTGAAGAGAGTGTGATCAAGACTGATCAAGTGATATCAGCTGCAATCAGTCAAGATGAAAGTAGGGATTGTTTTGGCATCACTTCCCAGCGAGTTGGAGATTCCATAGTTACTCGGAAGATGGTACTAGCTGCCATTTGCAGCACAACGCAAAACGAAGGGACTGTTCGCTTTCTTCTACAAAAGACTGAAGTTTCACTGATCAACACTGAGAGAGTGATATCACACGCCATTAATCAAAAGACAAAAACAGAAGATATGTTGATATGATTTTGCAGAGAGCCGGAAAATTGTTGATTGATAATTGTTGCTGTCTGTTTCGACAGACAACACCCGGGTGACGATATTACGGAATATATTTTGCAGCTATGTCAGCCTATCACAATCACGCGAACAGTCATTCACGCTATGGTAATACGCCTCAGCGGAGAGGCTAATCATCTTCATCCTGATTCATATTATTGGTTCAATAACGAGCTTCGTCTCGCCGAAGCTCCCTTGGTCTAGTTTCTCCTAGATCGTGGTTTCGAAATTTAGTTTGATTATAATGACGAACAAGAGATACTCAAGGTCCTCAACCCGAGCGAATGGATTTCAGACGAAAGAGACACACGCTCCTAAGCGTAGGAAAACGACTACTAAGCTCAGGGAAGCGAGCAAGGGACAAGAAAAGGTATCTCGCCTGAAGTTTTCCCCTGGTAACGGCTTGGGGTTCTACAGTAACGTTGCCTTGAAAGTCATTCTCAGACTAGACGTCAAATATAATGTAGGCTGTCCATCGGGCGCCCCAGGGCTGTGGTCATATATCCTCACTTATGGCAAACAGGACGAATGAGCGAAACAGTGAAACTTGCGCTACGGAATTCTAATGCTTATAAACCTCGCGACATCTACCTATACGTGGTGCTCCTCGCCGTGTAGCTGCATAACTCATACACCTATCTCACCCCTCACCTCACCCCACACCACGTTACTGAACCCAAGCCGTATTCCTCTCAACCTCATCCCTGACCACGCGAATGCGATTAACACCAGCACCCTCATCCTCAAAGCCCACAGCAACGGCACAAAGCACCTGCAACCCATCCGGTATACCGACCTCGTTTCTCACAACATCTGGGTACCCAGCCACACTGATCTCAACACAGCTACCAACGCCCATCTCCGTGAGCGCGAGCAAGAAAGTCTGCACGTACATGCCCACGCTAAACGCCTCCTGACCAACGAGCTCGCGGCTCATGCACACGATGACCGCCGCCGGAGCCCCGAAAAACTCGAAGTTCCGCATCACCGCTGCCCGCCGGCCCGCGGCGTCGTCGCGCGCGAGGCCCCATCCCTCCCCGTAGAGCTGCTTGCCGAGCGCGGTCCTGTACCCCCGGAAGGCCGGGGGGAAGCTTGGGAGATCCGGCGCGCCGTTCTCGGCGGCGCGCATGAGCCCTGATTTGAGCCGCGCGAGCGCTTCCCCCGTCACGATGAACAGCCGCCAGGCCTGCGTGTTCGTGTTGCTGGGCGCATGCGCCGCTAGATCCAAGGCGCGCTCGAGCACCGCGCGCGGCACGGCCTGGGGAAGATATAGCCGTGTCGAGTGGCGCGCCAGGATCGCCTCGTCGAGAAGCATTTGCATCGAGCTGCGCCTGCGTCGCGCTGGCGCGGGTGATTCCTGCTCTTCTGACTCTTCGATCATGATTACTGAGTCGGTGCGCTTTGGCCCTGCTGGTATTTGGATGAGTTTTCCTGCTGTTGCATGTGCGACGCTCAATATAGATACCGACATGTTCTCCCGTGTGTGCGTATTTGTGTCTAACGAGCTATTATATGATACTGTGAAATGCCGGGTTCGTAGAGGGTATTGTATGAATTCGCCGGTGTCTACTAACGTGCGTATCTCAGAGAATAGCGTTGTGGTCTGCTTTAAGAGTCTACTGATCTTGAAATTCGTGTCTTATTCAGCTAGCATTATCCAGCTTACAAAAACACGTCCATTTATACATGATGCATTTTACTATCCAGCTTCGTCGAACCAGACAACTGGCGCTCAGCGAATAACCTAATCATTTCTATTCACATACCCGATTCAACTCCGATCTAAAATCTCAAAATCCAAGCCCGCCGCCCGTCACGCTGTGTTACGGGTGGGTTCTTACTCGGGGCAAGGGCGGCATCGCGATGTCGAAGGTTCTGCGACGATACGTAAGCAGGGCTGGGAACCGAATTGAATCGGCATGGTATTTCCGGGAAAGGATGGGATTCCTCGGGTACTACGAATCCAGAGCACGAAACGCCAACGTGGCACAGGCGACCACAAACCAGTAATGGCGAAGCAGCATGCCCAAGACTGGGAAAAAATCTAGCTTCCCCGCGGCTTTGAAACGGCTTGCAGCTTGCTGGGTGCCTTGATACGGCCTGGGGCGTTTTCTCCGCGGCAACTTGTTATTCCGGATTTGGGGTCCTGGAAATGCAGAGTTGGTGGTGGGTTGCATCCGTTGGTACCAGAGGGCCGCCAAGGCGGATTCGCCGTTAAGTCGGATTGCACATCATCTCGACTACATAGTTATACTCTAGTTGCATTGCAGAGTAACGGGCGAATGGGGGCAAAATGAATACAGAGCATGGTGCGATGTAATCGAGTGTTACAGTAAGAGGGAGAAGTGTGAAGCATTTCCGGTGATCGGATTAAATTATGCCAAGTTTCTTGAAATTGACATTGCACAAATAACTATTCACTATTGCTAGTGCCCATACTTTCTTTACCCCATCCTCATCAATCGTATCCCTATCCTTATCCCTTATGCCTATCCCCGATCCCGGACCTCGAACATGAAACCCCAGGGAGAAAACCATTAACTAAATGGGTATCTATGTACAACGCCTAGATACTTGTAAACCTAGGAACCAGCCCAGGTGACGCATAGATGGGGAAAGAAAGTTTTAGCATCCACCGTATCGCACGCCCCTCTTACCCAGCTCCTTCCTACCAACGGGGTCTTCGGGTAGTACCCAACCCCTGGCCCGCTTAGCTTCACGCTTCTCAGCAAGCTGTGGCTGCGGCATCCAATCGTCACGAGCGAGTGCCTTGCGACGAGTTCCCTCCGCAGGAGCGCCGATTTCAGCTTTCCATGGCGCGTGGCCGGGTGTTGGTTCGTCACCAGCCAACATGCACAGACCCCAAAGTGCGAGGCACGCCGTAAGTGGGGTGCCTTCGTCTTCACTGTCGTCATCTGCCCCTGCGGCGTTGAGCTGAACACTAGTCACTTCTAGATACCCGAAGTGCGGAGTTCCTTCGGCACCATTGCGAACTAGTACGAGCTCAATCTCAGTGAGGATGAAGCCATAACGTGTACCATGTTCGCGCATGACATTGTGTAAATGGGCCAGTCCGCGCAGGTACTCAACACGCTTGATGTTGCCTTCAACGCGCATTCCCGTGTTGAAGCGGTCGAAAGATTTAACAAGTCCTACGACGCGGGCAGTTGGCTTTCCACCGAAGATGGCGGCTGCCGTTGACGACTCACCAGCCATATTAGCAACAATAAGGTGGTCATTGGGGGAAGACGACGTATTCTTAGTGGTAGGAACTGAGAACTGCAGAGCACGTTGTGTGGATAGCGCTAGAGCTGAGTTGAGCTTGGGGATGTAATATGATGCGTAGATACTATGCAATGCGGCCTCGGTTTCAGGATGGCGCGCAGTGGTGGACGGTTGGGGGAGAAGAGGGGCTGGGACAGGGCAGTTGAGGAGGGCAGATGCGTTGGGCAGAGATAAGATGGTAGTTAGGTTGAAGGAAGACCATTGTCGTATTTGCCTAACATCCCACCAGAAGTGCTTTGTGTTGGGGTCCCGAAGAGGAAATGAGATGGACCGTACTAATGAAGGGGCCGGGTTGGATGTGGTCAAGTAATTCATGAGGGTGGTGGACGGCGTGGGGTCCGGCGTTGATGCCAAGCTCAAGGGCGAGGGGGCCCTCGGGACAAACCCGTACATGTATTGCTCAGGTTGAGGTGGTGACTGCGAAACAGCTGGGACATACGAAGGCATCTGGCGGTAGGTGGGGAAGCTGAACTTCTCTAGCCCAAACCCGTCAGGCCCGACGCTCGATGCCCGTTGGGGTTGAATGGTATCCTGTGCATAGGGGATTGGTGAGCAGAGTAGAGAAGATGGAAATGTGACCTGTTCCTCGACTGGGTTGAAAAAAGAGTTGAAGCTCAGGGACTCAGGGTTAGTGAAGCTTCTAGTGTGTGTTGGCCGAACGCTCCCCTTCCGTGAAGGCTTGGGCACCGAAGCTGTGGTCGATCTCTTCACACGCTTGGCGGGTGATTCGATGGTTTGATCTTGAGAGCGGATTTTGGGTAGCAAGATAGGGCCATGCTGGCGTATTGGCGGAGGAGAGCGCGAAGGAGTAGTGACGCGCGTGCTCACCGAGTCGGAGGGCGACGTCTCGGCAGTTGAACATATTGAACTATACGAGCTTGTGCGAGCATGCCCGGGATTATACTGAATCTCGAGCAGAGACGGATCAAAGGAAAAGCTCGGCGGGGTGACCGGCTCGCATGATGGAAAAGTGAAGTCAAAAGACATGTCTGCTGCCAGACTATTCATCCCAGTATGTTAGTATAGACATTATTTTCACAGTGTGAAAGGTCGACTTACGTAGCCATGTCTGCTGTGGGTAGAATGCTCTTGTCAACCTGGACAAGAACCAGTGGACTATTGGATTATTGGAAGAGAGGGAAGGGGGGAGAACCAGCTCCACCACAACAAGGTGTGTTAACGCCCAGGAATATGTATGAAAACTATCGACGGATGGATGAGACGGCTCGAAGGCAACGAGAGAGAGTGAGAGAGAGAACCAGATTTGGTAACCAATGTGAACCAAGATTGTGGTATGGGTCGATTGCCTCGAGAATCTCGAGTAAGGGTCTATGAGACAAGCTAGGAAACCGAGATAGGAAAAAGGAAACAAATGTATTGGCCTACAGATGAAACTGAGAACAGGACTGATGAAGAAAAAGAGGGAAAAACTGGGAGGAGGACGGTGGTCCTCTTATCCTCGAAGCGGATGGGACAGGTCACGATGGGCCGCATGCAAATCAGCTCCCTCCATCTGAGAAAGCCGATGGCGATGATGTAGCCCAATGCAGGAAGCAAAACCTGAAACATGGGGTATGGAAGGGCAATTCAAAGACTAGTAAGGGAAATGAGTGTTTCCTCATGTGCTTGTATGTACGAGTCGGCCTAGTGTCGCCCTTGGGTTGGGCGGTCGAGGTATTGGGCCCGTAAGTTGACATGATGGTGGTGAATGAGGTGGTGAGGTTCGATGAAAGCGACATGGGACTTGGACTTGACGTGCCGGGTACGTACCAACCTACCTAAAATAGACGGGCAATAGAGTAGACCCTGGACGGATAGCAGGTACCAAGACAGGTATACCCATGCTACGGTAGCTATCTACAACCCTAGTTAGGTACTTATTATACCTTATGTAAGTTACATACAGGCAGGTTGGTGGGAGTTGTATACTAATAGTAGTACACAGGGTACATGCCCAGGTAGTACGTACTATATGCAGATGCAGGTTGTGGACCCAATCAACCCCGGCTGCTCTTACAGGTCTTGGCGTCTACCCTACCTAAACAGTGTACAGTAGCGAGGTTCTTTTTTTCCCTGTCAACTTCTTCTCCCTGGTTGAGTGTTGAGTGTTTGTCATTGTGGCGTAGCCAATAGCAACAGCCCAATGCAAGTGGCCAGACCACCACGGTATAAGTCCATCTCTCCGCCTCTCCGTCTCTGACTCTGTATAGCATCCAGCCATGTCGTGTACCCATTTGCCTCATATCATGGATGCTGCTGCTGTTGTTATTGTTGTTGTTGTTTGTCTCATTATAATCTCTGCAATTGCTATGTGGCATAAAAATAACAACAGCTAATAATACCCGAGTAAAAAATTAACCTCATGTATCCCGACAAATGCTGAATACCTAATCTAAACCCAAGCCCACGTTTGGGCCTATACACTAAATGTCAAATTGGGGCTGCACAAAAAACCGGCCAGCTCAATTCAAACCCCATCGGCCAAGAAAGGATTCCATCACTGCTGGGGGCTGCTCGGGAAAACAGGGCGATCTCTGAAAAAAGGCGAGTGAGTGGGCACACTTGGTGGCACGATGCATCACTCTTACTCTTGTCCGTTACGACGTTCCCCCAATTGAAGAACGCCTCCCGCATCATTTTGGTGTATCTACTACTAGAAGTCTATGAGTCACTGAGCAGGAGACACATGTACCTTAACTCGTTACTCATATCATAAAATGTACAGACTAATACACCACATCCGGTCTCGAAGACTGCACTAGTCCGCGGGTGGGTTTTATTTCTGCATGTGCAGTCATGTACCCTGGATCCGGCCTCCAGTACCCAACGTCAAACCCCTGCAAAGCGCCAACGCGGATGTGGGGAGGCTACTCTTGTTTCTCTCTCGCTCCCGCTGCCGGGTGAGATGGAAGAAATTCTGAGTGAGCGAGAAAAAAAAACCGAGTATCTGCGCTCGGAGCATATTTCTCATCGACGCGGGGATGCGTGTACGAATATGGTGAATGCACGCGGTGCACGCTGCAACACGCCCACGTCTGCACAACCGCGACGAACGAGATGGCGACACACAAGTCTTATGCACTGCGATGAGACTCTAGGAGCATATTATTCCCACCTGATGCACTATAGTCTATAGTTGATTACTTAGTATACACATCCCTATCGTCGCTAAAGACCAGCGTGGCATGTTTGTTCGGGATCTAGATAGGGTTCTTCTCTTCTGTCTAGGGATCATCAGTTCTCGCGCACGCTACTCCTGCCCTTGCTTACTAGATAGATCTGCTGCACTCCCTCATATGACCTATCCCTCTCCCTGATTGCCTCTCTACATAATTAAACTCCCGAGGCTCCTACATAACGCCGTCTTCGTCGTTCGTCGGCGCGGCAAATCGTGAGCCGGGCGAGTCGCATCGTAAGCCTAGTCGTAGGCCCACCGACCGGCGGGAGGATCACTGACATTACCACAGCTGTACCATGTAGGGAAGACTACTAGTAGATAGCATGTCACGATGATCGACTTCCGGGATTTTCTTTTTCAAATTTTGTCATCGGGTTGGAACCCTGCACACCGCGCTTGCGCTTGATCTGACATCGGTTCTCTATACTGTCGTGTAAGGATCATAGGTACGGTGCCATCGTCTATACAAATGGGGAAGAAATTGGGGGTAGGGCAGTATGCGGTCTCGGCTGGTGGAGGTAGCGAGCGATAAACATGAGATGGAGCGGAACAGAACAGCCACAAAAGCGCACCGCCCTTTCACCCTGTCGGCACACACACACATACCACATCGTGCAGCCTATACGCCGGAATTCGGAGGGTCCGGATAGCCGCCTGGCTTAGCTAGTGTACCCTACTATTCCGTTCCTGGGCTCGATTTTCAATTTCTTCGCTTAACGACGATAAGTTAAACGCGGGCGGCTATTACCCATGTTGTCTACTCCGTACTCACACTACAGCACACTATATGAGGCAAGAGCGGCATCGAGCTGATCCGATAGGCGCCGGCGGAAATTGCATCGTATTCTATCTGACAGCTGCAATTGGTAACACCGCGGTGAAAAACAAAAGGGATGATAGATAGCGAGGGATGATCTGCGGAGGATTTCCCGGCGGCCCTTATCACCGAGGGCCAAGAAGGCATTCTAGCTCTGGGCAATGCCGAGCGGTGTCAGCCGGACCGGAATCAAACATCGGTCGAAACTCGTCACAACACAAACCAGACCAACGTAAGATTAGATATCAATCATGCTAGGGTAGAACCTGAACGAAATTAAAAAAGGCCTTGACATGAAAAAGTTAACTAGGGGTTTGGGGGTGGTATAAGTGTATTTTCCGCCGCCACCCAACTGTTTACCTCTGACATGTCTGGTGAGGCACGATGCTAATCATGCTGCTCCCTCATTATGCTCGTCCCTCACACCACTAGCGCACTCGCTACGCATCGAGGGTTCCCTTCGGGCACACTCAAGGGAAACACAAGCGCCGAGCTCCATGTCAGCGCGTAACCCGTGTCCATCTTCACGACAAGCGCTTCGAGGCGAGAAGGGGCGGTGGTATCGTGTCGTGATTGGCTGATTTGCACGCGCCTCCACGACTTCCTAATCAGGACAAAATCAAATTCTTGGCGCCTCGAACCCAGCCAAGCAAAAAACAGAGCAGCATCAGCAGCAGAGAATCATGTGGTCCGGGCGCGTTGTGCCTCTGATCTTTTTGCCCGCCACCCCAAATTTGTTCCCGAACGGGCAGTGGACGGACGGGTGGAGGAACGCACGCGGAGTGCGGAGAGGGGACAAGAGACTGCACTAGAGACAAGAAGAGATAAAACACGCGGCGAGCAGCGCGACGTTGGACGTTCAGCCAATCGGCTCCATCCACACACCGCGTCGAACGTGTAAGACCGAGTTCGATTTTCTCATTGGTTACTGGCTATATCAGAATCCCATGTATGACTTGTTCAAGCGTCTCTAGTTTGGTTTCCTTCTGTCGGCTGTCCTTACCCTGCACGTCCAGCCCAGTCCGTGTATGGATGGGGAAAGCAAAGCAAAGCACAAAAAAACCGCCATCCAGACTAGTGCACCTGGACCGAATGGAATGCACTGCTGCATCGCTGCACCGCTGCCGCACCGGTGGAAGAAACCCGGTTTTCGAGTGGCGGAGGGCTGCCCAGTGTTTCCATGTTTCAACGTTTCAGATTTTTCTCTCTTGTTCCCGTACGTTCGGTGCAGCGTGGCCAAGGGAGAGGGGGAGACAGACAGCACCACCCCCCAGCTTGTTTCAGATCTTCTGTGGCTTGTGGTCTCGTCGATCATCCGCTGGACCAGCCAACCTCCTCCCCCACCGTCACCACCATCGTGGAGAGGGAGCGACTCAGTGAGTCATTGCTGGCCCCGGGACTTGCAGTATGCATGCGGGTTTGCGGACCTACAATTGCCTGTCGGTGAAGCTTATTAGACAACATCGTGCTACCTATCTTTCTCATTCCATACAACGTCGTTAGCAAGGTGCAAGGTTGTGAGATGGAGATTCAGGTGAAGACAGGCGACAGGCATGAGTGAGTCATGGAGAGCTAGTTCAAGACTTTAACCATAGTGCTTCCTTTCATGCAACCTCCATGTGAATGAACTAGGATTGAAACGTTTTCATCTATCTGTCTATGTTCTAAGCCGAGACCAACAGCCGGCCGTGATCACAATCAGTATCGATCTCCTGGGGTTGGGGAAAAATTCAATCAAAACATCAAGAAATAACCTTGCATGCAACCTTGCCATCTGAGAGAGCGTCGCAATAGGAAGGGTACCAAGCATCATTCGTCAATCCGATCAATGCTAAATCCGCTAAGCCTCGCGGAATCAGCAATCCCCATACCCTTATCACGAGGAAACTACCACCACATCTAACTCAAGGCTCACTCCTGCTATTACAATCACACCAATGCATACGAGCCGTCCTCCTCACAAGGCTTCCTTCATTCATTGCCCGAGCCAGCCTAACTGTAAGCCTATTTGATACTTATCTACCAACAGGGTGGGCATGAGGGGGTTTTCAGGCCCGGGCTACGGCCAAGGTCGCAGAAAACCGGTTCCATCGACCGGGCCAACGACCGGGCCTCGACGCCCATCATATGTTCTATAGTCAGTCTACCGGCATGCGCCGCGACTCGTGATACCGAAACAGCCGATTCGTCAATCTTTTCCTCCCCAAACTACAGCACTGCCACTACCTCGAGACCCAACAATAAGCCTAAGAGTAAGTTATTCGCCGTAGGCGCAACGCCGAAGCGCCGGCGCACGTAATCGGCCACGGCAACGGGCCGCCATCATGCTGACGCCTAGTACCAACCACGATGAATTCTGCGACAGCAGGGTACGTAATATGTATATATCATTCGTAGGCTGCCTCCTAGACACCGGATTCTCAAACTTGCCCGATTGTTCAGCTTGTCTAGTGAGGCTTATCAGACTTCAAACAACGTTAGGTATAGGACCTGAGGTAGGAACCGAAACGACGCCCACGTGGGATAGGAAACAAAGAAGGAGTGACGTGGCATCTAGGGTGATTTTCTCTATCCTAATGGGGCAAGTTCGGAGGGCTCGCGATTAGGGCGCACGGCCTCGAACTGTACACGGATCTATCTTACTATACACCGTTCACTGCTGCCTCGCCCATGGCACTAGACTCGCCTCCATTGTTGGCTGGTAGGTTCTCTACCGCCTTGGAGAGGCTCGACCGTATCGAATCCGCCGGCTGTCGCGCCTGAGAAATTGATACTGGTTCGAGAGGAACATCTCGCAATTTTCTCAGCGCCCTCCTTATTCCTTGTAACCGCTCACGTTCAAGTATTAACATGCTCTTTGCGAATTCCTTGATGGCCTGCCGTCCCATGCGCCCATGCATGTCCTGCCAGCCAGCTAATTCACTAGCTACAGTCTGCTGCGTGTAGCGAAGCTCCTTGGAGAGCTCGTCTAGTTCCAGCTGAGTTCGCCTGGCTCTCTCTTCCTTTTCTTCATTGATACGTTGGCGCGTCTCATCTAGTAAGCCAAGCGGCCATCTCGTAGAACGAGATACCGAGTTATAATTGCGTTCAATTGCTTTGCGTGCCAAGTTGATCTGCTCGATAAGTTGCGGCGGTCGTGATAATGCTGTAAGCATAGCCTGGATTGTGGACTGCAGTGCCAAGATCGATGTGTGAAATATATGAGGCGGATTCGTGGCAGGTGGAGCGAGCGTACTGATGTAGGTCTCCACTGCTGCAGTATGAGTTGGCGGTAGAAATGCAAGGTTGGTTGCTATGCGAGACATCAAACATGCGGCATCATAAAGATCTGTCTCCCTTGTTAGCGTACCCCTTCACGATTGTCAATGCTAAGAAACATACCGTTCGCGATGATGCTTACTGCGTTAATGCGCCGCGCAAGAATCTTAGTGGCGTAATTAACACCACGAACAGCCTCTCGCGCATGATCCACAAATTGCTCGACTTCATGGGTGTCTTCTAGCGGCTCGAACTCATCTCGGACTCTTTCCACTCTCGTTTCCGCTTTCAGACGGCTCCGCTGTTCCATCATATCTGCCTGGAGGTCTGGAACTAGGAAGAATTCCCATAACATTTCATGTGTCGCAAAAGTAGGATGTGACAACATGATCTTTAGGAAGGCGTTGGAGCGCATCTGTGTATCTTTGAGGATTGACCGCGACGGCTTGGAGGGAATCTGAAAAGGCGATCGTTGATTTGATACTTTGGGCATCCAAGACGCTGGATTTTCCATAGATAGCAGATTTACGAGACGCTCAAAGTCGGCTGTTGAACGTCGGCAAGTGGTCACCGTGTAACAGTTTTCATCTGCCGGAGCGCCTGACTTGAGCACCAGTCGGATGGTGGCATCCTCTACAAAGAAGGACCGGACTACGCCGGTAACCCGGCCGTGCATACCTGGGCTCATGGTGAACAATGCCAGATCGTCAATGCGATTCCGGACATCGTCGTCCTTGGCGAGCTCTACAGCTGTTAGCCCACGTGTCTCTCTGACTGCGACATCCACCCTTGAATCGGAGTAGAGCGCCCGCACCATGTCAAAGCGGCCATATTTGCTTGCGACCATGAGTGCGGTGAATCTCTTTTCGTTCGTGGCATTTACATCAACGTCGCAATGCAGCAAAATCTTAACCGCTAACTGCGGGTCGTTGACAATATGTAAAAGGGTATTTCCTTTGCAATCTACGTGGTCGTCTAGGTGGAGTGGCTGTCCATCTCTCTGTGCTATGGTAGCAGCCTCGAGACCAGCCTGCACCATATTGAAGTAATCAGGATGGTCGTACGATCGACAAAGAGAAAACAGTGGCGTCAAACCATTCTTGTCCTTTTGCCGCCACGGAATCAACTTGCCGATACGAGCGATCAAAGCCGGCGCATGGAAGAGATAATGGGCTATACTCCGTCCTCGCACGTCCTGTAGGGAAAAATAATGCCGGAGTTGTGGTTCAGGCGTTGACGCCATGACGAAGTCTAGAATGATATCAATCAGTTCAGTATGCCCCAATTGTATAGCAGCGCTTAGTAGACTCGTGTCATCGTTATTGGTATCTTCGAGGACCATCTCTTTCGGGAAGAGATCTTCTAACGACAAGAGATATTTTAGGACTTCTGGGCGCTCATTCTGAATAGCCATCATGGGAATTGATTCGCCGAAAGAATCTTGCGTTTGACAAAGGCGTTCGACGGAGGTGTCTCCTTCAAGACCACTGCCCAAGGTAGCGACACTGCTAGCCCGCGAATGATAGGAAAACTCGGAGCCGCTCGACATACTTCTAGTATCCAAGGCAACCTTTTTCATCTTCTTGACTGGTATAGTTGATATATCGTCTGACGATTTATTTTGGAATGGAAACACGTGGCCTAAACCTGAGCCTTGAGAATAAGACTCAGATGGCGTCAAAGCTGACGAGGGTCGTCCGGAGGAGCCATTAAACATACTCCAGTTTACCGAGGGAGCCTGACTCGAAATCGGAGATGCGATAAACTCATCGTCATCATCGATGGCATCTGAACTCATATCCATCATTCTCTTCAACTCATCAACATCGCCCTTTGCCGTCGCGTCCCATAGGGCCTTGTTGCGGCGACTAGCTCGCCTCAGACTACTTGAATCACCGAAAAGGTATGAAAGCACCGCTTCAAAAGTGCTCAAAGCGTATCCCATTTCCCCACTATCGACATCATCGATGAAGATGAAGTGTTTCATGTAGAGTAGTCTCGCCTGTAGATTTTTGACGCCCGCTCTGATAACGACAAACAAAAGCAGTGATACTAGTGTGTCGGCATTGACCATAAGGACGTTCTTTTCGGATGGGGGTTTGCTAGTGTCAATTGAATCCGGCTGTTCTGCCAATTGTGTGGCGGCCTTGATTGTTGCCAGCAGGATTTCCATCATATCCTGAGCGCATGTCGCATTCGCCATTCTTCGAAAGTCATCTACAGCAATGCCGAGCCTTGTCGCAAGTTCGCGCTTCGTTTTAGGGCCCCCTTGTATCAAAATGCCTAGTTGTGAAATATCAATGAACTCCATCTGCCGTATCTTAGCCTCCAGCTCTTGGTCTTGCGGTCGCCGGAGTGCAGCGAGCCGTGGCCATATTAGATTATGTACGTTCTCGGCCACGTATCTTTCGATGAGCCGCTCTACTAGCGGTCCGGTCAGTTCGGTAGTGGCGCCAAGCATCGACAGCTGCTGAGTATCAACCCCTTGGAAGAGATCAATAGCAGTCGTTACAGCCGTCTCAAGAGAGGCCCGCATGACATACTCATCCTCTTCGGCGAAAAAAATTTCCATCGGTCGACCACCGCTCTGTCCGCCATTGCTACCTCGCCGCCTCGGCAAACTACTAGCCCGAACCTTCTTCATGGCCGCGGTGATTGGGCCATCCGGCGCAGGGTCGGGAATGTGTGTTGCGGACGGTGGGGGAGGCAGTGGTTTGTCAAAGATGGTATTGAACTCCTTGAAAAGCTTCTCTAGCCCGGAATGCATTTGTCTTGCGATGCTTGGGAAATTATTAAGGAGATCGTGAAAACTTTTGATGTCCTTCTTTCTAGGTAGACTTGGCTCGCCGTTCTCGAGGGCAAATGCTTGTCTTGCTTCAGCGGCCCGCCTGCTTGCCATGCCCTCGGTAAAAATAGCCCGCGGAATCTCTATATCCTCCCATATCCCGACTAAAGGCCTCGATATGAAATAAATGAGCCATTGTCGTGGCTCAAGCGTATCGGCGTGCCAGATTGTATCGGTCAAAAGCTGGGCCTGGGCAAGCATCTTGAAGCCTAGCGATACCATTAAGTACTGTCGCATCAACCAGGGGCGTCGTCTACGGAGGTCACATACCCTTGTTGCTGTAGACGAAGGCATCTTTAATGACTACACTACGGCCGTTCAGTGTAGTATACTGTTTAGCCTTGCCCCTCCACTCTCTCAGATTGCCTACATTATCCTTCCCTCCCGCGGCCAAGAATGGGCTGGGGATGCGCAGAACATGGCTTCCCAAAAACTCGTCGGTCGCGACGACATCTGATAGGGGCGAGCCGCTCTCGACTTCGCGGGAGGTGAGGAAGAACTCGGTGGTCGGGACAAGGAGGATGTGATGGTGAACAGGTGTACACTGGGTAGCGACGGAGCTCCCTGGCTTGAAGAAGGCGGCTAAGAAGGGGTTCAGGGGCTGCATTCAGGCAGCTGCTGCGCGCCGAGATCTACGAGATCTATCGGAAGCCGAGGCCGTCTGCGGATCGCATGAATAAGAAAGGGGCGTTCGGTGAACAGAGGCAGGCGGCCGTTCATTGGGGGGGTATCGGCGGTGATTCTAAAGCTTAACTAATGGTTATGACGAAGGGCGCACGATCGCAAGAATCATGGCTGGGTGGGCAGGCGAGGAGGCAGGTGAATGAATTATTAATAGAGATATGTCGTTTATGTTAGTGGTACACAGTCGGTATAGTTTAGTACAGTTATTATATAGAAGCTGACGAGAGATTATAGTGATGATAAGCTGGGTGGTTGATGTTGATGTTGTCGGACAGAAAGTTGATGGTGCGGTCGAATGGTTGGCGCAATAGGTGAAGGACCCGGGGGCCCGAGAAGTGACGCCAGATAGCAGCAGCAGATAGCAGCAGATCTCACTGCCTACCATAGGCACCTAAGGTATACTGCTTACCATTAGTAGGTACCTACCTTAGGACCTTATGTACCTTGGGTGGTGTAGATACCTACTAGGTAGTGCAGGTACCCAAGATCCATCGCCGAGCCCCACCAGATCAGGGGGTGTTCGGCACCTACATTAGTGTACTAGCCTCCCCGTTTAGCTCGTTTAGCCCCAGAATTTTCACGTGAAGGTCAGTGCTTACCTAACCTACTTTATCTGCCTACAATGTATGTATATACCTACTCGAGTACCTAAGGTACCTAGGTTAGACCTCTCGAGCGGATGGAGAGCATCTCTCTGCTAGTTCCATCAACAACAAGTCAATGTATCAAGCCGATGTATCAAGTCGACGCATCAATCCTTCGTAGCACCTATTAACAAAAATGTAGGTCTGATCAGCTCGACATCCCAGCCCGGGTTCTTAGCCAACTCCTCCTCTGACGGACACCACTCCACAAAGTCCGTCAACCTAAGGCCCGAGCTCAGCAACAGATTGATATAAGTGCCCACAGTCCGGTGTTGCTTTCTCACGCCCCCAACAAACCAAGTTCTCGTTCTTATCCCCTCCTGCTGATAAGCGTCGACCTGCCAGACCGTCCTTCCCGTATCCTTATCAACTATCAGGCTTGGCGTAGTCGGTGCCGTGAACAGCGGGTGCTCAACCGAGAACACGAGCCGACCACCGCGTTTCAAGCTCTTGCTGATCTCCGCCACCAATCTCGGGAGACTGGCGATGTAGTGGAACGTAAGCGCACTGAACACGACGTTATATTCCGTCTCTAGAAGCACGAGATCCTCGAGATCTGCTTTTTCGTACGTAATAGCGTCGTCAGATGTCATACTACGCGCTTTATCTAGCATCTTGGTAGAGAGGTCGATACCACGCACGTGCGCGGCGCCCTCAGAGCGTGCGAAGCGCGAGAACCACCCGAATCCGCACCCGAGATCTAGCACCCGCGCCCCTTTAAGCTCGGGGAGCATCGTGCGTAGCTGCAGCCATTCTGGTGCGCCGTCCAACCCCTTGGTTTGTCGATCAAGCTTTATGTAGTTTTCGAAGAATTCGCCCTGGTCATATACGTTTTGTGACATGCTAGGTTAGGTAGGTAAATAGAAGTGAGTTACTTCTACACCCTTTTTCGTAAAACCGATCGCAGGCTAAGTTGGACGGTTTTCTTCACCGCAGAGTCGACTCCGACCTAGATAGTATGAGAAAAAGTGACGAGAGAAAATATTTCGATTTATGCTCTCTTCTCTATAACCGAGTATCCGATCATATGTCAAATAGTCGCACTCATGTTCCGACCATAAGTATGTGGACATAGTTGGTCTTCCACGCTTACCCCACCTTGTCAAGCATCAGGTTATACCTAGCTTGAAAACCGGCGTGAGTCATCACAGGCCAATTGCTTTAAATTCCTTCTCGCACCGATTGATAGACCCTTAGATGCCGTATTATAATAAGCACCTCTAGCCTCTGGGTTCTTGATAGAGTTACAAGCACAGCTCCTTAAGCTCAGGTTTTAGAGAGTAATTGGCTAAGGCCTATCATTTAGCTATATATAATATTATAGTCTAGTGCGTATCACATATAAGCATTAGAACATGAATCGGTAAACGTATTTCTTCATACATGCCTTGTGTCATTGATAAACATGGTTAGTACAGAGAGCAAGGAGCTCGAAGTACTATAATTTATTGAGACACGGGTAGCGATTGTATTGATATCTAAACGAGAGTCTCCTGCAATACTCCTAATCCCTCTACCGGCTGATCCTACATGGCCTACAAGAACCACCCAGCCAGATATTCAACTACCCCTTCCCAGAGTGGAAGCGCAGCGGTCAGACCAATATACAAATCTGGACGAACAAGCACGAGCCTGCCTTCCCCCTCCCCGTCCTTTTCAATACCATATCTTTCCCTTAGCTCGCCGGCCTCGTCTACGCTCTGGTGATCGAAGTCGAACTCTACTTCGCGGCGGTCTGATATCAAATACACGCTCACACGACTGGGGAAACGGGATGTGATGGCGTCGCGAGCGCGAGTTGCAAGAGCTATTTGCGCCGGTTTCCTCTCTGGAGACGCATCAGGTACTATGAGAAGTGTGAATTGCGGACGCCGAAAGACGTCATAGATGTGCCGCTGAGGGGAGGCTATGAGCAGAGCATCGGGTGCGCGGGCACCTGCCTTCGGGCCTGACACCGGGTTGTCTCGAATCACGAGTGGGAGTTTGGGAGTGACGATGTCAGTATAGTTATGGGATAGGCCGGAGACGCGGAATACGGTATCATTCTCCCAATTTGGTACCTGAGTGATAGCATAGCGGTCCGTCGTCTCGATGCCAAAACCCATGACAATTTTGTGAGTGGCTCCTGCGCCGGCGCTGATCTGTTCACCAATAGGTTTCCGTTCTTGTTCATAGGTATCAAGGATGTCTGGGGATGCGTGGCCTTTGTAAACGGCGGCGAGTTTCCATCCTAGGTTAAAGCCGTCTTGCATGCAACCGTTCATTCCTTGGCCACCTGCCGGGGAATGGACGTGGCTAGCGTCACCGCAGATCAGCAGTCGCCCTGCGCGATACCGCGCGGCGATGTTATTGCGTACCTCCCACGCAGTAGCCCAGGTAGGTTCGCCGACCTGGAAGCCAGTGCCAAGTTTGTCGGCGACTTGTTGAAAGGCTTTCCTCTTGTCTTCATGGTAGACGTATTCGCCGGTAGGTTCACACATGTAGATACGCCAAAGGTCTTTTCCCGGCATGCGTGCGACATTCATGAAGCAGTCTATAGTGAAGAAGTAATGCAGCCAGTTATCGTCGATGGTGATATTGGTGAGGGGCACATCCATCATAGCCATTGAGACTAAATGGCGGCCAGGAAAATCTATTCCAGCAGCGCTACGGACAAAACTTTTGACACCATCGGCACCAACTACCCAAGGATAGCTGATTATTTCGGTTGTCCCATTAGGTAATTGGATGGTAGCTGTAGCTCGTCCACTAGTTTCTGCGTCAGCTGGACTAGAGAGGCCAATGATCTCTGTTTGATACTCTGGTGTAATTCCGTGGGTGGCAAGGAGATGGTTCCTTAAGACTTGCTCAAAATCGTTCTGGCTGATCTTATAGTAGAAAGGATATCTCGTGGGCAGACCTCGATAATCATTCTTCGGGCACTGCTCAACAGGCATGCCAGGAAAATGATAGATGTTTCCTCGACATTCTAGACCAACTTCCTTCAATCGGTAACTAACCCCCATATGATCAAACATTTCCATTGAACGAGCGTGAATAGTGAAGGCTCTGGATGTGTGTGAAGGACCCTGGCGTTTCTCGATAATACGCACGGGAACCTGGCGACGAAGAAGCTCGTAGCACAAGATGAGGCCCGAAGGGCCGGCTCCGACTACAAGAACCTCGTCAGAGTGTCTGATATCTTCCGATTCTCTCATTGTGTTCCTGAATGATCTATAGATAAAAAAAAAAATAGAGTTCTTTAGATATATGAAACTAGTGATGCCTACCCCTTATGATGGCGGAGAAATGAAATCAAACAATGATCAGAGTCTATATATGACCTCATTAGTGCAACGAGAACCCCGGACAAACGAATAATCCATAGATCTCTTACCTGCATTGAATGTAACTACATTATGTACAAGTAACTACAGGCTGACCACCCTCCCCGCACATAATTCCGTCGGTACCCATAAGGCGACCGGTGCATCACATTCCCCAATTCCGTATGTAGAGCCGTGATGTCGACCTGGTCCATCGCCTGTTTATTTCCCCGGGAAATGTTTCAACAATACCGATTGCAAAGGTAATTAGGATAAGGAGAAACAAAGCTTCTTCCTGGCTTAAAGTTGGGTAGTTGTACGAAAGAATCATTTACCTTAATGTCATCTCAAGATATTGTCAATACTTTCGCAATCTCTAGATTATCTGAGGCAGTTAAGTTTAGACCATTTCTGCATTGCCTTTAGTTACCTAAAGGCATCGGTAACTTATTCAACTCAACTATCATCGCGCTTATGACCGTTCTCGTTATTAGAAAGACTATCCATTAGAGATTGCTTATGTTTTATTCGCTCTATATCCCGGCCTCTATAATGCAGAGTCTATGCTGTAGCGGCTGTTAGCTTATGCTATATATTACAGCACTAGATCGATCTGGATGTCTGTCCGGGCGGTGTCTTTTGGTGGCGGCCTTTGTTTCGACCCCGGAATTACGAGGTACCACGGTTGTCTAAGTGCTCGGAATAAAACTAGGGTAACTTGCCAAGGAAAGCTAGGATCTAGCACAGCTTGTAACAAGGGCTCATGAGAGGGCTTGGAATGTGTATTCGAATTACGATATTTCTACTAGGGTCCTATGACCATTCGGAATCCTCCGGAAATGGCCCTGGAATTCCCGGTCTATATATACACAAAGGAGTCGGCAATCGGCCACAATAGTTGCCTTGAATTACCGACCTGCCATGCCCATTCTGGACACCCTTGCATACACTCATCCAGCTGTGTCTCAGATCAAGGTAAGGGGTGTCGCTTTAAGGCGACGGTTAAGGTGAGTAATTTTAGAACGAGGTGAGGCTGAATTCCAATACCGAGACATCAGAGGTTTCCTACATGAACTAGAGACTATGGCAGCCGAATAAGTGACCACTAACTTGGTCCTCTAACTCCTTGCATCGTTGGCCGCGCAAAAGGAGAACCATGAATTACCGAAAGTAGACACAGAATAGCCAATCACCATGGCCATTTATTCTAACTTATCGTGCATCAATGCATATAGGCCAGATGAGTTTATTGCGAAAAGGGGCTAGTCTCCAAGTCACTCGGTGTCGGAGATTTTAGAATTGAGAACCAAAATTGGGTCTTTACCCAATTCACTGAATCTGACGCTTCAGGAATCTGTTTGTTTGGTGGTGACTCCAGCCGTAATTCCGATCATATCACTTTAGGGGCTAATTCTTGTACTACTCTAGTCCGCATCGTGATATGTTAGACATTGTCTTAAGAGAGCCTTTGTTTTCAAGTGCTTCTATGCTGACTACTAACAGATCAAAGAAAACTAGTGTATTAATAACCATTCTCGAAGAATAAAATATATCTACACTACAATACTCCTCAAAAACGGCATCAGTGGGCATATCGTGACACAGGATATGTTAGCTTCAAGTAAATGACACAACACATCATCTATTGTAACAGATAGGCAATTGTGCGTTGTAACCACGAATTTCACTTGTAAGGTTTTGTGGACTATGCCGGATTCATGAAACTCTCCTTTTGGCAGCTAGAAGAAAGACACATATTACTTACTTAACAAAGCAGCACTCACCTCAAATCACGAAATAAAGCAGGTGGGGGTTTGTGATAAGTGTTGTTTCATTACCAAGGTACCCCTCAGCCCTCGCTTATCCCCAACTTAGGCCTTATAACAGAAGTTTAAAATTATCACCAATGACGTCATTCAACGCCCAGGAGGATGAGCAACGGCTTAGGAACCTTTTTACACCGAGTGTCCTATTCTGGGAGTACGAGAAGACACTCGGTAATGGCGCGTGGGGTCTAGCCGCTCTTTTAAAGCAGAAAGGAGTTGTTGAGGTAGGCGGGCGAAAGGCAGGTCGCATAGTCCTAAAGATCGGAATAAATTTCGGAGAGGATCAATTGAGAAATGAAATGGAGTTGTTGAAGGTTTGATCTACTAGATTACATAAAAAATTATTAGTCTCTTACTAATGGCAATATTGAAGATGACAAATGGGGCCAAACATATTGTCCGGTTGCTCGGGGCTGTTGATAATCTTAACGTGAACCAATCATATAACAGGTTCCCGCCGTTAAGTTTCGCATTTGACGCAGTTGCTGGAATCAATGGGCCGGTAATAGCACTGGAGTACCTAGATAGTGGCGATTGTACGTGGTTTTTTGATAGAATTCAAAGTCAGTCCGCGCATCCGCCTAATAGGGTTTTGTGGACCATATTCCTCTGCTGTAGGTCTCCCATATATTTTCATGAGCCGCGTAATACTATCCAGAGTCATCGAATAAATAGACTGATAGTATCGCAACAGTGATCAGAGCATGCATTGGGATGGCATATCCGGTGAATGCCAGCCTTTATACCCAATCGATGCTCGAAGAAATCCCTCCAGACAAAGAACCAGGGAGTATGGCACATAATGACATTGCCCCAAGAAATATTATGATAGCTTCTGGAGATAGTATAGAAGAGCATGGGATAGGGCATATTTTTAAGTTGATCGATTTTGGCCGGGCGAGCCTGATGGGGGGTGTGAGAGCCAAGGGTAACCTGTTCGGTATTGCCGCGGTAAGTAAAAACCAGCCATCCCCAGCGTTCGTATCTCCCAGCCTGAATGTTTGTTCTAATGGCATATATTTCAAATAGTTTATGATCACATTTATCACCATGTCCCCGGGCAGGTCCATGACAACGGTAGATTACGAAGGCCATGAAACCCACGCAGCGGCCATTTTGCCATCCCCCCAGGCGCCGAACCCTTACCCATGGCTAGATCCGCAGCTAGCCGGAGCAATAGCTAGGTGCCGGTATAGAGATGTGGATCGACGACCTGAGCTACCGGACCTGTTGGTCCAGGCTAGGAACGCCGTGTTGAGTGGAACGGCGGATTCGTATCCTATCCCAGAAAATGAAACTAATGACGCGATTGAAGACTTCTGTCAACGGTAAGTAATTTACAGTCTAGATACTATAATATCGGCTAACTTTGGGGTAAAATAGGTTTGTTCTCGATGCCCCTTCGTAGAACGCTTGCCTCCTTCTCCTACTTCTGCTGCGCCTCTCGCTCCTTGGACATATTACCGGGGAGTCGAAGAAGTGCGGGGGATACTCTAAGGCAAAAAGTAATAATACATTAACCTACGATGTTAACTATTTCTAGTACTCAAATATCACACTTCCCGGCTCGCAGGAGATACTCCTAGCTAAGTGATATTGGGACTACCTTGTGAAAGCCCGATGATAGTCTTGCCGCCGATATTCTGTCAGAGGTGTTGTCACAGAGTAAATAGTAAGACCTGTAGGCAGCCAGGAAGAAGGTAGGTAGTAGGTTAGGGCTCAATAGATCGTAATAGGAATGGTGATGCAATTGACCCCTAAGCCCTCCAATATTCTCATAGGGTGCCAGGGCACCTATATATACACAGATTCTCTATTACACCTACCCCCTAGGGTAGGTGTCAGGACTGCTAGTATAGGGATATAATATGACATTTGTTGATGCACGAGGTTGTTGGAAACCTCGTAACTATCTATTTACTATATACGAGAACTCCTTCGTTTAATGTCATGGAGTTGTGACAGTAGGTGCCACATTAGTCCCTGACATATTCATGTGCGGGATACGTTAATATTCAGTTAGACTTATGTCTTCTATTTTATCCTACAGTCTGCGACTACATAAATGGAGGGTCGCTACGTCTAATTATAGGTTAATTTGATAACCGAATATATATATAAAATATGGAATTCGATGCTTTTAATCAAATCTACGAAGAGGACCTCCGATTGTCACACGAATAGACGCCAGCTTCCAATGTATGAAACATCCCATGTCTCGGTGTTGGAATTTAGTCGCAGCTGTATGAGTATCTATAAGTGTGTCTGGAATGGGTAAGGTAATTCGACAACTCTGTCGCCGAATGCCGACTTCTTTGTATATATATATATGGATCGGGGATTCAATGGCCATAGGCCTTCGAAGGGTCATAGGAATGTCTGGGCACTAGTAGAATTATTGTATTTCGAATATACCTTTCAAGCCCTCGCATAAGCACTAAATGCTGCCGATCCGTATGAATCTTGGTCAGCAAACACAGATAGTGAAATATGTAGTGAGCACCTCAATTAATGGTTCTGAGTATCATTACTCTAATAAACTAGCTTGGTGGTGTGTATAATAATATTCTATACTTATTAGCGCCACGGAACCTTATATAGGGACCAAGGCCTCTTGGCTCATGATCTATGTACTAGCCAAGCAGACAATATGTTATATATAATTGCTCGGGTAGTCCCACCTCTCCATGTAAGAGGAAATTGGCTCCCTTCTGCTACCCACACTGCGAGGGACAGGGAATAATAAATTCTCTAATATTTACAGTACATATTGCACACGAACACATATGACAAGATATATATACCTTGTATTGGGGGAGCGTGAGCGTTTTCAGCTAGCTTTCGGTGCGCGGCCAGTGTTAAGCAGAGTAGCTTTAAATTCGGGATAGAAGAGCCTCGAAAGTTAGAATCACCCGGGGCTAAGTAGTGACGAAAAAGGGCAATGCAATAGTAAATAAATCAAATCCGAAGCAACACAAGTGATTGTAGTGTAGTAGGCGGGAAGGCCGATTTTGTAGCGTAATCGAGTCGGGTGTGCCCTTGATTGTGGTGGCGTGGAAAAGAAATGTGGTGGGTTCCTGAACGCTATAGAATAACTCATCTTTTGGCCTCTAATATTTCGGTTCGCCTATCTTGTCTTACAATGATGCCACATGGAGTAACCAATCAACAACCTTTTCAGGGACGCCCGCATTTGGGCAATGGCCAGCCTTGATGCTCGTGACGTCGACCTTGCTCCCAGCCTCCTTCTCAATCATATCTATTTCGTTCCTCTGAATCTCTGCGGGGATGACTAAGTCGTCCTCACAGAGGAGGTACGACACAGGGACATCCTTGTACCCAGGATACGTGAGTGTATTCGTAAAACTCACGGCGGAATGTAGTGAGAACTGCCTGTGCCAGTATAGACCTTCTTCTCTAGATAGATCCGAAAAGCAAATGGAAGCACTGTATTCATGATCCGTGAAGTGTAGCCAGCCATTTTCCTAAAATGGCAAGTTAGTATAATCGCAATAGGCTAGGGAAGAGGCGTGTGTACGTACATCCATTTGCCTACTTGGAGGCATATCGGCGGGTGGCGGGGGGAGCACCTCGGCAGCCGAATGACCCAGGGTTGTCACGAGAACAGTCTTATAGGCGAGTCTAACAACCCCTCCTATCTTTCCTTCCTTCTTCCTAGCTTGAACTGAGAGACCATTAATACTCTCAGTCGCTGGCATGCCACCGTAAGAATGTGCGACAAGAATGACCTCTCTCCCCGCGTCGGCAAGAGCTTCAACCTCCTTCGCGATGAGAGCAGCATCATCATACATTGTAGCAGGCGGCGTGTCCCTTCCTTCTCCTGCCTTTAGGCCGGCCGTTGCTAGTTGCAAAGCTTTCATGTCATATCCATGCGCCCTGACTCTATATACGAGGTCATCGTAAAATGGCGCCGGGGCGAAGGAGCCGGGGACGAGCAGGAAGTAAGGCTTGGACATTTAGGATTCCTTGTAATGATTGATCGATGAGTTCGACAGTAGGATGTATTGAAGGAAGGAGGTTTTGTTACACCCACTGACCTGTAGATTTTACGTATATAGGTAAGTAAAGGTATCAGTCAGTATCGTCTTAGGCCCCTCGGGTGACAATGAATGTTTATCACCCTCCCATACTTGGGTTATGACAGGTTATATTTATATTATACGGTCGTCTGTGGGTGATGCGCATTTACCCCCTTTCCATGTCACGTAACCGGAGGTATAGTCGAACCGTAACGGCATTAAGTGGATACCGGGACTCACGTAGTATCCCGGTGATCAATCCCCCTTGACATAACAACCGACCCCTTAGATTTCTAATCGACTACATTAGGAATATACAGACAAAGCGAGGGTAACCCCGCCCTAGCTCACCTGAGAGTCCCGTGCTTTTTGGTGTACACAAGGTCCACGAGGATTTAACACTTCATTTTACAATCATCATAACTTTACCAATTTTATAGCTATAATTATGCAACTTAAACTATTTGATAGCCTGTTAGGCAGGTACGAAGGGGTGGCTATATTACCCCTCTCAGTGGATTCCCTCTGTTACATACTCCATTCCCTCAACATACTATTGCTCCCAATACACAGCTATCAAGCCCTTTAAAAAATACTTTATTGTAAAGAAACTCAGGTTAAGGGTAGATACTTTTTTTACTATGCCAAATCAGGTTAGGTTAGGCAAGTAGGGCCAAGTACCTATTCTACACACCAAAAAAGACCCTAACTTTGTCTAATCACTCCTCCATTAGTCTCTTATTTGACGTAACCGGACTAAATCACGTAATGTTACTAATCAATTTGCTAACTTCTAATTATGGCATGGTGTATTATTTGACAGTATGCACTAAAGTATTTGCTTCTGTTACACATTATAACAACCGTTAATCCTGGTACAAGGATAGCACGTGACTTGGAGGTATCTTTAGTTGGCTGATGCTTAGTACGAAGGGTTATATTCTATCTATTACTACTTACGGTTAATACAACAATAAGTACCTTTCTTTATGGTCATATACATTATTTCAACAGCTTCTACCTGCTATTCAGACTGCCCCAGCCCCCAACAACAGAGTGCTATGGTTCTCAACCCGTGGTATCAAGCTACAACTAGAAAGGTGAGATGAAGGTCACGGTGCCTTGAATGAACTCGTATGAAAGGCAGTATATTGAATTCATATAGGGGCGTAGTGATATTCAATTTTAAAGCTTCATTCCCAACTCCTAGAATATTTCTTAGATGCGCGAGAGTGTGGCCCTTCACAAGTCGTGGTGGCCATGATGGCTGGGGTGGGGATGGGCCGCGAAAGTCTCCCTCAATGCTGGAATAGACGGCGAGAAGAAATACTCTCCGCCGCGTGGGATGACCCATTTCGCGTCGAAATTCAGTACTTGGTTTGATGCTCCAATATCCGGGCTCACCCCGACCATTTGTCTGGGGTTCCCAACACCAATAATGGGGTCGATACCAGGAAAGGGAACTGGGGGCGTTGTATTTCCCTTTGGTGGGAAGTTGCTAGCATTTGCCCAACCTAAGAATATTTAACACTTACGTTCGTAAGCGAGGCGGCCACGGGGTCAACTTACTCTGCTGCATGAAATGGAACCCATTTTGTAAATTACTCTGATAGCAGGCGAACAGCAGACCACGCTCAAGCTTCTCATCATTGGAGCTCCTCTTTGCCTTCTTCTCCTCGGCCGTCACCTCAGGGCCAAATGCTATACCACGGCGGATAACTATAGCATTTGCAATCAGTAATCTTTCTTTTCCAAGCAAGATTTATAGGAGGGATGCAAGGTATGCAGAACTTCTGTGCGCTAGGCAAAAAAATAGGGGGTTCGTAGTCTGGGTATATATGAACATAGAGCAGACGGTTCATGGTATTACTCACTGCGACGAACTTCCGTGCCTCCAAAGGCATCCAAATCCGAGCGAGGGTTGGTCTTTCGGACATGCGCAGCGAACGGGCAACGTTCCTGATTTTGAGGATCGAAGCGGAAGTCTTGACGGGTGGCGAATGCCGGATTGTCACGTAAAGGTGTGAGATCAATAGGCGCGCCTAGCTAGCATCAGCACATGAATTATTCTAATACTCGTGATTGGATCTAACCGCTGTGGGATATACTTACCACTTTTCCATCTTCCCATGAGACGAGCACCAAGAAGTTCTGCCCCTGTGGGGTCTCCAGGCGCCGGGATGCCGGGGACACCCTTCAAAGGATTCGCCTCTAGGAAGTTATCGAATTCGGGAACGAGCTGCTTAAGGTAGCGGAAAGCGAGGAAACTCCCATCGAGAGCCCACGCTGGACGTGTTACACCCTGTGCAGATCCACCAGGGGGGACGAAGCCGTTATCGCCCTCGCGACCGAGGAGAATCACACCTTGACGAACCGGAGCCTCATTTGGCTCGGATGTGACGCCAGCATCAACGTCCTTAACAGCTGGTTGCGAGAGCCCATCGTTAAATCCGAAGCTAGGCACGTCATTTGTTAGTAGTCAAGTTGAAAATATAAAAGGCACCAACTAGTACTCACTGCTCATGACCATTCTGATCACCTGGTCGAGTTTGGCCCACGAGGCGGGTGACTTCTTCAATCGTCGCGTCCTTGTGGCCAGCATGAAATATTCTCTTGACATGATCAAGTGTCCTTTCTAGAACTATTTTACTATTGGCAGTGATCATAATTACGCCGTGTATCTCTTTTTTGAAATCGGCGTCCCAATCCGAAAGGTCGTCGCCGAGCTCCTCTTCGGCATTGGCCAACATTCCTTTGTTGAACACGACGTCTCCAATATCGTCGGTAATCCCAAGCTGAGTTGTGAGCATATATCAGCGCTGATCATACTAGTTCCATGTAGTTCATTGACTTACTGCGACGAGGCCTTTCTGCGAGAAGGAGATGTTCACACCACTATTCTCTATCATTGGAAACGGCTTCCCTTGCCGCGCGGCCGCCTTCTTGCCCTCATGAATGGTTTGGTGGAACTTCTTAGCTTCCCCTGTAGTTGTGATGAGGGGGATGAATGACCTTAGGCTTTCGCGGAAGGAAGACGCTTGGCCAGCCTTCACGCGGAAGAATAAGAACAGCTCGTTTTTCTTTCCTAGCCCTTCACTTTTTGATGATGTCAGCCGATTTCAATACTTCTAGCTATAGCAACGCTTACAGAATGTCTCCTTGCACATTATTAATGTCAAGTGGACGTGGGGTGGCCATGGTGTCTGTACTGTCGGTTACGGTGATACAGTACAACTTCAGTTGAGATTTGTCCGGGGAATCTAAGCTTTTCAAAAGATGTGAGGATATGCTGTACTAGTTTGGGTTCCTTTGTTTTGCCGTAGCTGGTTTGGAGATGTCACGCCCTTTATACTTGAGCTCAAAGTTCTTTGGCGTGCATAGCCACTCTGATTCTCGTCATAGAGCAACACGAGCGAGCTCTTTTGTTTTCCTCAGCTTCGCTCTCTGCTGCAGACAGTATTCGCAGCCACAGTTAGCCTATAGGAGCAGCCTGGTCATGTTCTACCCAATCACAAACACAGCATTATCTATTCTATCCGGATGATTGAAACGTATCACTTGACCAAGATGGTGTTCTTCCGGCCACTCGTTGGCTCAGCATACGTAATAGCTTTCTAGCCAAGATCGTACATATCAATCTGACACGGCGTAACTAGTCCAGTAATACAGCCGACGACGTGAGATCATCTAGTCCTAATGTGACTCACAACTCACTTACATGAACCTGATACTCAATATAATGATAGTTAGAATAGTAGGCAATGAATTGCGAAGGGTATGATGCGGCACGTTGCAGACACGGCTTTGCATAGTTCGAAATAATTGGCCCAGTTGCGTGGAGAGACATATTCAAAGAGACTATTATTGGACCAAAACTACACCCGGAATATGTGGCTACAGAGACTATATCAGTAGCTGAGAAGGCCTAGCCTGTCTTCCCCTGGCCGGTCAGTAACCTATACGGGGACCGCCGTCAATGGCGGAATCTACAAGGACGCCAAACGAATGCGCGAAGTCCGTGGCGCGGTCTCAACATATGACTAGCACATTTTATTTGCTCAATATGTGATTACTCCACAGTGACGGCATCCAACGTCAGCAATTCCGAATGAACAGCGGTGTACATAAAAGGTGAGCGGAAGCCTGCCTCATAGGGCTGAGATCGAAGCACACGTACCTGTATATTTTAATTCCTCTGTGATATTCTCATTTATTTATATCTTTATCGTCGATTGGTCCTGCATAGCAATCTAAAATGCTGTGCACTAATATCCGCCAAGATCAGCCGCAACATACTACCTATTCCACCACGCCACTCGTAATATTTTGTACCCAATAGGAGCGTATTTTAAAGTCAGCAGAAGAAGTATTTGACATGATAGGCGATCATGATCGGGTAAAACTGACTTTTGATATACCTAATTCCCCAGCTTTTGTCTTACAAAAGCCACGTCGCACTCACCGTAGGTTTTGATGAAACGTTTCTTGACGGAGTTGCATACATCGCTTGCCCGTTAATCAAATCGTGCAACAGATCATACATAGAGCCACGAAAAGCCTCACGGTAGTCCATATTATACGATGCGTTAGAGGCGTTCAGGTTTGGCCTCTAAATCTATCCAATTTAGCCAAGGGATTCGTAACACACTAGCCTAGCCAAAGAGTATCTATATAAAATGGCATATATATCATTAAGTACAGGCCACTAAGGGAGTTTTCATGCCGGAACAATCATAATCTATACCCACAATCGACCATTCCTAACAGAAAGGAGCGGATCGTGACGTGGTCTTCTGGCCGGTTTGCTCTCTTCGGCCTCAAGCCTCGTCACAGCCACAGGATCAGGTTTCCTATCATCTAGTCCTCACCCCCATCCATCACCATTTGTTCCCGGATGGTCATTCCATTAAGAGCAACCCCGGCCATAGTATTTTGAAATCTGTCATAGGCAATACCTAAAAAAACAAGGAAATCTTTGCATATAGTAGTAGGAAGCTTTATGCATTAATAAGTGTTATAGTATACCCTATACTAGCAGTCGTAACGGAGTCATTGCTTTGCTACTGCTAGCTCATATATTTAATGAATGCCTATGTAAAGTTGACACGATTTATATTTGATATACCACACTTGCGGTCTTCTACGCAACGCCACTTCACCTAGTACTCCTCTCACTTTCTATATCTTTAGACACGTTTTACTATCTAGAAAGTATTATCAAGATAGGAGTTTCCAGGAAGAACTATCATAGCACAAGTTGTAACTACCCCGCGAAGCTGATTGCCACTGAGTCTCGTAGGAACAAAATAAAGAGGAGGCACCTTAACGAAATATGTTCCCCAAAATCTTTTCTTAGATATACCCATACATTTTCTATGGTTGATAGTACCATAGTAAGCGATTGACTGTGGTGGGTTTCCTAGTTAGAGCTGTAGTGAATCCCCCAATTCGAATATCCCACCGCACGTAGAACATTACAAATTTAATCGAGTTAAAATTCAAAGATTCTACTAGTACCCGTTCTCGTAAATTCCAGTGCGCATATTCTGCACTCGGAGTAACAGTACAGAGATATTGGAAGAATTGGAAGATGTGAAGCAGGTAATTTGCTTGATCGTCCGAAACTATTTGACTAGGAAGTTGAGAACCTCTACTACCTGGCTTCAACTACCAAGTACCTACTATAGAGGTGAGTAAACACTCAATCCTACCCCTGGAAGAAGCTTTAAATGATAGGGGAGTCTTGGGTAAGTTATTCTTAGGCCACTCACTTCAACTAAACTTTCGTTCGGCAAAACACGCATCACATTTAATGCATCAGACTCCCCCTTCTCCCTCACTCCCGCCTGCCTCTGCCTCACCTACAACCTACATATCTTCGCACCTAGTAGTAGGTACCTAGGTACTTTCATCTCTCTCTCACACACACACTCCAGCATTTTAATTTCCCATCTCTTCAACATCCAGGCACCACTTTTTTGAACTCCTTCATCGTATTCATTTCCCCGCTACATCACTTATCTCACCACAGGGTAGTTGATGCCCACTCAACTCTACGTACAGAATCAATACAGCAGGTGCTAGGGTCATTGAGCTACATGACTTCTATACAATACACACATACATCTCTCCATCTTCACCTTCCACGAGTAGATAAACAACACTCCAAAGCATATACTAGTGACATCTATTCCGCACGAGTGCACGAGTCTTTATTAAGCGTAACCAGCACTTTATTAGTACCATAGCACCATTCTCATCTATCTTCCCGCCATTTGCCTATCCTGCAGACTCTATCGAAAAAAACCTTTACGAATTGGATTCTCAACCTTTTCCTATGAATGGTTCCATAATTATCAGCAGCATGGAAGTCGCAGGTTCAACCAAAGACACATCTCCAGTAAATACACAAGAGGTGAGCAAGAGCGTCGACCCCGGCCTTTCGGAAGCCTTAGAGAATGGCATGAACCTACAGGTCACAGATATAGGGGCTGTAGTTGACAATTCTAACCTTGGGGCCGCCTCGCATGGGAAAACAGGCCCAACCCCGCAAATCAAAAGCGAGGCAGAGCATGATAGCGCCGACGAACAACTATCTAGTTCAAATTTGCCGCATTGCACACAAGCCCCCGGAGATGATGGGGTCACTAGCGGCGAAGGCTTCGAAGATGGTGTCAATCATCATACACAAATTGGCCAGGAATCTGACAGTTGTCGTTCTAAGAATCTTAGAAATTCTCTTAGAATCCCAGGAGAGATGGCCGGCCCCGAACTTGGTCACAGCGGCATAGCCTACCAGAGAACAGACGCTGATCCCCTGAGAAAAGAAAATCTTTTCGCTTTTGACGAGACCGACTTCTGCCAAACCCACGCACCTCGTATTGCTGAAGGTAATGGAGAAGTGATAGTAGGACCTACGATGAGCTCCATGATATGGAGCTCTTCGGAACAACTTAACAGTGTAAATACCGAGCGCCAAGATAAAGGACATCATAACCCTCAAGCTAGCCAGCTTTCTCAAGATATTCATTCAAAGGATGTGCCAAGAGGAACTACAGCGCAAAATATTGGCCTCGAAGCTACGAAAGAAGTAGATATAGAGAGTTCTGCTAGATTGCAAAGTGAAAAAAAGCCTAGGAAGAAGACGGGCCCTCGGCCTAAGTCGGCGAAAGAATGGTTTTCTAAGCGGCGGCAAGAACTTCAAAAGGCTTTGCCTGATCTTGTAGGCGCGAAGAGGAAACGATCGAGTGGTGGCGGTGAAGATACGACGTCTCGCCATAAAAGACGAAGGCGATCGAAGGAATCTGAAACGAGAGAAAGCAGAAAGAAAAGCCGTGCGGGGAAGAAATCCGCCAAAGTGATGAAAGCGATATTTGAAAGCCTTCAGCATTCAAATCCAATTGCCGCTCGTATCTCATTAGGCGACTTGCCCGAGGCAGATCCAATTGTAGCAGCAACCAAGACTAGTCAGCTCCAACAGATAATGAGAAAAGCACCTAAGGATGGTAACAAACGCGATATTGCGGCAGATAAGAAAAGGCTAGACGAAGCTACTCGCTCTTTCGGCTACAGGAACTGTGTCGCGAAGGATGGCAAATGGCTTATCGAAGGGATGAATACTCCTTTATACAACCACCAAGTTGTTGGGGCGTCGTGGATGTTAAGCCGAGAGTTCTCTGAAGAGGGCCCACGGGGTGGCATATTAGGTGATGAGATGGGTATGGGGAAAACATTGGAAGCCCTTGCATGTATCGTCTCGAATAGGCCGACAGATGACGATATTAAGACGTTCAGCAGGGCAACACTGATTGTCACCCCTGCTAATGCTATCAAGCAGTGGGAAGAGGAGATTCGAAAGCATACAAACGACTGCAGTGTTGTACACTGGAAGGAAATCAAACGTCTTGTGCCTGAGGTGTTCAATTGTAGAGATATCATGTGAGTTGTTATGGTGTTTCAATACTGACAAGCGCTGACAATCAATTCTATAGTCTTGCGAGTTACCACGAAGTGTCCCGGCAATTTCCTAGCAAAAAGCTTCTGGATAGTTGTGGGAGTGCAGAGGAATGGAAATTAGCGTACGACGAGAATCGCGGAGACCTCTTTAAGGTAACCTTCTGGCGTATAATTCTCGATGAAGCACACAACATTAAGAACAAAGATAGCCAGAGTAAGTTTATTGCTGGGTTCTCTATTCAACAGACTATATGCTGACATTTTGTAGCGTCTATTGCGTGCAGAAATCTACTAGGACGCCACCGCAGGGGGATGTCAGGAACCCCGATTACGAATAGCCTGGATGGTAAAGATTGGCTGAATTAGCGGCAATCGTTCACGCTAATTATATATAGAAATCTATCCATATCTCAATTTTCTCAAGACTGATTGGGTGGGGAATATAGGCGACTTTCAGTATCTTTACGGAAACCCTGACGACGTAAGCAGCTATTTGTCTAATACACCCACGCAGGCTAACCGAGACTAGGTTGAATCGGTGAATCGACTCAGTGTTATCATGGACATAATTATGCTAAGAAGGTAATCATATCTATATTCGTAATATTTCTTGGCTTTTAACAGGAGAATAGAACGATGGCGGATTCTTTCATGGGCCGACCGCTTTATGATATTCCCATCTGCGAAATCACGGTGAGGCGGGTTAGCCTTACTAAAGAAGAGCGGGTGATATATAGGTAGGTTGCTTCGTTTCCTAGCATAACAATCTTGAAGCTAACGTAAAAAGCGTCGTTGAATCTCGTTTTCGCAAGATTATTAACGCGATATTGAAGAGGCTCCGTGCAGAAAATCGGGCTGTCCGTCTAAAAGATCTCAAGATCTACCTGCGCTTTTTGATGTGGCTTCGCCAAGGTGCAGCTCACCCTTTTCTACTAGAACGTGTGCTAAAGAAGACACTAAAGCAGGATGACCTCTGCGAAATCCGACGTCGACTTTGCGACGTGAGCAGCCAAATACCAACGTTTAAACAAGTTGGGGAATGGTGTGCCAAAAGCACGATTATCAATGATCCCACTAAACAGAACCAAAATCTGCAAAACACCTCTGGGAACGGCCAATTCGGGCATGAATTTAATATGGGTAAACAAATTAATATTGCTCTAGCATCACAGAGGGAAGATGTATGTCGGATCTGCTACAAAGAGCCTCGTCGGGTCCGCAAAGCCAAAGTGAGTCGAAGGCCATAATATGATCTCAGGTTTTAACTAACAGGGGTACTATACAGTGCAAGCACATTTTCTGCAAGAAGTGCCTTAACAATCACATATTCGATCAATTCCAACGACGCGCAATACCCAAGTGCCCTGAATGTGACACATCCTTAGCTGGCCTTGATAAATATGAACAACCGGATACTAGGGAGCTAAAATCCCAGCGTTACAAATTCTCGACCCCTGAACGAGGCCGGGATATCTTCGAACAACATCCACGAATAACGAGGTCCCGGTCTGAATTCCTTCAACAATGCGACCATGACTATCCCGAACCGGTAGTACCAAGCGCAAAGACGATCGCTGTCAAAGAAGCTATCCTCAAGTGGCAGTCTGAGGCACCTGACGACAAGATTATCGTGTTTATGGAATTCAAAATGACTGGAGCTATCCTCGGTCGTGTGTTGAACGCTGAGGGTATCAAGTTTCTTTATTTCTTTGGAGATATGTCCCAGGTAGCGAAGCGGAATGCTGTTCGAGCATTCCATGATCAAAAGCATATCAAGGTTATGGTCAGTTCATCGATTGACTAGCGTTGCAAGGTATGCTAACCAATATTAGATTGCTTCTTTCAGATGTGGCTCAGTTGCTCTCAATTTAACGTGCGCAAACCGAGTTATTCTTGTCGATCTATGGTGGAACACTGCTATTGAGATGCAAGCGTTCGCGAGAGTCTTCCGAATCGGCCAGGTCAAGAAAACACATTTTCTTCGCATTATCGCTCAAAATACTATTGATAATCGAATCGAAGCTCTTCAGGAAAAGAAGTTGCGGAATATCAACAAGGTAATGGGGCCTGGTGGGAAGGAGGAACTGTCTACCGAGGAGATTGCTGCCCTCTTCGGCCGCCTCAAGAAATCCGAAGATGGAAGTTTCGAAGTGCTTTCTGATGACGATGGCGACGATGAATTTGAAGAGATCGAGGAAGTGGAGTTGTATGGCGATACATAGAGATGGTTACTAGCACCACGTATGCATCAGCACGGAGACTTGCTTTGAACTTATCTTCTGAGATTTCTCTACGATTGCACTTTCTCTCTGCATTTACAACATATTTTCCACCAACCAAGGTCTCCTCCCATTCTAATCCATAAAAGCAATCCCATCATCATTGATTTCCATATTCGTACTACTACCCCAGACACAGGAAAATACTAAAGAAAAACAGTTTTGAGCAGTACTCATCACCACACTTTGAGCCTTCACAATTGCTAATTCATATTGCATGATTTCACTTCGAAACCTGCATAATTTAGTTCACATTGCACAAGCCCCAGGAACATGATGGCCCATCCCGATCTCCGAGTCTATCATCATAATGAACTTCTATTGTACGACTAGATAATTTAATTTAACTGCGAATGGTTTTCATTGAATCAGACACTATTAGCCAATTTCCCGAGAAAGTGAACTTAAAGCTAGCATAATTTAAAACTTTACTGGCATCTATTCCGTCGTAAAAGGTCTCAACGGGCGATCATCAAGTAATTTTTAATTTGCGTCATAAATCCTCTACTTATATCCTAACATTCTAGCAACCCAGTGTAGATAGGTCGTAGGTTAGTATCGCGATAGATCAGCCAACTCCCTTCACCGAAAGTCAACGGGGGCACCATCGAATTATTATAACCACTAGTTGGTGAGACCACAGTTGAAAAGGGCCCTCATGTAGATAGTCTTGGTGGTACGGGCCAATTTCGACACTCCTGCCTTAACCATACCTCCACGGATCGGGACTCGGGACGGCACTCGCGACTCCCGTCAAGGTCACATACGTGCCCTCCTGCCGCATCTCAATCGTCGATTTACCGATTGCTATATAACAGTTTTAAAACAATGTATAAGGCAGTCGTTGACGTCTTTATTGTCGAAAGTATAAGGGGTCAAGGAGTCACTGTCAGGTTAGTCTACAAATAAGGGCAACGGTCACCAGAATGTGTATATATAGAGGTCTTCCCACCTACCTGTCAGTTAGTTACAAAGTCAATCAACTCAACTGAACCACTCATATACCTATTACTTCAACATTTATCACGTTTTCAAGTCCGTGAACCATCTATCCATATATCGGAGCTTAAGTGTGATCCTCCTGACGCTGTGAGATGCGAAAACATTTCTTGCAAGCCTATGTTAGAGTGATACTGTAAGGCGATGATTCTAAGACGATGACATATGAGAATGGACGTGGTAGTTTTCATGGAAGGGAGCGTGGGAACCGCTATGCTCTCAACTTGGACAGTCGCATCCAAGACGCGCGATTCGCCTTTTACAATTACAGACCTCGACTATGTTGAAGCGAGCCTGGTTGGTTTCTTCTATCTCTTATGTGGGATCTCATTTGTATTTAGCTACGACGACCCAATATGGGGTAACTAAAGGATTGGTATTACGATGACGTCATTGAGTTTTGATGGAATGAGATTGGGATGATAGCTGAATCTCGGAAGGGTGCGACGTGGAAATAATCTGAGATTCGGGTAGGCGAGCGATTTTTAAACGTACTTGAAATTCAAGTAAGTCCTCTTCACTTATGATTGTTCCCATCGACGACTAAATCTAAGCGGAGTCGGAGGTTTAAGCCCAACCCCGCCTAAATGTTTCACTAAACAACCTCTCTAACAATCTGCCAACAACAATCAAACTATTATACACCAAGACGATTGCTGCGTCGAAATACAGCAATAATTGCGTTGGTGTCTGAATAGGACAGCTTTTATACAGGGTGACACCATGGCAGCCAAAACCGACTCGCAGGAGGTCGTTGAGCTCCTGAAAACGCTCATGAACATCGAGAGCACTAGCGAAAAGGAGCTCGAAATCGGACAATACCTGGAAAAGTACATACAGAGCCGGGGTTTCACAGCAGAGCGCATCCCCATTGTGCCGGGCTCTACGAGGCATAATGTCTACGCGTATCTAGGCCAGGAACGAAAGGCGCGGCTTCTCGTGACGGCGCACATGGACACGGTACCGCCGCATATCCCCTTTAGCATCGACGGTGATATAATCCGTGGGCGCGGCGCCGTAAGTGATATCCACTGCTGTGATCTTTGGCTTTTGTGACTCTGGGATTACCAAGCTTTTGTCCTAGCATTGAACCGGGCCTTAAAAGCTTCTTCACGCGAAACTTTACATACTGCACTCAAAATAACGGTAGCTAACCTTGTATATCAGTGTGACGATCTCGGGCCTATGGTGGCGCAAATATTTGCCGTGGAGGAGTTGCGCGCCGAAGGGAAACTCAAGGAGGGGGACGTGAGCTTCTTGTGGGTTGTTGGTGAAGAGAAGGGTGGCCCGGGAATGATCGCCGCGAACGACATGAACCTCACGTGGGAAGCGGGTCTCTTTGCCGAACCCACGGAGGGCAAAGTAGCAAAAGGACACAAAGGAAATCTCGTGTTTGAAATCGTGGCTCACGGGAAAGCCTGGTAAGCATATCGCCTGACCTTCTTACTAGAGTTACTGTGTCCAAGCACTGGACTAACGGCTTGGGCGAAGCCACTCCGGGTATCCCCACCTGGGAAAAAGCGCGACGTTACTTCTGTTTGACGCACTGAACGATCTAAGAGCGGTGGAATGGCCGGTCTCTGACCTCTTGGGCCCGTCGACATTGAACATCGGGAAGATCGAGGGCGGGGCGGGCTACAACATTCTCGCGGCTGAGGCCAAGGCGCTCTGCAGCATCCGTGTTTCGAAGGATATAGAAGGGATCAAGAAGGCGGTGCAAGAGGCGATCGACAAGCATCCGGATGTTGATGTCGACTTTAAGTTTCAGTACACCGAGATGCTGCTGCAGTGGGAGTTTGAGGGTTTCGAAGCCGAGCCGATGGCGTACGGCACGGATATACCGAGATTGCGCGGCGACCATAAAAAGGTGCTTTACGGTCCTGGTTCCATCCGTGTGGCCCATGGCACCGACGAGTATATCCGCATCAGCGAAATCATGGAATCCATCGAGAAGAACAAGAGACTTGTGTTAGAATTACTAAAATAGTAGTTATAGAAAGAGCGTAAAGTCCTGAACTATGATGGCTGTCTTGACGATTGAAGGCGTAATCCCTATTATTAGTACTTAGCCAGATGCCAAGACCAGTGTGGTTCATGTCGAATACCACAAGAAAAGTAGCTGTTGTAGGTCAAAACGACAGATTTTGTCCATGTTCTTTTTTTCTTTTGATGGCAGAAAAAAGATTGGTATGTATGTAGTATGCTTGCTGTAAAAAGAAAATGGAAAATGCAGGTGGACTGACAACAAGCTCGGGGATTAAAAGGACATAAAGAGGGAAAAAAAAGAATTTTTAACTCCGAATCGGGGAATCGAACCCCGGGCTTGACGGTACTTTCGTTCATCTAAGGGATGAATTTGAGAGCGTCAAATGTTAGCCACTACACCAATTCGGATTACTGGTTGGATGAAAACTGGACTGTAAACCATTTCCTATAACCTAAGAACGCGACAGGACGAAGCTTTTTGAGGGGTGGGGGTACAAGATCTAGGTGGACTAGGTAACCTAACCTAGGTAGGTAGTCACATGATTCTTAGGGGCATATAGCAAGCTGCAGAGCCTCCCACGTCAAAACGTCTTTACTTTTTGTCTATAATATGAGCCTGTCTCAAACCTGAACCACCTATCTATATATATGCCTAGTACGGAGTAGTGTGTCTAGCAAGGATTCTCACTTTACCCTATCACTACTATCAGCAGAGCCGGCTGAGTCGACTTGATCACCCGGAATGTTCGGGTTGCTACCGCTTCTTATTGCTTATTGACATCACCATGCCTACATTGGATGCCAAGCTTTTTGAAGGGTACCCAATGGCAAGGAAGGCCGGCACCGGCACTGGGGCAACTGTCTAGAACCGTCCAATGGCGAGAGTGGTAATTCAATGCAGCGCTAGATAAGTAGGTACCTGGTGGATGCAGCGCCACGCTATCAGGTCCCTCAGTGGGGGGACGGGGATGGGAGGATGCAGTTTACATTCACATGGCTTTGAGGTATGTATCTTGACCAGGAAACCAGAAACTACGGTGCATTTCAAGGCCTCCTCTTGCATGTCGGTGGATGCCATCCCACAAACAAAAAATCGCCTACAGCTCTGAGACCGACATCGCCTTTTCTTCAATCCCACAGGAACAAACGCAGCCAAAAGAGTGCCTTAGGCCTTCGTCCTCACATATATCTACAGTCCTGATTCCTGCTTCCAACTTTTCCCTCCTCTCCCTCCCCACATACATTCCGCTTGAGAGCACAGGGGTTCCTTTTTCTCTGAATCTCACATTCCTCCTCCCAACCGGATAACGGGGAACGAAACGCCGTAGTGACTTACACAAATCCTTGTCAGCGGTATCGACAATCCACAAGTGACAGGATGTCTTCGGGAGCTAGCAATAGCGATGGCAATGGCTTCGCTGGTCAGTCACATGTTTTCTATCTTCTCCATGCCTACGTTGTGCTAACTCATAAACCCCTAGACCCTGGTATCGTGACGACGCCTCCAGTTACCGAGCCATGGTCAGTAGAGAAGGTCCTCGCTACCATGACCCCGACACCGCCCGCCGAGGGCACCGAGTCGCCTGTCCCCTATTTCCACATCCTCGAAAGACTCAAGACAACCAAACGCGAGGGATGGCGGCGCTTCGGTATACATAGGTACCGTATCAAATATGCTTGGCCACTGATACTTTTGAACTGACAACAAAACTCGCAGAGGCGAATCGATCTCCGACCACATGTACCGCATGTCCCTCATGACCATGCTCTGTCCGCCAAGCCTGGCCCCGAAGCTCGACCTTTTCAAGTGTATGAAGATGTGCCTAATCCATGACATGGCAGAGTCAATTGTTGGCGATATCACTCCAGTCGATGGCGTGGCAAAGCCGGAGAAGAGCCGTCGCGAGGCCGAGACGATGGACTACATATCAAAGAATCTACTTGGAAAGGTCTATGGCGGACTAGCAGGCGCGGAGATTCGGGAGATCTGGCAGGAGTATGAGGATTCGAAGACGCTCGACAGTCACTTCGTTCACGATCTCGACAAGATGGAACTCTTGACACAGATGGTCGAGTACGAGAAGCGTGCCAACAAGGCTCTCGATCTTGGTGAATTCGCCTATGTCGCTACGAAAATAGTGCTTCCGGAGACGAAGAAGTGGGCGGAGGATGTCCTCAAGGAGCGTGATGAGTTCTGGGGGACCAAAGCGCATGTTCATGGAGAGGCGGGTGTCGACGGCGGCGTCAAGGCAACGAAGGTTGAGATGCAGGCCGCCTACTACGACCGGGACGATGGCTCGGCTACCTAGGGGACGGAGGGGGGGTTCAAGCAAGACCACTATGGGATCTTCTTCTGCTTGGATCACTTGGCAGATGCACGCTGCGAGCGTGCAAAACATTTGACAGAAGTTTGCCTGATGCATTCACTGCGACACGGGACAGAAAAGTGTATGGAGCCCATCCATCGTCATTAGAGGAACAAATGGGCCACATAGAGATAGACCTAATACCCAAACGAAGAAATTAATCAAGGGCATACCGAAAACCACACGCGTCGTACATTGATTTTTCGTGATTGGCTCGAGGCATCACTCTCCTGCTGCGGTTGGTACTATGTAATACAGGTGCGGTACGGGTAATGGTGCACATAGTAGGTAGTTATACCTAATGTGCCATGTACAGGTATGTAGTACTTGTACCTAGGTACTATGTAATTACTGCCCCGCGATGCCCCGCACCATTCAGCACGGGAGGGCGGTCCTTATCAGCACTATCAGCTCAGCAGCCCTAGTCCCGCGCCAGTTCGGTTCTAGGCCATTCACTATGTACAGAACAGTACCCATGTACATGTACATGTACACTAATAGTAGACCCAGTGCACTAGACCCTGTAGTGAGTGTTTGATTAAGTGCAGGCTGACCCAGCAACGCGACATCAACAATTCGAGCTCCTTTTCCCTCGATCGCGCGGCGCATCCAGCTCCTCGTTCAATTCCCTGAACCCTGAACCTGAGCAGTGGCCTGTTCAGTAGCCTATTTTCGTGTAACTGTGCTCGTTACATTCATTGTGGCGTGACCTACACGTGTGCAGAGTCGACAACTCCCGACAGCTCCCGCCAGCTCGCGCCAACTCGTCGCCGTCAAATAGGGTTTTCTAACGGTTTTCTCGGTATTGTGTATTGTGTATTGTTCCTTACGTCACACCGGCTACTCGCATTAGCCCTGTCCAAGCTCCAAAGCTCCAAGCTGAGGTCATGTGTCTTCTGTTTACAAGGGGCCGAAACCTGGGCACAAACATTACTGCTATTTGATCTCGGTCGCCCTAGCCACACATCCCCTGGCCGTGTCCTCTATTCCCCGAGTAGACTACCATCGTCGCTTTTTTCTCAGTCCAAGTCGGCACCGGTGCTGTAGAGATCGATTAAAGCGACTGGTGTTCCAACACGGGTTGCGTGCCAGGTTGAGTAGATAAACCTGTCGCGTCGGCTAGCGATACTAGATGAATCCAAAACGGCCGTGAATTGCAGCATCACGCGCGACCCCAACCTGCATCCCTCCTTTCACTCGAGTATTCTCACCAACAACCAAGAGCGACGGCGACGGCGACGGCGACGACAAGACCAACGGTAGTTCACACGGTCGCTATTGTTCGTCCATCAAACGAGCGATTATCTGAGGTGTTTGCCTTTTTGTTTGCGCACGTATTTGCGAGCTTTAGCTGTCGCGCTACTGATCCAATCCTGCAGGGCGACGCCACCACTTCGACCTTTTCTGTCAGCTTGGTGTCTCGTGCCTATCCCCATCCCCCATCTCCAATACCAACAGACTCAACAGCCCATCCATTCAATCACCGCATCTGAAATGTCATACAATTCTCAGATCCTCATGTCTGGAACCTTTCACCTCGACCTACCAAACGGTGGTGGGGGTAGGGGCACTCCCTTTTCGGGTGTGCATCCTGGCATCTTTCGGCCTCCGACGTCCCCCTCCGTATCGAGTTCCATGTATCTCGGAAAGTCTACCGCTAGTTTGCAATCAGATGTACCGACCCCCATCTCCAAAGCTAAAAGGAAACGCATAGGAGTGAGGGATTCGACACCCATGAACGACTGGCCGATGACAGGTGACGGAAATTTCAATACAGATAATATTATCGGCGACCGTTTTGACTTTGATCTAAGCGCGAACGGACAAGAAAGACGATATGTGCTAGCTGGCCAGATGGAAACCCCGAATGGGACCGCCCAGAAAGAGTTTGGGCATATTGAAGACAGTGTCTATTCTGATGTCGACTACAGGCGTGCCCTTGGATCTAAACGCTCGCGCGACGACGTCGACTCACCGGCATCGAGGCCCATTATGTTCGACCCGGATAGTCAAACGTCCGGGGGTTGGAGCTCCTATGCGATTAGTACGATCGGTGGTGTCGTTGGTAGAGTATGGGAATTCTGCAAGACCGGCGCATTTCGTGGTTTCTACGCCGGTGGGGGTACAGGATACGGAATGTCTGAGTCGATGAGACAACAGCCAATAGATCATCAGGCTAGACATGACGGATATAACATCAACACCGCTATACACGAACGGGAGCCCAGCCCTCTCTACGGAATCCTCCCCGAGTCCGATTATTCACCGTTCTCCTACGAACGCGAGACTCCAGAGTCAACACCACCACCAGCGCCAAAGCGGAGGCAGATCTCATACGGGACACCCACTGATGAACTCCGGAAGAACTGGGTCATGATTGATGAGCCAGCTGACGTGAACAAACAGCCATCTCTAGCATCCCGAGCATCGTCTCGTCGTCCAGTCCAGCGAACGACAGCGCCGTCACTAGTTCGTCGTATTAGCAAACCCGTGAGCCGTCTCAACGCGCCCAATTTCAACCGTCACCCACCTACTCGACCGAGCTCCGCCAGTGCTCGTCCTCCAGCTAGCGCTGGTCCCATTTCGAACCGCGAGCCTGCAAGCTATGCGTCAACCCGATCCCCAGTTCCATCACCAGTTCTAAAAGCTCATACCCCTAGCAGAATTCCGGTTGCTTCCCGACCACAGTCCCCTAGCCCCTTCGCAGTCGGTCGCTTTACGCAGCAGCCATCCCGGATACCCAGTCCTAGTCCCTACGCGAAACGCGGCCATGGGAGGAGTCAGAGTGCTGTGTCTGCGTCATCGATTTCGCCAGTGAAGATGAAAAAAAGGGAGTCCCTGCACGAGATGCGTGATAATACCCCAAGGCTTGATGCCAAGGCCAAAAGCCTGGCAGCGAAGCGTATAAAGGATGAGATGGAGACAGATTTGCGCATAAACGATTTCAATTCTCGGTTGAGAGACATGATCCGCCAGGGCAAGGAGGCCCTCGGCACAACGTATGAAGTTGAGTCAGATAACGACTGCGGTCAGGGAGGAGACCCGTGGGAGAGTGAATAATGGTATAAGATGTGGTAAAGATGTTTCCCTCGGGACACTCGCCTGGCTTGCGGTGTTTCAACCCGGACTAATTTCTAGTCATTATTTTATGTCGGCGCAACCGGCGTTCATCCCGCCACTTCGATACCCCTGACCTCGTCGATTCCGATGCCTAAAATTGCGTTTCAAGTCTCCTAAAAGGGGAGCACATGTATATACAATCTCGTCATGACCTTATGATTTGATGCTAATGGCTCTTTCCGGCATCCGCCGCCGCTCTTGTACGATACACATGTCACTCCTTTCTGTATATCCAAAGACGGGGATTGTGTCTCTAGCTTTATGTTAGGGGTATTTCTACACGAGAAGATCCATACCTCGCATTTGTTCCATACCGGCTATCACAAAGAATGAAAACGGCTAGATGCCCGGATGTTCAATTCTATCGGAATCATATGTGTCGATTTCGCAGGTACTTCATAATCAAACTTGTTTTAATTCTTGATCTCTTCCTTGTGGAATAAACCTGTTTCTTTCCGTAAGCCCTGTGTAGTGTGCGCGCAAGATGCTGAAGGACATAAGCCTTAACCCTCTTGCGCAGGCTAGGTATCCAACAAAAGGCCGGATCCTACCTTCAATCTCGGGCATCCACGGATCCCGCAACTTGCAAAAGAATTCGCCTTTCGGTTCCACTTGGCTCCGGCAATGGTCGTCCAGGGTGCCGTAGAAGACATAGACGTTGTCTACAGCTTGTTCCTGCGGTACCAGCATAGATAAGGCCAGTCAGTTCTAGCCCCAGCTTCCCGTCTCTAGGAATGGCCTTACCCCGTACTCCAACAAACTGCCCCCGCAAACCCCGCAGAACTCGCGGTGCAGCATCACGCCGCTGCCGTTGTCCGCCTCGTGGACCCGGACATGATCCCGCCCCTGCTGGATCGTGAACGCGGCCCGCGGAACCTTGGTCGTGATCCCGTAGTTGCCTCCCGTGAACCGCTTGCAGTTCCCGCAATGGCAGATGCTCGTGCGCGCTTGCGACGCCGGGTCCGCGAGCGAGATCTCGTAGCGGATTAACCCGCAGTAGCAGCCGCCTGGTAGAGATTTCATTTTCTGTTGCTGAAGTGTCCTCTGTCGATGGCAATGCGTGGGTTTTATGGTGCTGTCGGGTTAAAGCATCTGTTGGTGGTAGTGAGATGAACTAGGACGGTAGGAAAAGTGCATGTATATTTTTCTATAAAAATTTACAATTCATTTACCTACGGTACGTGTTTACACACTCTCCCGATGGATTGTTCCCCGGTTGGTGCAGTCTTTCTTCTATGACGATGTGCCGACGTCACCGATTTATAACCAACTTATCGGCTCCACGCGCAGCTATGCGCTGCAAGGAACTACGGCAGCGTCACAGTTTATGAATTCTTTTTGGCTGCCTTAAAGGCCTGCAAAAATACGTAATTTCGAGTAGTCGGTACGATGCCTCCCGTTGATTCCCCGTGGTGGCGCGACTATCTCAGTTGCCCGTCAGATGCTCAGGACCGGCAGGGCCCATTTAATCAGCTTTTTTTTAAACGTGGGGGTAAATAGGAAAAGAGAGAATGGGAAGAAGGGACGAAATGGATATCATCAAATGGGCTGACTCTACCGCCAGTGTTACGCCGAGCCTTAAAGATGTGGTGGAAGATGACGATGCGGCCACTTTCAGGAAGGCCAAGTAAGAGCTTTAGGGATCGGGGAGCAACAAGCACTTGTGGTAATTAATACCTAGGAGTAAACAGATATTACTAAATATTTGCCTCGGCCTCTCACAGCATATTCCATCGTATCGTTTCAATTTTATATATAACTTGGGAAAGTTAGGCCTTATTCGGTGACTCGATCAGCAAATGTTTCGATTATTCGTCCTGGAATCGAATTGGAATTTTTAACACACCACGTAACCCAACTTGACGCGCGACATACAGTGATCTTACTTCATGTGTAATGATAATATAGTCGTCTATAAGTCTTTCCTCAGCATAATCATTTCATTCTAGGCTTAACAATTCTAGCCGTTCAAAACCTTGATAATCTCTAAGATTATCGCTAAGTCGAGTGCGTTCCCTCAAGCTCCTTTCCTGGGAGTAATCCCTCTATTCTAGCCGTTAAGTTAGAGCATCTCTAGTTGAATCATTCGTATCGCAACTACTATCGCAGTGGTAACACAGCTATATCACTCTTCAACACCTATCAAGAACTATACATATCAAATTCATTAATTACGTAGTTATGTATTGAATGAAGCTGGGATAATGTAGTACACATTAACTTATCACTTTAGCTAAGAATAGAGGTGGAAATAGAGATATCGCTAGTAACGACATAGTTGTGATAATGCAGCATAAATTAACACTTTATCCCCTCCAATAGATAGTAAATACAATATCGAGTTCAGGACTTTCGTTTGAAAAACAAGTCGCAGCCCTTTTATCGCTTAGCCACCCTATATCCTTTTACTCTAGACATAATAGGTGTTTTCCTAATCCGGAGTTGCATTCATTGAAAGCCCTAACCAAAACTTATAGGAGCATTAGGAAGGGATTCGGGAGAAGGGTTGGGGAAATCACCCGGAGAAGAAAAAGATGACAGAGCTGGCTGAGTTACTGGAGTCCAATCTTTGCCGCTCCATTGACAGCAAGTTTTGTCGTATTGGGGTATTTTAAAAACCCACCTCGAGGCCCATTTGGTTGCATCAGCTTGACCAGGGTAGGACTCTCGTAATTTATGTCGCTCGGCCAAAACCTCTTTTTTAGCTCTCAAAATAGCATCCAGGAATGCCTTGTGTACGATCCCTTTCGATTGAGCGATGTATTCGAGCATGTAATCGATTAGTAATAAGCAGTAGTATTGGGTGTAATCAGACTGTTTTCCTTTATTCTGTAGATGATCATATATCGGCCTAGGCCTTGTGGTAATCACTTCAGTGCCTTCATGGTAATTAGGAATAAATGCTGTCCTGTCGTGTCCGGCCGCCGCCGCTTCTTTACTTGGTGTTAGTTCTCTCATCCATACACCAGTTGGTGGTGTCCCTCGCGATAGGGACGTGCGAACGAGAGGTATCGACGCTAGCATTAGGAGTCCTAGTAAAGGTGTAGTTAGCAGAAGAGAAAAGGACAACACTGTGGTCTTACCCACCAATGGCATGCCAAGCCCAATAAGGCTTCGTCTCGGAGTCTGTAGGCATATCGTTTATAAATGTTTTTCGATCTCGAGTCCACCTAACCTGACACAGTAGGTTGTGCGCAATATTGGCGCACATTATCAGGTCTTTTCTCTCGAAAGCGAGCGCGAATTCATCGCACCACTTGCGTCCTCTAATGAAACGCCACTCCAAAAAATCATCAAAATTAGCTTTGAAGGCATCGAAAGGGGCCTCCTAGGTTCACTCACGGGACTCGCCTGCCACTGTTGCAAATGAAGTTAGCATGACCTCTTTCTAATCTTGGATCATCTTGATATTGTCGTCACTATGCGCTCCTCGATGACGTGTCCTCAAGGATCGACAATGACATCAATCCTCAAAAATACGGAAAATCGGCAATGTGACATAAAACGTACTTCTATCTTGGCCTCGATGTACCATTCTCCACGAATATTATTCCAAAGATCGCATCTTAACTCAAAATTGTCCGCCACATCTTCGTCATCAAGGTAGAAATGTTCCCTATCGCCTAAATTGACCTCAGGCTCGTAGTATTCCGTGGCGGCGGCGGGAGTTGCGGAAACGAGGATGTCGTTTCTGTGGAAAAAATTCTCGCTTTTCCTCGCGAAATCTGGATCTCTCCAGAAAGATTCGGACAGTAATTGAGAGGCCCAGGTTAGAGGCACATGATGTATTACGTCTAACGCGTCAGGTTGCAGAAAAGCGCTGTCCGCGACTGCACGGCCGCCATAGCTTCGCCACGGGAATTCTCTAATTCCCATTGATATCGGTGGCATAGAAGCTGACGACGCTGCGGCTATCATAGAGTTAGTAACCGTGGCTCAGGATGAGGCTCTAGCCCAGAACCCAACTTTCCCTCCCAAAGTGTTGGAATTATATACTTACGAAAAAGGAATTCGGAGCCTCCAAAAAATAACTGATCCATATAATGTCCAGTTTCGGCAATACCTTCAGCGTCCAAGAACTTAATTTTTCCGTTACCTCGTGAAACCTTTACATAGAAGTTGGAATGTTAAAGCACCTACGGGCTCCTGCGCTGTCGGACCGCTTCTCTCAAGATTCAAGTTATTTCCAATATAATCATCATCCTTGTACCGAACACCGAGTATCGCATGCATAATTTCGTGCATCAGCTAGCAAACTGAGAATTAGTATTAAATGTTAACTCATGATAGGAGGCCTCGTTAACTCACTGTGAGCGCTAAATCAACTTGGGCCAAGCACAGCTCCCCTAAAGTCAAGTCTGAACCGATCACTATAAGAAGTTAGGCGTAAAAAGATACCAGAGAATGTCAAGATTTGATTCATCTTCGGGATTGTGTTGGGAGTATATAAAGCACGTAGGGGCGGGTCATATGCTAAAATAGAAAATGAGGGATTCCGAAATTCTTACAGAAGCCTATTCTATGAGTAGCCAAAGTTACCGCGGCGTGGTAGTGCTTCCTATTCTGATCGACTAGTACCAAGTTGTAAGTACTACCTTCGACTTCGGCTGCGTCGCAGAATCCCAGTATTACTCGCCCGAGAAGGTCGACAAGACGCTCTCTCCATTCACTGGAGGGTATTTTGGGGACTGAAATCTCAAAGGTCAATGCGGACTATTTTGGGCACCGTTTGATAATTCATGATGCTTACTGTAATCTGATGGACAAGGGACGCCCCTGTGCTTGCTAATCCTCTTCTCCATTTCGTAGGTCAGGAGAACTGAATCGTTTGGTTCTGGCGGCGTCCCAAATACGTCCTCATACTCCGACCAGTATGCTACTCGACCATAAAGAATTGTTTGCAGCTACACATTGTAAGCATATTGCCTAAGGAGTCGGCCTAGGGTTGAGAGCTGGGAATAAACACCCCTCTGTAATAATTGATAAACTACACTCAAAGTATTATATTACCTACTGTGATTATTTTAGCACTTGTTTTAACGCAGTTTTCTGTCAGAAAAGTAGATACATACCACCTTCATGCCTGTCCTCGATAAGCGCTTCCAGAAAGCGGTTTACTAATTCGAGACTGACTCTTAAATTTTCCCATAACTTTGGCTCATCGACACTCCAGGTTTTGCCTGCTGCCGAATCAAAAGTCTGAGTGACTTCCGTCCAGTCGAACCAATTGTCCTTACGCAAAAATGGCAGCCACCGCGTTTCGTCAATTTCGATTCTTTCGCGTAGATAGACTGCGAAGTTCACCTCCTCATTAGTCTGGATTCCCTTCGCAGCTAGTTCGAGTCCGAGAGACGGTGCTGCGGGTAGCGAAGAGGGAATGCGGAAAGGGAATCCCCCGGTTGCCCTATCTAGTGGCCTGTACCCCCCGGATACAATAATGTTCGGTGAAAAGCGTGCATAATGATTTAACGCAGATGCTTGCCATGTTGTGATACCGTAAAGAGCGAAGTTTTGGTGTTGTTCGGTGAAAAAAACCCTGTCTTCGTCCGCCAGGGTTTGGGGACGATGGTCTGGATGCCTGGTTGGGTTTTGGTCGTAGTACTTTGGATTTTCTATTGTTGGAAAGATCGGTGCCAATACCGAATGGTTTTCTTTCTGAAACGTAAACGTATAGTTTCGCGCCGGGAATCGTCTCGCCCACGGCGATGAAGGCGCACCGTCCGTAGGGAAAAAACTATCCATGATGGAGACACTATCTCGAGTTGATCTCAGCCGATGTGCCTCCAAAGATTCTGGACCGGCTGCTTTGAAGTTAATGGCCGTATCTTGAGTGCAATTATTGCTTCATGTAGTTAAAGTAACATTAGGACAGGATTTGGGATTTTACGCATCCGGACAGTCTCTACTGTACTACGAACAAAGGGAGGTGCTATTAATGGTGCTTCCCTAAATGATCGCAACTGTAAGAGAAAGATAAAATGGCACGTAATTAATTATGCTTTGTTTTTGAAAGATTAAATTCCTTTCATAATTCATTAACAACATTTAGGAGTAATATGACCCGGGGCACGGCGGCCGGACACATACGATATCACTCAAAGATTCTTCAAGAGACACTCTCGTTGGTGGGCTGTGGCCCAAGAGATCGACCAAGAAAGACATAATGGTACGTTTAAATTATAAACGTGGCACTCCTCCAACGGCTTACGTTTGCGCTCCGGTTCGTCCGTCCGTAATGTCGTGTCCGCTCCTCCCAATTTATCCGCCCAGAAGTGTCTCCAGGCTGACTTTGGCTGAAGGGCTGCCGCAGCCTCTTAGATGCCCCCCCTCCCCCAGTAGTTTCAAGAGTATATGCAGGACGATTGTTATATTACACCCGGGAATAGTCACAAGTCCTTAGCAGATTTAAGCTAGGAATTGCAAAATTTAAGAGAACGTTAACATGTAAATAGTTATGTTGTATAAAAGTAGCTCGTATGCTTGTTCTATACAAAAGGTTGGTCTCAAAACCTGTCAGTCTATACCTAATTATGCTATATATTATACTACTAGATTGGTGTCGATATCTACTCGGGCAGTGTCTTTGATATAGGTCCTAACATGTTGGGTGTCGCGGCTGAGGTCCGGTTGTAAGGCTATGCTGCCTACCGCACTAACCGCCTACCTAACCATTACCGGTATCCTGAGGTTCTCCGGATTGTTAGCTGTGTGAAGGTTCGAAGTTCGTAATGCTCGAACTGATGCTCGTTTTTCCACAGAGCTTCAACGAAAGCTCCGAAGCCTAATAATTACGAAATAATGTTGGCTACACCTGGTGATACCTCAGTCCTAGTACTATGTAAAACCCTCGACTAATCCGAGGTAATTGCACATGAGTATTAAGCCACACTCCACCTATAAAGATGGGACAAACTAGTGACTTCATAGTACTTTGTGCCCCTACCCCGTATCCGATCGGATCTTACCCCGACGAAATGGATTACGCTAAAAGGGTTGTAAGTGCAATCAATTAGACACTGTATATACCCTGCTGAATCCGATCTACACTTAAAACAAATCCAATCAGCGATCGCATTAGCATTAGCACTGGGCTGAACATATAGTGTGTCCCTCAGGACAGTACTATATACTAGGTGTAGTAGGAACCCCACCGAAATATTCTAGCTCTGAATTCCAAGACACCTCAGAGCTGTTTCTTTCATGTAATTGTATTGTAGACATTTAAGCCTTGCTTTAGCTGGAATCCACTTCAACGGCGATGGCTGACCCCAGACGCCGTGATTCTTTCTGCAATATTACTCTATGCCTGGATATGGCTGCCACAGCAGCCGTAGTGAGTCATCACAGGTGCCACATGCTCGTATGATCTCTGTATCCCTTGCATAAGGGAATTTCTACTATGGCCTAGTTTTATCTCTACCTGTGTGGGGCATACGCCACAAGGCCCCTAGTACTTGTACCACTAGGTAGGGGGGGGCGGTATGTGGACTTCTAAAGGAAGGGGTGACATGTCTTGTATCCAACAGCCAGTATTGTTCGCCGAGCCAGATTGCTAGGCCAACCCCAATCTCTAAACACACACATGAACGGCGTATGTAAACACAACTAACCACGGCGTGCGTAAACAACTAACTGGAATCTCTATTGCTTAAATACACCACATCTCTCAGCTCAATTTCTAATACTTCTCTCGCTTCACACATCTCCTACTTCATACTTCTCAAGTAATACCTCCTCTTTTATTATTAAATCACAGAAACCTTGTTTATTAATATGGATAATGGGGACTTCCAAAACCGGCAGCGCATTTGGCGGGCTTGCCAAAAATTTCTTGTTAGCTTCATCGAAACTGACAATTGCAATTACATTAACCCCGACGATTTCGCGCGTCTAAACATTGTTTGCTCTTCCCTTGATCTACAATGGGGGACGTCTCCAGACGGGTCCGGTGTTTTCATGACGCCATTTCCCAAGATTCAACTCCACAGGATTCTTGACGAAAAACAGCCTATCATAGAACATCTATCCTACGATCCCGATGATAACGACATATATGCCGCTCTAGGGGTTGGGCTTCACATTAATGATTATATAAATGCTTCCAACGAAAAAGGTTATTTGGGCCTTATGATGGCGGAGACAAATTGGCAGGCACGAGGGCAAGTAAACTTCCGAGCCCCAAACCACAGGGTGAAATTTGTAGCCGCTAACTGATTGTATATAGCATGGACTGGGATGGGGGCGAACGATTTTTTATTCAGAATAGTGAACATAACTGGAGAGTGGATACCATTTTTGATAAAAGGGACAGCCAGACACCCCATGTATCGCCCGTACTAGCAGATCAAGCGCCGATGCAAGACGACAAACTATCCGTTGCAGAAATATGGTGTATTCTTCTATGTACACGACGGCGTTTGCGTCAGAAAGTTTATGGTCGCCATCAGGTTATTCCCGTACGTATCTTACCTATCCTTGTTTTGTCGCTCTCTTCTCCCCCCCCTTTTTCTCTTCTTTTGTCTCCCTGTTTTTTTTCTTTAGTGTATAACCTTATACTTAATATTTACCTAATTCTCATAAACCAAAACAAACAGATTACCGTTATCTCGCTTTCTGGTCTATTTGCGCGCATTGTACACGGCTACATTGACCAGTTTGCGGGAAAGCTCCGAGTATTCAAATCACCGATCTTAAACCTCAACAAAGAAGACACCAGATCGGAGATAGAAACATTGGTGTCGTGGTGTTTGGGTCAGCCAACCGGTTCTACTACATATCTGACTAGGCCCTAGAGGGCAACCCGATTACGGCTGTCGAAAGTATAAGGAGTCAAGGAGTCACTGTCATGTTAGTCTACGAATAGGGGCAAATGGTGTATATATAGAGGTCTTCCCACCTATCTGTCAGTTAGTTGCCAAGTCAATTGAACTCAACTGAACCACTCATATGCCTATTACTTCAACAACGGCTATGTGCTTGGGTGCAGGACTATGAGACTGATTGGATACGAAGCTATCACGAGTATGAGACCTGTATTCAGGGATGCCAACAATGAGGCATAAAGGCCTAACGGACCTTTCAACGGATGGAATCATATGGAATCACATTGGAATGGATGAGGCCCTCGCGGGCCTGAAAGGCCTTGGGATTCCCAGAACCCCAGATTGAAGAACTTTAGAATCCAAGGGCCTTACGACCCTCAGAGAATTTTTAGTTAAATAGACTCAGCCCCAAGCTGCTAAATGTAGCCCCTTGTCACACAAGCGCTTATGTGCCACTGCTCCTAAAGTAAGCCAGGGGCCCTAGTTGAAACAATCATTAGTGACTCGGCAATTGTGTCTAAATAGTGTGGCTAGGAGTCCTTTACAAACTAGTATCATAGACTCAGATTGGCGCGAGGGTGAGGATCCTGGCGATGGTCGCCGTGCCCATTTCTCACTTAGGGACCATTTTCCACAGGCAGGACAGTCTTTCTATTGTAGGGCACAATTTTATATACAAAATTATTTTTCGCGCCCGCAAAAAATGTCCATAGCCTAAAATTATTTCTGCCGCAGAGAAGTCCACGACCGCAACACCCACCGAAACAGTCCTGGCTAGCTAAAATAGTCGCCGACCTACGGTGTAGATAGGACAGTAATTCTGTATAGAAAATGCTTTATAGGCAAATAGGATATCACAAAGGCTACTGTCACGGGGGGCAATTAACGGAATGCTTAGCCTCGTAATAAAAGTACTCAATTCGTATGAAATCTATGTATGAGAAAAGAAAAGGGAATAGGAGGAATAAGGATGCCGGCCACACACGTTAGTATGTCCACGGTGTGTCTGAGACACGGTGGTAGGGTTGTGCTGCTAGCAGCACCAGCCACCTAACTGTCACTGCTGTTGTCTTAAGGACTCATCAATAGTAAATGCTAAAGCTAAGTGGCCTAGGACACGCATATGACTGCCCTGCCTTGTATCAAAAGGCCCATATTCGTGCATATATAAAAAAGTGTCCGTTTGGAGCTGCCTGCCCAAAACGTACTCAACATAATCTGCGTTGAATTCGGCAAACGTAAGATAAACCTCGTTCATATCCTGTGAAATAAGGAGACGTCTACAAGTTTTATTTTTAGTTGGCACTTAATTTTCGCGCAGTAGTTTCTCCAATAAGAACAAAAAAACAAAGGCGAGTAAATATACCTTTCCAATCCTGTTCCTTGACGCATTTGGTCCACATTCGGCGGATCGCTACAAATCCACGCTGCCATCTGCGCAGTTTCTTGCATCCTAATTTCCATGACTTTTAAATTGCGAGGGCAGGGCTTAACTTCCACGATCGCTTTCACGTCTCCTGTCCGCGAGCGAAAGACTCCGTCGACTCTTGCTTCGTATGCTTTTTTACAGCCGGCGGCCAAGGTAAAACTCTGCCGCTCGGGCACCCAGTGTCCCGTAACATCTTGGCAACACATCGACAAAGCATTCAGCAGTAGGATGAGCGCGCTGCTAATGAATTGTTCGTCATTAGTGGACCCCCATAGATGTTTAGCCTCTTCGATGCTGATCGGGCTAGCAGGTGTTAACGTAACAGACACTTGACTTTCATTGATCAGGGCTGGGGTCTGAGGATTTAAGTGCAAGTCGTTGAGCTCCTCGCCCAGATCCTCGCCTAAGTCATCCCCCAGATCCTGGCCCAATATATACTCGCTTAGAGAGCCCGGGGGAGGTTTGCCTTTGGGAGCACGAGTAGGTGTCTGCGGCTCCGATTCTCTTGCTGCACGTCGTGCGCTTCTCGTTCGCATTTCGACTGGGGTACGAAGCATTATTTTTTCGGAAGAGCTTTTTCCGCTGTTGCTCGATCTACTAGGGTTGACTTGGTAGTAGTGAGCCAAAGAAAAAGGTCCGCAATTTGCGAAATCGTACGGCCGAGAGCCGTTAGTATTTGATATAGATTGAATATATTGCTTCCAAGGGGTGCTTTCTCGTAGAACTTTAGCAGCACATGTTAACCCGTGTTTTTTGAACCACTGCTCTCTTTGACGCTGTGTATTAAAATCACTTTGTCTTCCAACTTCGTAGATTGCTCGTAGAAGAATAAATTGCTCAAGATGGGTCTTGGAGCCAGATTGGAAATTGACATCGGAGCTGTAAATGAGCTGAGACTCAAGAGAGAACTTTTTTGCCAGGGCTTCCCAATGGGCAGCAGTTCCTGGGAGCCCTCCGGGAATCGACATAGTGTACTGAAGTATACGCAAAAATGAATAAGTTCATAAAAACAATGTGAAGAAAGCATTATAAGTTGGTTATATAAGAACATTATGACTTGCTTAAAAGTCTAGCTATCTAGTATGCCTATTTCGCCTAAACTTCACTAATCAATAACCAGCATTTGTTTGGTTCGTTGTAAAAAGTCCTAGAAATTGTCGAGATGTAAGGCAGAGGAGACTAAAAGACATGTCACATTGCATTAGAAGCAACCATAACAAAAATGTTCGTCTAAAATCCCTTGTCCTTAAACTTGAGATTATATCTGCAGCCTGTTAAAAAATACTGTGAGCCGGGAGGGGAGAGGCACATAGACCATGACAACTGTCAAAAGTATAAGGGGTCAAGGAGTCACTGTCATGTTAATCTACGAATAGGAGAAAATGCCGTCTAATTCACGCAGACAGAGCAGGCAAATTCATCTTAAAAGACGCTGAACAATAGGCCCTACAGAAAGGAGTTTATATACAGCTCGCCCTAACCAAACAGCACAAAAGCAACGGAATAGCAAAAAATTTTAACATTATTATCCGGGACAAGTTTTTGCCCTCGATAATAAAAAAGACAATTTCTTTTAAGTATTAGCTGGAAATTGCAGCAGTAATAAACTATTTTCGGAATAAAAGCCCTTACTTTATACTAAATATTACCTTTTTTAAAAAAGCGTATAGCTAACAGCTTACTATTAAATATGTTAAACAACTAAGCACTAAAATATAGTATTTACTTTTTAGTATAAAACAGAAAAAGCTAAACTTAAAAAAAGCTTTAGGTATTTTAATAAGATATAATAGCAACTTTGTTTACTAAATTCTAACTAATAAAAGCATTATAGTTAAAGTAGCTTATTAAAATATATATTTTAATAAAAAATTAGCTGCTAAATCGGCACTTTTAAAAATAGTATTAATAAAAGTTTAAATAAATAACTATAGTAAAATATTAAAAATTAAAAAACTAGTATTATTTATAGCTAAAAAGTAACGCTAAAATATTATATTTTATAATAAAAGCATTATAATAAATAAATTTACTATAAACGCTAATAAATTATAGTTTTTGCTATTTACGGACTTTTTACCTATAAGTAACGCTTTAAATTTAAAAAAAAAAAAAAAAAAAAAAAAAAGAAATAAAATTAATTTTAATTCTAATTTTTAGCTATTTAAAACTGCAATATTTACTTAAAAGCTATTAGCTACTTTTTAATGCTAGTATTTAAGCGTTTTATATTATATTAGCATTAGCTACAGCTTTAAAAATATAACTAAAAAATACTAAGCTGATACAGTGTGCCTGGGGGTAACCAAGGGTCCTAGCCACCCCTGCATATATGGTTATATTAGCTAGGACCTGCTTAACCAGCTAGGTCCCTATCCTTTTCTGTATCATAAGCTTTTAATAATAAAAAAAACTTTAAGAAATTATAATAGCAAAAAATAAAAAAAGGCAATAAAAATAAAATATTAATTACTAATAAATAATAATACCTAAAAACTAATTAAGTAAAAAAAAAAAATGTATATGCTAAAAAAAAAGTAAATATATAAGCTAAAATAAAAACTTAATAATAAAATTACTTGTTTTAAAGCTAAGTAAATAGTTAAAAGCTTTAAATAAATTAAAAAAGTTAACTATTTTAAAATATTTGCTTTTATAGTAAAGCTAATAAGCTATAAAGTTTTATTTGCAATTGCTATAGCATAAGATTTAAAAATTAAATAAATAAATATTAAAATAGCGTTTTTTTATAAAAAAATAAAAAAAAATATATATATTAAATAGCTTAAAAAATTTAAAAATAATAATAAATATGTTTATAAGCTAAAAAAAGCCTTATATAGTTTAAAATAAGCGCCTAAAGTATAGTTTAAAATATTATTAGATTTTTTAATAATATTAAATTTTAAACTGTTACTTATAAACTATAGCATTTTTATAAATATAAAAACAAGAATTTTTATTGTAGTTTATATTAATAATTTTTTTATTATTAAAAAAAATAAATTTAAAATAAAAAATATTTAGTAAAATTTACTAAGGGTAGTGTAGTATTGAGTAAAATGGTGATGAGGATAGAATGACTCTGACATAGTCAATAGCGAAGCTATTAACTATTGTCAGAGTCATCTATCCGAATTACCATGTGGCTTGTATTGTGGCTTGGGTGGCTCTGCTGCGCAGAGCCACCCCTAGTCTGTCTGTGTCAATATTAAAGCAGCTTTAAAACAAAGGTTTTAAATAACAGATTTAAAGTTTTACTAATACTATTTAAGCATTTATATATAATATAATTAAAAAAGTAAAACTATTTACTTTAATTAGCAAAAATATATTAATAAAATATTTATATAAATTAGATTAAAAAATTATAAGCTAACTAATATTTTAATAATAACAACTTAATTATATAAAGCTAATAATAAATATATATATTTAGCAAAAAATAGGCATAGATTTTAATTGCTAATAAAATTACTAATATACTTAATATTAAATATATAACTTAATATAGCTTTTATAGTTTTATATATTAATAAATACTTATTAAATTTTATTTTAATATATAAAGCAATAATTAAATATATATTACGCTATTTTATAAAAATAAAAATTTATATTTTAATTTTAAAAAAGCTATTACAGCTACTAATAAGTTAAACTAATATAAATTAAAAAAAAAACTTAAATATATAAAAGTTAACTTTTAAATATATTTTTAACTTAAGTAGTAATATAATTAGCTAGTTTTTTAAACTTTAATAAACTACTGCTTTATTAATATATAAAGCAAAATATTAAATAATTATTAACGTAGCTAAAAAAGCAATATAGCTAGCTTGCTTATATAATAAATTAAGTATAAACTATAAAATAAATAATAAAAAAATTATAAAAAAACTAGCAGCTATAATTATTTATAATAATAATTAAAAGTTAATTATATTTATAAAAAACTTTATATAGTATAACTAAAATTAATATATAAATATTTAAATATATTTTATTTATAAATAAGTAAAGTAAAAAATAATATAATTAAAATAGGTATAAACTAAAAATATAATAGCAAACAAATTAATTAAGCTACTTTTAAAAAATATATTTAAAAAATTTAAAAATGTTTTAAGGCTTTAAAAAATCTTTAGTAATTATGCTTAAATAAATAAATAAATAATATTTTTAATAATTATATTAAAGTTAATAAATAATATAAAAGTTAGCAAAATAAAAAATAAGCTAATAAGTGCAAAATTAATAAATAGCATACAAAATAAATAACGCGATTATAATAAACAGGTTTAAAAAAAATGCTTATTAACTAACTAATAATGCTAAAGCTATTAAATTTATTAATATAAAAAAAAAAAAATATAAATAAAAGTTTACTTGCTTTATATAATAAATATAAAATATTTAGTTAAAAATTATAAAAAATTAAATAGGCATTAAAAAAAAACCTATAAAAGCTATTTTGCTACTTAAAAATAAGAAGATATATAATACGTAAGATTTATAAAAGTATAAGAAAGCGTTATAAAAAGCAAACAAAAATTGTAAAAATATATAAAAGCTATAAAAGTATGCGAAAGTATTACGGGCATATAAAATTACAAAAGTATGCGGAAGTATTATAAGCATATAAAATTACAAAAGTATGCAGAAATTATAAAGGCATATAAAAGCTATAGAAATACTAAGGTATAAAGCGCTAAGGCATATAAAAGTAAAGCTATTTATATAAAGCGTTTTTTTAAGTAAAAGTGTTAAAAATATAAAAGGTTAAGAAGTTACTATTATATTAATTTATAAATAAAGGCAAATAGTATATATATAAAAGGTTTTTTTACCTACTTATTAGTTAGTTACTAAGTTAATTAACTAAATTAAACCACTTATATACCTACTACTTTAACAGGTTATGAGCCCGGGACTTTTTCACTAAGCTATATTTGGCTAGCTAAATTAAACGAATTTTATTATTTACTATTCTACTAAAGGTTATGAGCCCGGTTAGCTCAGTGGATTGAGCATCGATCATGAAAGACCTCTTAGAATGAAACCAGCAGATTGGTCAACCTCCACCGAGATCCACTCCAGACTAGTACTAACCGAAAGGTCACTGGTTTAAACCCCTGAGGCGGCAGTAGATGAAGCGCAGCAAAAGACATAAGACGGCCACCTGCACGCCCGAAATCGCGAGTACAGTTGGAGGGGGAGTGTTGAAATACAGGCTTTGCTGGTAGTGCCAGTAGAGCTGAAGTTTTATTTTAACAACAACTACCCTCGAAGAATTAACTACGATTGATTTTCTGATCGCAGAACACCTTAGTCAGTTGATTACATTGATTGCTAGAAAATGTTATGTAAACCACGTAGGAGTGTGGTGAATAGGCTATCCCTACGTGTATGGCCGGCGCTCTCCCTTGCGGAAAGCGATTCCTTCGGTCGTTTCAATACGAGAAAATCGAGGGGTTATAAAAATCACATATATCCGTAAGTAAGTAGTTAACTGCAAAGGCATTCTTATCTGTGCAGGCAGCTAAAATGATACCCTAAGATGATCATTTACGTACGTAATCTATGAGGCTAGTGAAGGTAATAGGGAACCCCGTATGCGAGGGATATAGAAACAAGCAAACAAGTGAGTAATACAGTTGTATTCATAAATAAAAGCAAAATAATAAAATAACTTTTTATTTTAAAGCTTCATTTTAGCTTTCTGCTTAATGAAGGTAAGGCTTTTAAAGCAGGCGGCCTTTTTATATGAATACACCGTTTAGAAAACCACATGAACCCTTTGAAAGCCTTTAAATATATACCCCCGAATATTCTACAATATTGGGTAGGATTAAAGGAAATTCCCGGACCTATATGTTTTTATGCACGCGATGTCCTCCCACTTCGCGGATTAGACAACGTGGACTAGGGGACACTGGGCCTCCCTCGAGTACATCCTCGTAAAGTTTATCTTCACACTCTCCTAGGATCCAATAGAAGCACACAAGTGAAATACTAATTCCTTGTCACAGTGAATAGGCACGTAGCTCCACCAGCTAGTCATCTGACCATATTAATCAAGTATCATGTTTTACTATACGCCTTGAGTTTCCTTTCTTGTCATACTCCCTGAGCTACTGCAGCCTACTGCAGCAGTGGTAGCAAACTTACTGCAGAGGTGAGACATTTCGAGATCGCTGTCGGCTACCCCCTTTCGGGTAAGAAAATCATCCTGGATAGAGTGTCACAACAGCTGTCAACACCATGTTCGCAAGGATATAGTAATAAATCCTTCCATATACAGTAAACTCTATGACACTTAGATAATGATGCATCTACAAATTCCGGGGGATCTCACAAAGACTTATGATTGTTATGTCGAAAGTATAAGGGGTCAAGGAGTCACTGTCATGTCAATCTATGAATAGGGGCAAATGGTGTATATATAGAGGTCTTCCTACCTACCTGTCAGTTAGTTACCAAGTCAATAAACGGAACTGAACCACTCATATACCTACTACTTCAACATGTTACACGTTCCAGGACGAAGGAGCTGTGTCATATATAGCAGAGATTGTTAGTATGATCGTCGTTACGTTCTTTGCGCAACTAAAAGTATTCATTACCCGACCCGATCCCACAATACGAACAAAGAGAATTCCCTGTGTGTAGTGGCAACGTAACTATGAGGTTATCCCAAGAGCCTCGCGCATCAATGAATGTCATATTCCTACCCATACTGGCAGTCTTGACAATTACACCTCATGCCAAGGTAAGAACAAGAATAATCCCTTATTTAACGTTTCCCAATACGTTAGCTCCCTAGATCCGTAAGTTATTTTACAAAGTTATTAGACTAGACCTTCCTTAAGAATACAGTATATAGTTGCTTAAACCTCTCCTACACTTGATGCTATAGATGCGAAAAGGGGGGAAAGGTATGTAATGTCGAGTATAGTAGGCGTGGGGAATGTGATGAGAATATGAGGATAACAAGCAAAGTGAAGGGTTATGTAGCCCGTAAAGTAATAAGTATCTTCGAGTCGTACTCACCGTCATGCCCGCAGAGCCTTTGAGTAGCGGGGGATTAATTTTCGGAGTTGGAGAAAAAGGAGTAGACATTAAATAGGTTCCAACCCTTTCACTTAGTAACGACAATACTACATATTTCAACGCACTCGAGTATGAATTTATCTATTCAACAGGCGGCGACACTGTAAATCATACTTGACGGCAATCGGTAAAGCTCTGAAAATCCAGACACATCATAATCACCCACATCCCATTTTCAAACATGACGCCGAACCCGCTCCTCTATATATTCTATGAAACGTCTGAGCCATCTATATCTTTAACCATTTCTTCACTTCTACGCAATGATCGCCGCCCCGATTAATACACAGGCAAACCATGCTCTCGTTTGTACCACCGAAGGGTATCCATGCCAGTCTGCACGCGCATACCGATTCTACCATCTAGCACATATGCCTCCCACCTGGCGACCTTATCAAGCCAGGACTGGCAGTCATCTATCTTCTTCTTCGTCTCAGCCGGCGTGCCGGTACGACCCTCAACCCATGCGAGGACAGCCATCTCGTAGTGAGCGGCGGGCGGGATATAATCATCCTTGTTAGACCCTTTGAAAGCAGATCTGAACCCACGGTTAGCCATTGTTCGGGAGATACGTGAGTAGCGCATTATCTTACTTATCTAGTTTTAGGACCTGTTGAAGCTTAGTTCTAGCTTCATCGAACTTCTCTAGGTTACGTAGGATGGCGGCGTGGCATAAATCATGGAGTGCCCTTTCGTCCGTCTCCATCTGGATTTTATCACGAGCCTTTTCTGAACACGTGAGTCGGTCCCAAGAGAGATCCTTAGCGGCGTTCTCGAGTTCCACCGGCTGCATCTTCTTAAGACCATTCCAGAGGTACACCATTTCCTGAATTGGGCTGACACCAACTGCGTCAACTAGATCGATAGACAACGCGTTAGATCTTTCCTCCCACTTCTTCACCTTCCTGACCACAAACTCTTCGAATGGCAGAGGCCGCGCCATGAATTTCTTCTTCCCAGCCACTACGGGGACCTTTCCAAGAAGCTCTTCGGTCTTCTTTTTATGTAGACTAATTTGCGAGTCGTCTTTCGTGTTCGCAAGGCAGGCGCTCCGGTACAGCTCCAGTTCTGCAGATCCGGCAAGATAGTAATAGAGAGCGGGACTCCAGTCATTGAGCTCGATGCAACGAAGATAATCATCCCGGGCGTGTGCCCAGTCCCTAACGTATGACGAGTCTAAAGACATCTCGAAATTGTTTAGCGCTGCAACCTGCTTCATCTTAGAGTTGTTGTTTTTGAGGACTTCTAGAGCCCCAGTTAGATTTCTCTTGTTCGATAGGCTGCGAGCTTCCTCAAACCGCCAGAGGCCACTGTCTGGGTACCGCGCCCGCAGCTTAACGAGAAGTCCCTCAAGTCTTTCCGCTGGATAACCGACAATCGCACCCTTCCCGATGACGTCCGCATCTGATGGGAGGATATCAGAAAAGCCCAAAAGGCCGTTATAATAAGAAAAGAGCATTAGCCCAGCTACCGCTCCGTTGACGTTGTCAAATCGGGAACTTTGCCAAAGCATCTCGATACCACGTTCCCGGTCTCCTCTGAAACCAATAATGGACAGAAGACGAGAGAACGCCGGTGGTACGAGAGAAATAATGAGCAGGAGGACCCCGAAACACATGCTTGTTCCACTATTTTATATCTGTAAGTATGTTTTCTAGCATTTTAGGTACTGGTAGACTTAGATTTTAGAAGGACATAGAGGTATCAATAGGAGTATGTAGGTGAGAAAGCCCTTCTATGTGAGAGGCATGAGTTGGATATTGCATCGCTAAACTTACGAATGAACGAAGGCATCAATCGGATCAGCGAAGATGTCAGAGTCAGGGCCGCCCTCAAAGCCACCCCGTAAGGGTAAATCCTGCGGACTGTTGTTGCCATTCAAGGATAGACCGTTCAGCTTCTTCTCAGCTTCGTCAACATTACCATTGCTAAGATGGCCCTGGTATTGCAATGGGGTTTGATCACCGGAGTGGGATTCGTCTGCATCTAAGAATTCGGGATCAACATCATCGTCAAAGCTACCGGGCATCTTCTCATGTTCATGAGCACCGTTTTGCTTGGCGGTATGCTGGGTTGGAGTGGACTGTATTCCACGCTTTTTCAGATATGCGCTTTCGGCTTGTATAATTGCATCAAGCGCCACATAAGCCTTTCGCAGCTTATAAAAGCTCTTAATTCCTTCAGTTAAACTCTCATGCAAAACCCCAATGATGGCAGACATGAGATAGGACTCGGCTAGGACCAGTTGATATTCACTACCAGGGGGGTAAATACTCTCAGATTTTGACTTGGAGCTATTCGCCTCTTTCTCGGCCTTCTTTATCTCATTCCAAGCGGAAGTCTCACACTCATTCAGGCGACTGCTTGCTTCAGCCATGATGGCTTTCTCGAAACCCAGGATGCTCTTCATAAAGACACAGGCCCCCATGCCAAATGAATGAAAGGTCGAGTCGGTTTTCTTCAGGCTTGCTTCAGCGCCATCTATGTCGTCATTCATGATGAGGTCAGCTCCGGCCATGGCATCTTTGAGAAGTGAGATAGTCTGGGCACGGAGATCAGCCTGAGAGGCGCCTGAGCTGGCAGGACTCGACTTCGAGGTAGAGCCCCGAAACCAGCCGCCGAGTAGACTCATGATGGGCCGTCAGTACTCGGAGTAATGCTGAATATATACTGCCCGCTCATGAGCGTGATATCGCGTGATTTGGGCTGCTGCCGTGGGGTTGCGACTGAGAGAGACAAGAGATACACTTGATTATGGGCGTCGGCTTATGGTAAAAACAATATCCGAATAGGCCGAATAAAATCTAGAGTAACTAAACTAGACGGCGGAATGGGCGGAGGGTAAGAATAATAGTGAGCTAGACGATAAAACACCGACTCAGTTGTCCGCGCCCACGGGTTGACAAAGCTCAGGCTCAGGCTCAAGGATCAATGATGACGGAGACAAATGCAGCTGAGTGGGGCGAACGTGGATTAGTGTGTGTTGGAGGGGGAAGTAGGACTTATCAACCGTCAAGGAGACTGTATCTACTAAATCACAAGCAAGGCTTTTTTCCCGCGAGGCACATTTTGGGCTTCATGTTGATTGGGGTGTCGAGAGGGTGACGCCTAGAAAATGGCGAGCAAACATCGAAGCATCTGACTCGCTAATACAACAAGGCCATGTCAACAGGCCTGCTCCGCCTTTCTTCTGCATATGATATGATCCATAAAGCCTCGAGCACTTGGCACTTAGAGATCTATAGAGAAGGGAAAGCATGGATGGCCTTTGTCCTAAATATTATATTTTCCCTATTGTACATTGAGACGGATTATGACAGAGTCCGTATGTAACTAACTCTCTGGAAGCAGTAAACAGGCACTTGGACTCGAATAGGAATATTGATGCTTTCTAAATAAAGATGCGCCAGGAGACTAAAAAAAAAACCTAAATACGCTGGCTGGTACGCACCTAACTAGCTAGTCAGGACAGACAGCCCGCTGGCACCAGCTATTCGGGATCCTTTTGATTGGTCAGCAACCGCGATTTAGGCACCCAAGGCACAACTATGTACACTAAATACCTAGCTAGGTAATAATTCGTACCCTTGTACCTCTCACAACGGTGCCTGGGTGCCATTCAGGGCAATAAGCTTGGCGGCATTGGACAGGTGGCTCACAGCTGCAGAGCCGCAATAAGCCAAGAGAGCATCTTCTAGACATGAGCAACCCGCCCGACGTCGTCATCCACCACCAGTAAACTAAGTTATACGACTTGTCGCTATCACCTCGACTCACACTACAAACGAGGAACAACGACGCTTCCCCGCTCGACCGTGTTCGTCTCTCTCACATACTAATAATAAACTACACATTCAACCGACAACATGGTGGCCCCAACAGAGAAACCCTCCGACAAGTCCACGACCAGCGAGGCCAAGCCCGAGCCCACACAGCAGAAGTCCACTGCCGCGCTAGAAGAGGACGACGAGTTTGAGGACTTCCCTGTTGAAGGTGCGTTTGATGCCTCGATTTCGCCCGTTGCTCTCTACCTATCCTCATCAGCGGCGCACCCCCTGTCGCTTAAGACTTCCCCTATACTACTACTATCCGCTAGATCCCCCAAAGCTAACGTGATTCTCGATTGAAACAGACTGGCCAGCTGAAGAAACCGAGTCAGCAGCACAGGCCGCCAGCGGCGACGGCACAACACAACACCTGTGGGAGGAGAGCTGGGACGACGATGACACGAGCGATGACTTTTCGGCGCAGCTTCGGTATGTGGTTCCGCGTCCTCGACACCTCACACCCGGGGCCTCATAATTCCCACATTTCCCACATTGCATTTGTCCCCAATAGACCCAGGCCCTAGGAGTTATGCTAATACACATTTCCCCAACAGTGAAGAACTGAAGAAGGTCGAGGCCTCGAAGAGGAGATGAAAGGAGAACGCCTAGTCACGCACGATCAACCCAATAGAATTTCTACAACAAGGCAGACGAGGATGGGGAAATGCCTACTGACGCCTCAATCACAACGACCCTGCATAGACACCAATTAGAAGAAGAAGAGGGGCGTAAATTGTATTCAATAAATCAAAGGCACCCCAACAAACACTATATGCTCTAGCTAAGGTAGGCGGGCGGCGAGGCGATGGGAGAAGCTAGCTAGACCACGCCCAGATAGCCGCTATGAAGAAGCTCGGGTCAGGCAGATGAGAAATGCGCAATCCAAACATGAAATAATACCTTGCTGCAATCCAGTGGGTGTGACACAGCTTTGTCCCCCTACGTGATTGATGCTCAAGTAAATGCTACTTTCATGGATTTTCCAGTCAGCACCGAGCGTGACTCCTTTACCCTGGGACACTCATAGCTTCCCACAACCTACCTATTTCTCACCAGCTTCGATTCCCCCATCTAGCCTCATCCTAGCTGGTGGAATCATTCCGCATCGCCCATCCGTTCACCCGCGATGTATCCCAGCACTCTCTTTCGTGGCTCACATAAGTGAAATACATGCATATTCTCTAACTCTGTGTCCTGAGTATCCAACAGTCCGCGACTTCTTGGGGCAGGATATATCCCCTGACCCATTTAATCTAGACTAAGAACACCTATCTAAGGTGATTCGAGCAAACGGATTCCTTATGTAAGCAGAGGAATCGAATAAACATAATGCAAGCCCTGCTGAAAATACTCCACACGTCAAGTTCGCTTTCAATCTACACCGCATTCTCACATACACACATACATATACATTAACCTATGCTCGGGAAAGCACTATTTCGAAAGCACTGTTTTTTAGTTTTTTTATTTCCAAGTTCAACCTCAGTGATATAATAATGTAGGTATCTTTCTCCATTGCTCCACTAAATATATCCCTGAGCAAAGAACATACGCATGTGCAGGCATATCTATAAAGGCGTTTGGGTGATCTCTCTGTCTGTCCGTATGTCTGTCTGCGTAATCGAACCTGCCTTATTCACTCGTATCCATACCCAATCCAAAGTAAAATAACACAACACGAGAACGCCACCTCATCCCCCATTCCATTCCTGGGTCTCTCTACGACCACCAGCTTTGCTATAAGCATGGTATAGCCTCAATGTCACACCGACCCGGCTTCTCATTTCGTGCTGAGCGCAACGACACCGGGTAGGGCTTTGCCCTCGAGGAGCTCAAGCGAAGCGCCGCCACCAGTGGAGACGTGCGAGCACTTGTCTTCGGCACCATACTTAGCAGCCACGGTAGCAGTGTCACCACCACCAATGATACCAATGGCGCCGTTGGCAACGGCCCCGGTGAAGGCGTCGAGGGTAGCCTTGGTGCCAGTGGCGAACTTTTCGATCTCGAAGACACCGGCGGGGCCGTTCCACAGAATGGTCTTGGCCTCGTCGATGGCAGTCTTGTACAGCTTGATGGACTCCGGGCCGATATCGAGGCCGAGCCAGCCATCGGGGATACCGTCCTTGTCGTTAGCAGCCTGTACTTCGGCATCCGCGCCGAACTTGTTAGCGATGACATAGTCAACTGGTAGTGTGACCTTGACGTTGTTCTTCTTGGCCTTCTCGACCAGCTGGCCGACGACCTTGGAGCCCTCCTCGTCGAAGAGGGAATTGCCGATCTTGACACCCTCGAGGGTCTTCTTGAAGGTGAACGCCATGCCGCCGGTGATGACGAGGCTGTTGACCTTGTCGAGCAAGTTGTCAATCAGTTGGATCTTGTCGGATACCTTGGAGCCGCCCAGAATAGCGAGGAAAGGTCGTTGCGGGTCCTCAAGGGCCTTGGCGAAGTAATCCAGCTCCTTCTTCATGAGGAAACCAGCAGCCTTCTGGGGTAAGTCAACGCCAACCATGGAAGAGTGGGCACGGTGAGCAGTGCCGAAAGCATCGTCTACGCGAAAAAAGATTAGACACGACCGGTTTTACTATACTTTGTAAACCGGGGAAGCGAAATACTCACTGATATAGACATCGCCAAGGGCAGTCAAGTTCTTGCGGAACTCATCCACTTTAGCCTTGTCAGCCTTGACCTTCTTGCCCTCGGCATCCTTGCTGGAGCCTTCCTCCTCGGCGTGAAACCGCAAGTTCTCGAGGAGGACAACCTGGCCGTTGTCGGCCTTGTTGACAATAGCCTCGACCTCAGGGCCGACAGAGTCAGGGGCGAACTCGACACTCTTGCCAAGGAGCTTCTCAAGCTCCGGAACAACGGGCTTCAGGCTATACTTGGGGTTGACCTTGCCGTCGGGTCGGCCGAGATGCGACATCAGTATGACAGCCTTCGCGCCGTTGTCAATAGCATACTTGATAGTGGGGATGGCGCCGGCGATACGCTGGTTGTTGGTGACATTCTTGTTCTCGTCCAGGGGTACGTTGAAGTCGACCTTGATCCCAGGAGAGGAATTAGCTCAAATTATTTCTGAATTGAGGGAGAAGTACATCATTTATTACAAAGTTTAACATACCCGGATGAGGACCCGCTTGCCCTTCAGATCGGTATCTGTGATGGACAGCTTGCTTGAGAGAGACATGCTGGCTTTATGACACAGACTAGGAGATAACAAGGTAGGGAATTGATGTAAGGGTGATATGCAGGAATGTCGGGCAGGATGTATGAGGTGTTTAAGTAATAATGAGTTAAGTAATAATGAGAGGCGCGTTGATGTAGGGAGGAGTGGGAGGTATGGAAAAACACGCATCGAGGTAGAAAGCTGCTGATGGAGGGGCAATCGATGCGTACGAGGGCTTTGGTGGGGTAGAGCGTTGCCAGCCAGAAGCTTCCCCCTGCTAATCCGCCAATCCGCCAATCCGCCAATCCACTAATCCGCCCTACCTGGTAAGCCTGGGAGGCGCCTGGTAGTGGTGTGACGTCTACAGCTTCCCGCCCGGCCAGAACCGGCGCCCACCGACAACCTTGCAACCTTGCTGGCGCCGGCACGACATTGCTTGGCGTACCGCATCCATCCCCCGCATATAATCCCCTAGGCGTGCTCCGAATTCATTTCGTCACGATCACGGATAGGAGTAGTGCTTCTCGTCCTCATACCGTAATATTTTCTTCCACCGCGAGGGAACCTCGGTCTCAGCTATTATTAATTCACAGTGACGGCTATGGCGTAAAAATATTCGCCGAGGCGCAATATGCAGTCGACAGACCTCCGATGCCACCTCTATATCCCTTGAAGTCATACGACACCATCATGACTCCATCCGCATACGCATACACATTTTGATGAAAACCAAACCTCTATCGAACCGACAGTCCCGGAATTGAGACTCAAACAAAAACTCCGCTGAACGCCTAGATGCAAGATCAAAGCACGATTGAACACACTCATTCTAACTCAATGGCCCAGTTAGACAATCCGGTGCCAAACGGCTATCATATATCGCACTCATTCAAGGCGAATGTTGGAAGAGTAGGGCGCGACATTCTGGTGTTGCAACGAATCGTCTTCTGATGAATTGGAGAGTGAAAGATACGCCGTCCATGCGATACCAATAGTAGAAACAAAGGGCTATTTCAATAATCAGCACTTTGGCGGACAGACCCGTTGAACACGCTAGTACTAGATACACTTACAAGTTGAAATTGAACGGGCATCAAACGAAAGTTGATAATTTGCACAGCTGGCCAGACCGCGTAGTTCGCCTTCAAGGTCGGCATATACATGTCTTTGAGCTTAAGAGCTACGGCGCGTCGCCCACCGCCCTCGGCGACGGTCATGACGGAGAAGAACAGAGCCACGCTGACCGGGGCAAATGCGATCTGATCTACCAATACCCGCTTGAGCGCAGGGACGAAGGCACTAGTCTTGGTGATGGGGAAGGCCCGCGATAGGAAGCCAAACCACTTGAATTGTATAGGGGCCATAGCGAAGCCATAGGCCATGAATCTCGTCAGACGCTCGAAATCGAAAGGGGTCGCGAGCGATCTAGGATCGGGGTATAAATCACCCCTCGAGTCTTTTCTACTGAGATCCTGGATTTCGATGGAAGTGGCATCCTCTCGCGCGCCACCGCCTAGTTTCCTATTTGCGCGTTGCTTCACGGCTGTTATCGTTTGGGCGACGGTGTCGGCAATGCCACCGAGGACGGCGTTTGTCACCATCATGGTGAGTACTATCATAGGACATTGATGTAAGTATGGATACGTGGGTGCACTGGACACAAGAGATGGCGCGTATGTACCTGGACGTGCGTCGAAGTAGGCATTATAGCGTGATGCCAATCGTGCGATAATGCCCATCTCGATAAAAAAGATAACAGCATGAAGGATGGGCTAAAGTTCAGAGAATGGGTTGGTCAGCGTCGCAAGTCTAGATGGAGGGGGGGGGCGCAAGATGCGGGTAAAGACAAGGTCAGAAGATGATATTTGACGGTATTTAATTGATCTATCGTAGTATAGCAGTAGTACGCCTCAGCGACAAACGTAGCAAAGCGCGATGGTGCCAGGGTGAGTTAGTTGGTGGGAAAGCAACATACAATTCGATCAAATATGAATTTGCTGTTAATCGTCCGAATAATCCGACGACGAGTAAGTTCCCAAGGCATTTTAACAGAAGCGGAAAAATCAGCAGCTATGTGTGTTTGCAAAGGCAGGCAAGGTAGACAAGGTAGGTTTAAGTTGAGGCCGTTGTTTGGTGGATCGAGATCGGGAAATCAAGCCGTCAGTTGGTTCTTGGGAGTCTCAATGGTGAAGTCGATGACGACAGATGACACCGATAAGAGTGTCGAAGGTGGCCCAAGTGCACTAAACTACAGAGTACCAAGGCTAAGAAGGGGTAAGGGGGTCAGCCAGTTGCACGTCGGGTCGCTCGCTGTACCACCAGAGCAATCAATCAATCAATGAAGCAGCCAAACAGCCAAGCAGCCAAGCAGCCCGGTTTGCTAGCAGTAGCGCAGATAATAGGATACAGTGAGATGGATACAATGGGGATGTCTGATGGAATGAGATGCGCGCTGTTGAACGAGTTTTCAAACAAATGATCAGATGATGGGTGAGAAATGAGGATGGACAGACGCAGGGTTTCCGGCTTCACTCTCTACTACTGCAGTACCTAATGTAACTTTCAGGTGGTAGCAGAGTGGAGGAGGAGGTTCTGTGTTTTAGTAAGGCGCCAGCACTGCCTCGGCGCCTCTTGCCCACCCTTCCGCCCACCCACGCATCATCCCACCTTGCTTGACCTTAGGTACCCTTTGTTACAGTACCCGCCTCCCCATCACTCACAGGTACCCTCATTCGCTACAGTAACAAGCATATTGGAAATACATAGAAGTCTCCATTATTCAATCGACATCCACATTTGTATCCCGCGCATTCCGTTCGTTTAACGTACAAGCAATGTTCTCTACGCAGCTGTCTTCACATGTCTTTGAATGGGTTTGTTAGGAAAGACACCATCCGATGATGATGCATCATAAGCTGCTGTGTGAAAGTATGGTGTTGGGAAGAGACACTGGGCAGGTAGTCAAGGTCGCACGCAAGATAGCTTAAGTCTACATCCCACACTGCGCTGCCAAGTTAGGATTGAGTTATTCGATTCTAAATCATTCAAAAGAGTCTTAATCTTCGTAGCATTGCATGATGATTTGGATTCTCGGGACTACAAGGCACTCAACTAACGACGAGCCTGTGGCCATTAGTACCACATGTATGCAGGGTCGCCTAGTACCAACCCATGCTGCCAAGTACAGGCAGCACAAACGTGCTACACACTGAGCAGTAAAAGCTGGTCACAAAGGTCACAATAGATATCCCAAGCTGTGTCCGATAGTGTCGAAATATCCGTCAACAGCTAGCAGTCTCATAAAAAGCTTCGTTCAATGACCAGCTTCCAAATGCGGTTAATATACTAACCCAGGTCATTAGTAGAGAGAGAACCAAAAAAATGCCATCCCAACTAGGTAATGCATAGGGCGGCACCCTGGCAAAGTCTAAAGCTTTCCCAAGGAAAGATGGAACGAATCAAACGCTAATAATTTGCACCACGAGGGTCTCACCTTGAACACAGCATCATGGAATGTCTTCAGCAAGGGCCATTCGGGATTCCTAGACCTGATTGATTCACTTCGCCAATCTTTCAGAACAGGTTACTAACAGTCTCGCATAAACTCATCTCCCCTTGCTCAGCGTCAGCCGTTAAGTTATTCCGAAGTCTAAGAAGGATAGTTTTTTCCGAGTGACATCCAGGTTTTCATTGCCACACCCGTACTTCTTATAGTAAACCTAAGCTATAGGAATTCATACATGGCATTCTATGCTCGAGATAATAGTATTATATACAGATTCGAAATGATCTCCCAAGACTTGGGGTATTGCAAAGTGTGCCACGACAGCATGCAGTATCAAGCAACTGGATTGCCGCCGTATACATCCCAAAATCACAGAAGTAGAAAGGGATGATGGCTTGTGCAACTACATCAGAGACCCAGTAGTGTCTCGATTATGTGCATACCGTACGTCTTTACATACTTAAATAGGTATCCCTTACTACATTCCACGAAGAACTAAGACAGAATATATGGCAAGAGCAGGTTTAACCTAGAGCCTCCCCCTTCCAGCTCCTTCCCTCCTGTATCTCAGGGTCAGGCATTACTTATTGTCTTCCCAGAACTACTTGCCTCTTACCCCCCTCTCCTCAGCAATCAAATAACTAAAACCCAGCATCAAAATCAAAGCAAGGATACAAACATGAGAATCAAAGCCTTTCTTAACACATCCCTCAGAGTCCTATGCACATCAGGCGCCCTCCTCTCCCGCCGTATCCCCAACCCCCATATCTGCATGCGTGATAAAGGGACCTACGACGTCTGCGATTCGGAATACTCATACATACGATGCGTTGGGCATGATGCGGTGTTGGTCGTGGACTGTATACAGGGAAAATCATCTTATTGCCAAATCAACAGTGGTAGAGCCAGCTGCAATGGAACAACTCCACCTTTCATCCCTCACGACGAGATTGACCCGTCGACAACCCCATCGGCGTCAGCAACGCCAACATAAGGTAAGCAGCTAGTGATACCTTCCTGTGCTTTGAGTGGAAGTGGTCAACTAATTAGAGTGTTACAGCTAGGCTTGTGGAGTTTAATAGACCCTAGTTTCCTCGAGACGGCAGTCAAAATGAGCAGGGCAAACAAGTTGCTAGGTAAGGTCTAATATTGAGGTTCAAGAGGAGGCAAGGGTACTGCTTCATCTCCACCGAGCTGGTAGGTGCTAGGAAAACCTGGAAAATGACACAAAGCCATGGGTTAGCATAGCCATAACATCATCAGCATGTATCGATCGCAGTCGAAGTTACTCAGAAGTAGAGTAATACACTCCGTAGCACTTGAACGCCTGGGCCACACCTTGAGAAATTAATAAAGTCAATAAATATATGGGCGCGGTGTAGGAATTCCATAAATCATGGAGGTATTAAAACAGACCGAAATAGCGCTGCATAGATTCTAGGTACAAGGGTGCGTCTAGTTAGGAAGCGCCTTGGGAATACTAAAGCAGTATTCCACTCAGACACCCACTACCTCGTGAACGAAGATTAAGATTTATTTATTACTAATCGCGATTTACAAGCTAATTCAGTGAGGAGGAAGTAACTAACTTACTTCTTTACTACTGTTGAATGCTGAGAGTCTCCAGGAGCCTCCCTGCCCTCCCTCCCGTCTCCTGCCCCGTATCATCGCCTACTCCTAACGTCCGGCTCATATTCATGTCGGACCCCTGCCCGGAGAGAGAGTAATCTTCCAACTACTAAAATGTAACATTATAAAATTCATTACCTTCTACATATTTTAAAAAGTCGGGATCAATAAAATGATAGTGATCCAGAACAACGTAGGAGTCATGGTCTCCTGCAGCAACCATGACATCGTGTGGAAAGAAGCGTTTCAATAGCCGCTAGATAATGCCTGCATATTTCTCACGAGTTTGCATACCATGACACATCACATAGCTAGATGCGTAAGAACCAACCTTGCCACTGGTAGAAAGGCCCCTAGTCCGTCGGGAACGATGGCCTGCAATAAGCCCGTCGATACGGGATTAGGCTTATAGACTTGGCGAACGCGGATAGGGACTGAAGGCGTGCTGTACGTTTCATTGTTCCCGTTAAATGTGTCCTAGTGAAGCGGATGGCATGTTCAGTGCGTCTCTCAGTCGTGATTCGGATGGTGTTACTTGTGGAATATTGAAAATATTGTAGATCTATCATCTGTAGCACTGCCTCTGAAGCCGATACTATGGTGCCACATTGTATATATATACTTCGTAATGAAGTTGTTTTGGAGCTCGGGAAGACTAGAAGAATAAAGAATATCGTTGGGGTGTAAGTATTGGGAACAAACATGAGTTACTTCCTGGGGTCAAATGTAATGCGAGGATCGTGACTGTTTTCTCAATTCGGTCGCGAAGTAGTCGGCCACCTTGGTAGATTTAAAGGGCAGAACCGATGAAGACTTCGCCTCGAGGTTTATGTTTATAGAGGTGCCTAGGACATCTTACGACGAACTCTTAATCCTTAAATACGGCCTATCGAGGTAGTGTAGTAAATGAGTATCTTACTGAATCTCAAAACCTCATAGTTTAGGAATCCCCAAACTTAGGTTGAACATAGTTGGGTAATTTATAAATATTCCTTATATTTAGATAGTTAGCCTAAAAATTTAATCTTGAACCCCCAGCGCCACTTAATGCCAGTCAAGTAACCCGTCAGACCTTCGAGTAATTGTAAAAACCCTAGATTCACCAAGTTTATCACATCAACGCCCAGAAACAACTCATTAAACCCGCTGCATCCCCACTAGCGGCCCCCTCGTACAGGAATTATCCAGCTCACTATCTCCCATACTAAGGTTCATCCGAATTAGCAGTTTGTGGGTCGAGTAGCAAGCAAGAACCCGCCGTTATTGAGTTTCTCCCCAGTGACGCGGAAGTAGTTGTCGATGGCCGGTAGGACCTGGGAGCAACGGACGGAGTTTGTCTTTTGGAGCAGTGTAGAGATGTCGCTTGCGGACATAGAAGCACCATTCTGTGCGAAGTTTTCCAGTGCGTCCACGACAGACTGGAAGGTACCCTGGGTGACGAGAACATCATTTGCTTGAACAATGCGCCTGTCTGAGGAAAAGGCCTGGTCGAGGACCTTTTTGTGTAACAACTCGTCGTTCTCAGCGTCAAGGGCAACTTGAGCTGCCGCCTCGAGCTTGGAACCTGATAGTGTGGGGACGGCGGATAGGAACTGAGATACTATGCTAGTATCTGCACGCCAGTCGTTTTGTGCATCGGCAAGTTGCTGGCTGCTTGAAGCTCTCAACGCGATTCCCGAAGGCAGAGCCTGGGTGAGAGAAAATAGAGCAGCGAGAGTGATAGGAAGCATGGTGGACAGAGAGTACTGCATTTTGGTTGGTATTTGGGTAGGTTACTAAAGTATGAGAAGAGTCCTGTCGGTCTACAGAATGTGATTTGGAGAAGCTCAGATAGATGCGTGAGGAGTAGATGAAGACGAGTGCTGTGATGATGATTCGATACCTTACAGATGCTCCGGTCGACCCTTTTTATATTGCTAGTTAAGGTGACCATAATAACGGCATTGCACGCTGAGTCTATCTCGAGTGGCAGTGCATCTCATTCACTACCTACGTATATACAATGAAGGAGATGTAATAGAGGAGCAAACATGTGTGCCTGTTCGGATACATCGAAGCCGATGCTGAAATAGAGTGGGAATAATGGTTTCCGAGCCAGAAAATGGCGAACCGAAGACACAAAGAACGAAAGTACGGCGCAGCCTTGCGATGGTAGGGACTAAAGCTAACAGGGCAACAGCCGTGCTGCGAGAGACACGACGTCGAGTACTGAATTAGACTGGAAATATTAACATCCGATGAACTTGTGCCACTCATACTAGGCACAATACGGATATCAACACTCTGGGGTCGCATTGAGAAGATGACGTGAAAAGGCTTTCGCTTGATTCAATGCGATAGCACACGTCTACAGGCAGCCTACTCTGCATGCGGATGGATATAGGAAGAGATGACAACGCATATTTGTGCATAGCCACAGTAATATACTATATGGACGTCCAGCCTGCGCGTTTGTTTGCCAGCTGAAATATCTAATGAATCAATCGACCAACCGCGACGGTCCTTTGTTCTTAAAATGGAAATTCGGTGTAACCCCTCACTTCGCCCGCCGCCATCACCACTGCTTCCGCGCGCTTCCGGGCTTTGTGGGCTGGCGGGCAGTCTAAACCCCTGCGAATGATCTACCATAAACAGGCAGGGTAGTAGTGAAGGAGCCGCATCGTCCATTTTTCAATGAAACCCTAAACCCTAGGAGGCCTATGAGTGGTCGTTTGTTTAGTTGGTCAATAAAGCATCCCGAAGAGGCACAGCCTGGATCCTGCAAATTGGATGGCACAAAGAAGTCCGGTCTCGGTTATTTGTAGGATGAAGATTCTAATATGGTGGCCCCGGAGGAAGGTGTTTCCTTATTTCTTACCGCCCTTTGCTTGCGTGTGCGTGTATGTCCTTACCCTAGGTACTGTTAAGCTCTCCGAAGATCCGGGGAAACGCGTAACTACATGATTAATGAAGCGCGCTATAAAGCTGAATGTCCCATGTTCCACTGCTTTTTTTAGCCTCATGCTGGAAGAGACGTCCTAAGACTTATTAGTACAACCCACAATGGGTATACCGCTTTGTTTAGCCACCTTGTGGCTAAGTAGATACTCTTTAGCCACATCTACTTCATCTCTCTCTCTCTATTAGGTACTTTAGTAAGCTTGCCAGATTCCCTTCCTCAAAAAGACTTAGAAACCCCGTATACTATTAAACTAAATCGAAACCTATATCTAATGCTCTGTTATTTTGGCGTCTTCTAGCGCGCTATGACAACGCTGGAGACCCAAATGCCTCTTTACAATGGACATATTGCAATCTACATAGGTTTAAAACAACATTGAATAGCGAGTTTGGAACTAAAACTTAAGATAATGCTCGAAATAGAGTCCAAGATATTAAGGTCAATTGGCTTGCATATAAGAAGCGGACCTATTACGCCTTGACTCATGCTGGGCTGGACCCATTCCCGCTACACGTGCACATACTTTTACGATAACTTTGTTGCATTCGATTCTTCCTAGAAGTTAGTAAGTTTGAGGAAGTGGAATAATAGAGTAAATATCTGCATTTTATCCATGTTCTCTCGATCGACCTAATCCCCCTATTAGCATCCTTAAGCCTTCTATTAAAAAGCTCACAAACACTTAAGCTAGCGGGGTATCTGCGTTACGATATATCAGTTGATTTATAGGTACTAATATTGTATGTCTACCAGAAGTAAAATGTGTGTGTGAGCTACACAAAAGGGAGAGACTGGGCTTTACGGATAGTTGGACTTGAAGGGAAAAGCGATCGCCTGCAATCAAGGCCGTTTTAAGACATCTCATTCTAGTAAAAGAAATAGGGTGTACACCTAATCCAATGGGTAGTACCTACTCGGCGTTATTCATCATGCCACTGAATTAGGTGGGGTAGTTCTCCAAGTCAGGGAATTCCAGATTTTTTGGAATCAGTGCGGGGATTCTTGTTCCTCTTATGCTACTCCCTCAACCGATGCTAGGAAAGTTACCCAAGAGCTTGATTTAGGACTTGGTTATATAAAGTGTGCATTGATAGGATTGCCGAAATGGAAGTTCAAGAATCACAGAAACCCATTCCCCATGAGCGCGAAGTATTTTACGTGGGCGGGCGCTGGATTCAGCGTCAGGGTGGACAAAGATTCGGAGAACAGATGTATGTCGAGAAATTGACCCCAATTTCCATCGGTGAAGGGATCGTGGATCGTGATCCAATCATTTTCATCCATGGAGCTACGAGATCCGGCGTGGTAAGCATATCCTCCAATACGAAGCGCGTACTTGTTAATCGAAAACCGTAGGATTGGCTCACTAAACCCGACGGAAGGCCCGGCTGGGCGTCGTACTTCCTGTCCAAAGGCTTCGAGTGCTATCTCGTTGATCTGCCCTTTCGTGGTCGGAGCCCCTGGCATCCTGATGACGGCGAGATACTCACATTCCCCATGGAAGCCATGCAGAAGCTATTTGTGCCCGGCCAGGAACACGGAGGCTGGCCGCAAGCGAAACTCCACACACAATGGCCTGGCACGGGAGCCATAGGTGATCCCTCCTTTGACCAGCTTTCTTCGTCTACGCTACAGATGCTAGGTGACGTCACGAAGCAAGAAGTAACCGCACAGGCCGCGTGCGCGGCGCTGCTCGACCGCATCGGCAAACCAGCCATCGTGCTTGGTCACTCGGCCGGCGGCTCGCTGCCCTGGCTCATCGCCGACGCACGCCCCAAGCTTGTACGTAAGCTTGTTGCGCTGGAGCCCACCGGTTCTCCTTTCACGAGAAGAGTGCTCAAGCCCGGTCCGGGAAATGAGTATGGCATCGCGTCCGCACCCCTCACGTACGATCCGCCCGTGACAGATCCGGATGTGGACCTTGTCCGAGCAGAGATCAAGGCGCCCTCTGAACACCTGGTTGACTGCTTGATTCAGGCATCGTCGCCTCCACCTCGCCAGCTCATCAATCTGAAAGACATTCCTGTCCTTGTGGTCACTGCGCCGGCCTCGTACCACGCACAGTACGATTGGGCTGCGGTCGAATATCTTAAACAAGCTGGAGTTCAAGCTGAATATCTGAAGCTTGAAGACAGGGGAATTTTCGGCAATGGGCATATGATGTTTATGGAAAAGAATAGCGACGACATCGCGGCCGAGATCGTGAAGTGGATCGATAACATTAATGTATAGAAAGAGCACTACGTATCTTAGCCTACAACGTCTAAAGGAAAGAGTTTGATATCGGAGCTCCAAAATCTAAGTTACAGTTTCTATATAGAAGCAATGAGAACTGGCTAGACATACAGAGATTATCATTATCGTCGACAGAGAGAACTACAACTACGTTGAAAAGAAAGGCTATCTCCCTATAATCCTATATCCGCATACCCTATTTATTATAAACCTTACATGATTATACGTGCACAAATACCCCTTGCACCGCACTAGCACTAAAAAGTCGTGCTGGAATAAATAGACGCCGAAGGTTTCATTGAGGAGCAATCGTAGTTGATCGCCACATTAATATATTGTTTTATACCATCCTAGCATAGTTTGCAGCATAAATGAGTACTTGATAGACAGCTCACTCAATTCTAGTGCACAACCCCGCCGCTTTTATACTTATGTTTAATTAATACCAACCTTTCTGGTTTTAAATCTGAGATTGTTTTGTCAGATATGTCTTTGAGAAGATCGTCGCCTAATACATCAATAAATTCAAAAAAGTTGGCGACACAATGATCATGCATGGTCTTACTATGCGCCTTCAGTATGGGCAGGAGTAGGATTTGTTGATACCTTATTATCTTCTGTCGGTCTTATGAAGCTGTTTATCTTGTAATGGCCCAGACAAGCGAATCCAAGAGCTTACTAAAAGAGACGATAGCCGTTCGCATATGGAAATCCTAGCATGCCCGACAAGGCGTCAGAAATGAACCAGGAAAGATTTGATAGAGAATTTTGCCCTATATTGCTCGAAGCTCAAAACACAACTTAAAGTAATCCCTCAAACACAAACGGAGTTTCAATAAACCCCCTGAGGAGTAGAAGGCGAGCGAATTGCAGGTGTTAGAAATACGACGCGCCCAATAGATAAATTCCCCAATGAGAAATAAATAAGTACAATTGGATCGTTATTAAAAGAATATTGGAACCTCCTAAACAAGCCATGGCCCAGGGTGTTGATGTCCTTTCGCATTTGAGGAGATAATAGAGCAACGGGGGAGTTGCTGATGGTATCTTAATGGTTTAGTGATGCTAACTGTCACACCTTCTGGCCTGGAATAAAGGTGAATGTACATAAGCCAAAGGTATCAGTAGCATTGGGATTAGATTCATCATGTAACAACGAATGTTTATCGCCACTCTATACTTATGTCATGGCACTAACTTTCGTAAATGGTTTGAAGCGGTCTTTCGCAAGCTTCTTTCTATAACTGGCGACTAGCTCCTCGACCGCTTTAAATAACAGTAGTGACAATACGGTAACTTGCCTTAGGTTCCTATAGCTCTAATCCCCCGGGATGAATATACGTTTAGCATAACCAGGTTACCTACGCCATGACGTGTATCAGAAACCGTCCCGGCATTCCAAATTAACAACAAGCTCCTACAGTTAGGGCGACACATCAAGCGCCGAATATTAACTAACTAGTGGTAATTGAGTGCACGAGTTCGTAGTCAATCGACTATATGCAGCTGGGGGCAACAGGCTTAGAATTGAATTTTAAAGGTGACGCTAAGAGAGCTAAAATGTGCTCAAAATCCCACTCGTTGAAAATTATGTCGCCAAACCCGACTCCACACCGAAGTCTTCAACGAACTGAGTTTAGGCCGAAAGGCTCTCGAAAAAAATATCCACCATCGACGAGCTTCATCATCAATAACATGGACCAATTCATAAGCCGACCCTCTGTTTCCATCAGACAAGAGTGTCGGAAACACCAACGCAATAGTTAAAGCCAATCACGAGATTCGAGCACCCGGAGTCGAGGTCCGGATTCCAAGCACGGAGCTCGGCGAGGGTGATATTGTTAGCGGAGAGAAGAGCGGAGCAGGAGTCGCCGCTGACAACCTTGTGGCAGCTGTTGCAGTTGCTGATCAGGCCAGGCTTGACGGGCACGGGGCAGGCTGGGGGTGCTCCGGTCGAGTTGCCGACGCCTACACAGACCACCTCGCCGGGGTACAAGTTGCTGCAGAATGACTATTAAAATAGATCCAGTTAGTGTATATGCACACCAATTCTGTTGAGTTTTGGTCTTTTCCCGCTAGGGTTTCCGGTTCAAGTCAGTGGAGAGGGAGACGAACGTCAACTTGGGGGTTCCATGAGTAGCTATTTGATGGTCAGCATCAATATGATCCGTGCCCCCTTTAAGGTATTTCATAATAGAACACTCACAATTCAGCCAGGGTATACACATCATTGAACCGGTCTCGGATGGCGTTACAGACATCGCCCGACTGGACGGTGTATGTGGCCGTGCCTAATGAGAAAGTAGTCAGTAAGTATCATATCTAGTATCTCGATATAGTCTACTATCAGGCACAGTCTCTTACAGTTTGCGGTATAACCCTGTCGTGCAACTAATTCGAATCCCATAGTCGGGGCCGTGAAGCCCTGAGTGGCAAAGGCCACGATTGAGAGGAGAGCCTGAGCGAGCATATTGACTTGAGGTTTAATCTTATACTGTAACACTAACGATATTAATTGGGCCGAATTCGTCTTGGATGTGAAGAATCAGAAGTTGAACGATGGCGAAGGAGGTAAGTCGTGGTTGTGCGTGCTGATCTTCTTCCATTTCAACATCGCCGAGCCCGGATGGCCCAAGGCTTTATAGACGAAAAACTTCTTCACAGAATCGCCGACCTACTGCAAGTGACGCTACAACAATATCGCGAAGCGGGTTATTCCCATAACACTATTGCTTAAGGCCTCTGGTTGCCTTACCGTCTGCCTAGATTGGAACCCTGTCGAACAAATGTAATAACCCTTGCCCCAGCCAAAAGAATGATCACGATGTCGCATCGTGAAAAAAGGTCCCGCGATACCACTTCAATCCTGCTAAGTTGTCTTCTCGCCGCAAATTAACCTCGTGCTCGGAATTACGGGTCTTAGGTAGCGGCGTGATGCCTAGAAGCATGGTAACGCTACATCAGCCCGCTAGACCCGATTTGACGACGGCTTACAGGATTATTAGCTAGAACACTGGTCGAATGCGCCAAGATATGGGGATGATATTTAGACGACTCTAATCGGTTTTTTCCGTATTTCAGGTCATTGGCCACGATGCGATCTCCTCAGCCAATACTGCAGTCACCCTATAGCACGGCCCAATATGAACATACCCCATTCTCCTTTGAATACGAGAAACGGGTGAGTCATCTAGTAGACCGCCGTCTTAAAAAGATCGCACGATATATGCTACGACGAAAGAGTTAGTCGTGGGCGGCGGGATAGACCGGGGTTCGGGAAGTTCCTCATGGGGAATCTCGTCGTGAGCGGACTGCCATTAGTAGCTGTTACCTTACCTACCTCACCATATTGATACCCCAGTTATTCAGGCTGATAGTTACATTGTCGGTGACTTTACTATACCTCCTCTCTGCTCGACTATATATGAGCAAGGTGCTCAGCCTCTCTAGATGGACATTTAGGCATAGAAGCCATGAAATACATTGCGTCCTATTTTGAACATTCAGCCCCTTAACTATGAAATGAGATTCAGTTGATACCACTTTGCACGAGTCTAATATAATCGCTCTCGGGTAATGAGTGGTAGGTGTTATGATAGTGAAATTCCACACTCTCACTATTACGTGTCTCATAAGACATTACCTGAGAAGACATAATTTTATAGAGTATTCGAACACTATGAGCGGGCTAGAACCCATCTAGCCTATGTCAGCTACACTTTTCCAGCAATGTATAGCAAAGTTTTTACAGTAAAAGTCCTTTTTAGCGTGGCTGTTCCCAAGCCTTCCGCAGTCGCACGTAGCTGGGTATCAAATCCTTAAAAGCAAACCATCTGTGCCATAGTTCGTTATGCCGCACAAATATACTCATCTAATCATACAGAGAACCCAGAAAGGTGGCCTCGCTTGCCAACGTTGGCTTAGCCGTACAGTAGATGCCGAATGTCTGCTACTGCACCTTCCTCCCTGCGGACGCGATCTGCGTCCTGAAATGCTAGGGCGACCAGCTTACGTTTCTCAGATTGAATGTCAAGCACGCGGTATTCGACGGATCCTTCCACGAGGAGCTTATAGACCGTAACCGGTCTATTCTGACCAATCCTGTGCACTCGATCAACTGCTTGGTCCTCAATGGCTGGTGCCCACCCTGAGCTTATGTTAGCATATCCGCACCGACCCTAAGGTACCATACTTACAGCAATCAGTGAGAATGACAGTATCTGCTGCTGTCAAATTCACGCCGACACCGGCCGCGTGCAAACTAGCGAGCATAACTCGGGTATCTGGATCATTATTCAATTTCTCAACAGCTTCATCCCTCTTCTTTATATTCATCTTTCCTTCGAGACGAACACATTTCATATTCTTCTCTGCGAGAAGAGGTTGAATGATGTCGAGGAATGATGTCCATTGGGAGAATATGATCACTTTCGATTTCGGGTCCTGGAGATGCTTTTCAACAAGTGCTTCTAGTTGATCTGTTTTAGAGCTTCGTCGATCCGAGTCTACGTCTGGACCCGCAGAGGATTCTACTTCAATTGGCTGAGGTTTAAGTAAATCATCTGTTGTCAATTCCTGACGGCACATTGGGCATCGGTCCTGTCTCTTGAGTGCATCAATGATGCACTCTCTACCGAAGCGATGCCTGCAGGCCGTGATGACTGGATCGTGAGTCTGGATTGGATCATAACAAATCGGGCAATCCTCGCCAACGTGAATGGCTTCATCTAAAGCATCCCGCAAGATCTTAATATTTTCCGGCGTAAGCGCTACACGTTCTTCTTTGCCAAGTTTCTCCAAGATGTTTTTGACTCGAGACCCGGTCAGAGTCCAGTGGTCGCACCTACGGATACTGTTAGTTTATTTGATAGGTAGGGTCTGTTGTGCGAAAATTTTACATTTGTCTTAGGCGAAGAAGTGTCTCTAGGACGTTTGCAAACTTAACGTCATTCCTACCGTCATTGTTATGATCACGCTTGCGTTTATCCTTTCTGCCCTCGCCGTAAGATCGTGAAACAAATTGCTGTAGAATATCGCGGGCTTCCGAACTAATCCATCATAAGCAATAGCATGAGAGAGAAAGCTTTGATACTTACAGCATCTTTTCGTATCGAAGTTGTTCTAGTTCTGTGAAACGAACCCGATGAACGTATTCAGTCTTTTCCGGCATTCGCAAGTTGATAAATGCCATGTCTTTCTTACGGCGTAGACATAGGTCCTGGACTAGTGCCTGGAATAAGGCTTGCGCGTCTCCACGGACGTTGAGTTCCTTATTGTTCCTATTTTTGACGATACCTTCGAGTGGCCGGGCGATCCTGGCATTAAATATATTCTTTTCTTGAATTCCCCCGGTGATCTTGAGGAAAAGAAGAGCGGACCAAAAATCTGTTGCATTGTTGACACTGGTGGCAGTTGAAGTCAGCATTACCAGAGAGGTAAAAAGTATACGGGCTTTTCGCTTACAAAGGGGTTCCGCTCAAGATCCATCGAGACCTGGCTTGTAACTTGCATGCAGCCTGGGCGCTTTTCGTATTTGGGTTTCTAATAACGTGGCCTTCATCTAGCACTACACGACGCCAGTTTACCCCGAATAAAGCAGTCCAATTTGCTGATTTGAATTGGCTCGCAAGCAACCCGTAACTAGTGATGACGACGTCATATTGAAGTATATCAGCTTTCTTGAATTGGTGGTATTTGGATGAGCCGTGATATCTTAAGACACGAGGTACGTGGTCCGCTTTGACATGTTCTGTGAATTGCTGTTCCCAGTTACTCAAAACACCAGTTGGGGCAACGATTAAGGTTGGGCCATCGTTGAAACCGTTGCTCATAATTAAGCTGATCATTTGAAGAGTCTTACCGAGACCCATCTCGTCAGTGAGGATACCGCCGGAGAGAAGGCGGGGGCGTTGATTTGTGACATGACCGGAAGCAAGATTCCGAAAATTGCCTTCGTTGACCCGTTTCCACAGTTGAACAACATCGCTTGAGCCTGGTGCCGGAATTTGGGGTTTCTCTTTGGCTTCCATCCAAGCGAGCCCCTAGTATGTGTCAAAATTGGTCAAGCTGATGGTGTGCATGTCTTACCTGAAGCTGGTGAAATAGAAGGGTTGATTGGATCGTATCAGGCTGTGTGGCCTGAGGCATAGCTGAAAGCGTCGCCTCATCCATGTTGAGCACATCAAGCGCATTGGGATCCATACGAAAATCAATGGCTTCGCTGTCGCCTAGCACCACTTGACGAGACTGACTATGGCATGAGGCGCTCAAACCTAGAGCGGGTGTGTTATTTTTTGCCTCCCGAGCGATTGCTCTTTGGGCTTCAGCTTCCTTCCTGGTCTTGTTTAGCTCCGTGGCTTTCAGAAGTTTATCAGCCTTCAACTTAGCTTCAAGTTCCAAGCGGATAGCCGGATCACTAGTGCCATAAAAATAAAGACGAATAGGACAGTCATAAACGCCCTTCTGACCATTGAGGACTCCGTCCAGCACGATATCACCTCTATCCAGGTAGGGTGCCAACTTCTGAGCCAAAGTGCGAGGAAGATGACCGATCTGACTTGCCATAATATTGTCAACACGAACAGCATTCTCATCAAAGGGGTTGCCGGGATCGCGGCAGCACACGATTGACTCGCCCGGAGTCACTATGCCATTGTAATACCGAACCCCAACGATTTTGTTGTCTACAGTTCCGTAGAACTCTAACAATGGACTCTCGACAATGTCGGCGTCATCTTCAATATCTCTGAGGTCCCCAAGCGACGAAGCGCCAAGTTCCGGTTGACTCGAGGAGCCCAGTAGAGATAATGAGTTGTGGTGTGATGGTACTGAAGATGATAATGATCTGTGAGCAGCCGGGGCTTGATTGGGGTCGAGCACAGAATGATTACCATCACGTCGAGCCGTTTTATTGCCAGGCTCTTTCGTGGCTAAGGCAGAAGATGCTGTCCTTTTTCGGCGGGGCATTGAGAATAAGGGTTACAAGGATAGGGATGGGGGACAATTCAAGTAGGAAATTAGTACTACTCGTGCGCGCGGATACCCCAGAGTTTTGGGAATACCTATAAACAGAAAACCGGGTTCAAAATAGGTAAAGAACGAAAGAGAAAGAAAATGAGGAAGTCGGAGAAAGGCCAATCTAAATAGGTATCATGGCAATCAATACCAGATAATTAGCACTGGTCTACGGGGGTTTCTTTCAAGTAACGACCGAAAGTGTTGCTGGCTTGACGAGTCTGTCGGGAAACTCCCCGTTTGATGATGGCATGACCTTTGCGTTGGTGGCGCTCGGGTGGCTGCTGGGGTCTCCTAGCTGACCTTGAGATTAGGTAACCAAAGTTAGTGGAAAAAGATCGAGTCTGATGATACATGTAGCTTATTCGGGAGGAGTATCGCAAAATACAGAAGATTAAGTATTGCTAGCTGTTGGTAGCAGAAGTAGATCTGACAGACAAATGGGTATCCCTTACGGAGTACTAGGTACCAGCTTTGTCAAGTTTATGACGCGTTCGGGCCCTCCACTGCACCTTCTACTAAGTACAACTGACGAGATCAATCGCGATAACACGTGACATGGTCCATTCTGCTTTCCACCTTGACCTCCTTATGTGAGCCAGGTACAAGCATGTGGCAGAAGGTAGGCACATGCAAGTACTATAATCAGGCAATCTGCTTTTTCGCAAACTGACTTCCTAAGTTCTGTTACAACAGAATGACTGATGTTCGCATTGGGGAGCCAACAATAGTCTACCAATCTTTTCTTTTTCTCCTTTTTTTTGATTAAAAAAATCTAATGAGCCTTTACCAATCGTAGCTCGCAAAGTCAATCAGAGCGTTTGGAAGCCAACCAGGGAACCGTGGTATTTCTTAGGAGTAGTAGCAAGCCCCCTTGTCGTATTACGAAGCAGATACACTGGTGTACATTATCGTAGTGTAGGTATACTCCGTATCATGCCTGCACATGTCCTTGAATGCCTTCGTGGTATTTAATTCTCTTCTTTCCCTGGGCTGTGTATGACTAGCAATTGGTGATACATGTCTCAGTGTGTACATAATAGTAAGAATATGGGAGGGGGCAGGTACCTGAGCGAGTGATGCTTCACGTTGCCAAAAGAGCAGGCTGACAAATACTGCCCTAAATGAAAGCCCCACTCACTCCACAAAGCTAGCACCGGCGCTCGCTGTCTGCCACTCTCTGGCACTGTCTGGCACTGTCTGGCGCTCTGTCGCTAACTCGAGGTTGATTAGGTCAGATTCTCACGCTTCGTGGCGGCTCTCGGCACGGCTATCGGAACTCACTAACGGCCCTTCTAACCAGTACCGATACCTCCGCCTACTACGAGGTGTCCATAGCGGCCCTCTTAGGCGGCATTTCGCCATCACGCCATCACAGCCGACACGCATTCACGGCAAATTGCTATGGCGCAATCTAGGCTAAGCTGAATGTAGAGTTAATGGCAGTGGCACAATATTTCGACATGAGGCTCAACAACCTTTCTCTTCCTTTTTCAACGTCACTTCTTACGATCCATGAAGTCTGGCGGGTGAAACGATACAGTAAAGAGTCTTGTTTTCATTTAGAGCCCATATTGGAACTATCTCCGGCCGTGCTGCTGTTCCAGTATTGTCTTTCCAACCCCAAAAGCAGCAAATACATCTCAACATTCACAATCTTCAGTCTTTCTACACGTTAGAAACCAGACTGTCCATCTCGCTTCCGACCCGGTCATCTCTCATTCAAGTAAACCGCTTCTCATATCGAATGCTCGCCAATGCTAATCGAGTGTTAAAGCGCTAAAATTAGAACAATACAAATCAAATCGTGTTCATCAGTTCACTACACCCGCAGTTTTCGCCCAAACTCGGAGTAATTCCCACACTTTGTGTGTGTTCTCTTTCCCGTCTGTGGGTTGAAGATGTTGCAGCCATTCTTTGCTACGTTGGGTGGTGTATACACTATGCACAGTTAACCAACCGGCCACGGCATTCACTCAAACCTTTTACGGGGAACCTACAATGTAGGGAGACAACGAAGTCGTTGCTCTGGTTGGACATGCGATGTAGCCCTAGTCCATCGGCCATATATGCAACACCATTTTCTTTAAGGACACGTTCCGAGGTTTTTTCCATTGGTTTTTCTTTATCGCCATCGGGGAAGCCGTATCGAGTCTCGGTGAGGTTACCCCGAAGGATCTTCATCAAGCAGTGGGCATTACCGTGGTCGTGGATAGGACTCGCTTTACCAGGAGTCCAAACGAGTACAAGCTGTACCAAGGGCGGCATTAACATGATGACATATGCCCACGATGTTGGGTGCAAATGGCAATCTTACCAAGTTGGCTTTTCCGTTGCCCTCATCGACGAGATTCCGAGTATAGGCCATTTTGCTGTCCGGCCAGTAGTACTGTGCCCACTCCTTATCATTGGAAATGTAACGCTCCATCAGGTGTGTTATGTCTTGGACATCTACGTCCTCAGAGTCAAGTCCCGACGATGGACCGAGGGCTTTCTTAATCTCATCTACAAGCAGATCAAATGCGTTCATGATGACGGGGGGCATCTTGTGGGCTAGAGGATATGTTCTATGAAGATTCTTGGAGTGCGGAAGATGCAATTCGACAAATACTGGGCGATTGACGGCAAGGTTCGTGCTCACACAAGTTGGGATGATGGATTCTTCTTAAGGTGGAGTTGGGGAAACTGGCGGTGTCAAATAACGAAGATGCAGGAGGAGACAGACGCAGTACTGGTGCGCCCTACACCTTCCGTTGTGAACCGACCGACTAATTTTACAGCATTGGCGCTTGTTTTCGGCCCCCTCAGCTAATACCACCAGCTTCCGATTATCAGGGTTCCCGCTTTTCAAATCTGGATTGGTACAAAGTGCCTGTTAGCCTCTTCTTCCGACCCCGCCGATCCACGATAAGCTGGCTTTACCACCGCAAAATTACTGCTTTATCCGTCAGTGAACCCCAACAAATGATTGATTAAGTGCCCAGTCACATGGCCGGGACATGGTCTTGAAAGAGGAGATGAGCGACATTCGGTTGCAGCGGTGCGTCGATTTGGGTTATGTAGTACGTAATGGTCTCTAAACCCGGTATACCTGCCAATGTACGAAGTATAGGTCACCCGCGTTTTCCCCCAAAACAACACTTCTTTATCCCTAATTGCTCAGTTGACATTTCTGCACACAAAGAAAGGAACTCCGCGTGGAAAAGGTCCTATCGGTCTTGTATTTCTTCTATCGTGATCAATTCGAGTCAATTCAGCTATCAATGGGGGTACCTAGTAAGCTCTCCCGACTTCGGCATCGGCCACAGAGCACCTTGTTGAACCCCCGCTTACTATACGCCAAAAGCTTAGGTACAGTTCTCTGTCGCTATTCTTCCTATCTGAATCCCCCTGCTACCGTAAATGGACCAACTTTCGTGTTCGCCGAATAGCACAAGGTAGGGTCCTATATGCCTGATCCCGCAGGCAAAGAGTCTAGACAACGCGAGCCGGCGTCCTGCGATCTTTGAACCTGCGCAATTGATATATCAGACACCCAATATTGTGCGCCCATCACAGTTTGATCATGCCACCCCTCCATGGGTCTCAGCTGCAGAATGTACGTAGGTAGCTAGACTCACATTCCTTTCTGCATAAATGAAGCTTCTAGTGTATTTATTAGTCGATCAGCTTTTATTGGACTCTCTCACCCTACACGACTAACCCTCCTCTCTCATTGCATAGCGCTATTTCTGCATAGTCTCGTAATAGATTGTCTGAACACGCACCTTGATGCTGAGGAATATAAACAATGCGCACAAATCAAGAAGCCTCGATATCGGCCCGAGCTTGCCAGGGCTATATACACCAATTGAATTCCCTTTACTGCACACAAAATAAAGCTGCCAATCGTGATTCACCACCTAAAGCAGCCTAGTTCATGATATCCAATCCTGCCTCCGTAGCAGCACCTGGGAGTAAGTACTCGTAGATGTATACATCTGGCCATGCCAAGCAGTCCCCTAGTTGTAGGTTAGTAGTAGCATGGGGTTTTCTGTGATGATTTAATTAACAGGGGTTGTCAGCCCTTGCTTGATAGCGCCGTTGTAGAGGTAAAAGAGCATGACCTTTATCAGAGGCCTGTTGTCGCTCAACCGATCTTCACATAGTCCACCCAGCCGTGGCCAAGCAATTATTCCCCCGAGCTTACCCGGCTACCCGGATAGGCGGGGCCTGAGACCGAGCAACCATCTGGGTCCCCATGGAGTGCGGTGTCGTTACCGCTGCGGGAAAAACGCATAGACACCGTGTTTCTCCGGCACAAGTTGTATTAGGTGACATCCGCTACTCGCTCCTTGTTAGACGCGGTATAAGGCCGTGTGAACATTATCAGACCTAGGGATATGCTCCTTGCAGGAGTATAGTCACGTCTTAGGAACGGCCTCTATCTGGTTACCCTTAGGAAAACAGGACAACCGCTATCATGACCAAGTATAGGGGGAGATAACATTCGTTATTACGTGAAGAGACCAACGCAATGCTACTGATGATACCCTTGGCTTATGTACATGACACCTGCTATCAACACGTACAATATTTGATATTCCTCCTAGCCCGCTAGAGCGGCCAGGCTTCGAATCGGCGGAGAATTCCGCCATCTTGAACGTCGGCAGGAGTCTGACGGCCGAAGGGGACGACGTAGGTCGCTCCTAGGTACTACTTTTAGAAGAACTTTCAACTACACATAATTCAGTCACTGCCCCCTATCGGTTGCGCCGCCCGCATCCACACAATTATCGGTCGGGAGATAATAGAACTATATATACATTATTAGCCCCATCCGAAATGACAGCCCCCGTGTTCATTACTCGCTTTGCCCAATTGGCGTTTAGGAAGAGATCAGCGTAGCACGAGTGCACCACTATGTGTAGGCTTATTGTAGCAGCCAGCATGCCGAATTAAGGGGATGGATGGTTAATACGAAAAACGGAGGAAGATCGTTGTAGGCGTGCCTGCATCCCGATGAAACCCCCTGAAGCCATAGAACTGACAGGCCGCAAGGCTGGCCCTGGGACGAGTGTGGAAATCTGGATTGTTGTGTATGCTCCGTGCATGCCTTCGAGAGTGCTGATGCGTTACACTCTCTTCCAACTGGTATTAACGGCCGTGCAAAAAACGCCCAATATTAAGTTCAATGGTAGTTCAAGAGGGTTGCTTACAGGAAATTTTGAAACGACGACCGTTGGCTAGCTTTCTCTTCGGACGCTGTGTAACCAATCTACGATTGGGGTCTAAAACGCGAAAAGACACCATAATGATTCAACTGCACCGCTTCGATGTCTTTTGCTTTTTTTTTCTTCTTTTCTGTCCTCTCTAGTCTCAACCACTGAATTCGTTACCCTACTACACGGCAGTAATCATTCATGTACCCATCCCGTTCTGACGGGGCTAACCGCCGTCCTTGAGGGCAGCTATGGATGGTTGCAGCGACACCGTTTTTATTACTAGCCAGGATGATATCGACAATGGGAAACTATCAAAATGTGCATCGCACCTGAGCCATATCCACATTAGAAATGCGACGGGTACTCTCAACTTTAGTGGGCAGGCAAGGGTGTTGAATATAAGTGTGGCAGACTGCCCGAGGCTACAGGCGTTGAAATTTCCTGATACTTATTTTACGAACAGGCTTATGATCAGCGAGGCAAATGACCTTATAAATGTGTCACTCCCGCTTCGATTTACAAGCTCTCTCGAATTTACCGCAGGGGGAGAACTATTTAGCTCTAACCTAACATCATTAAGTATAATTGGAGCGAAATCCCTCACAACCTTTGATGTCGGAAACGTAACATCCTTCGGCGACCTAATTTTGCTTGATATTGGTCCGAATCCATGGCCAGATAGACAATCGTTCAACTCCGGCAACATCACGACTGCCGACTACGTCGAAATCGACCACTGTTTAGATCTATCGTTGCTAGAGAACGTCAGGTATCTAAAGATTTCAAAGGCTTACCGCTGCTTCTGGCTATTTAAAAATATCAAATCAATAGGGAACTATACGTTGACAAACCTGAGCGATCCCGAGACCCTTGCTCGTCTTCTTAACGGGCGTGGTGTGGGTTGGGTAGAGACACCATCCTTCAGAATCAACGAATCAATGATCATCGATTCCTTGCGACTGTATTCTAATAGCCTAGGATACAGTAGTGATGAGATCGTGCCCCAGATTACTACGGTCGGAACGGACTTCAACATTACCTCAAATACAAATGTCAATCTCACTTTCGATTTCCTTACAGACGTGGGAGCAAGTCTATTCATCCACAATAACACAGACAGCCAGTTTAAATTCGAGAAGATCTCTACTGTCGGGAGCATACTTCTCATAGATAACATAAACACCACTATCCCGTGGTTTCCCGCCTTGACGATTGCGAATGACATACATATTCGTGGGAATATCGATACGTAAGTGAGGCCTCAGGTGTCACTATGATGATGATTATTGGTGAATTTTGACACTTATTTAGATCAATCGGTCCCAACATCTTCCCCGCGCTTCAATCAGTCACGGGGACAGTAGTTATTGAAGCTTGGAACGACGATTTCGACTGTTCAAAGCTAGTTCAATACCGGGACAACCACATGATCCACCACCTCAGCTGTAATGGAACGAACAACGGGACAACTGGTGTGGCAAATAACGCAACAGATACCATACATGAATCTAATCCGGCATTATCTCCAGGTGGATGGGCTGGTGTCGGCGTAGGCATAGGTGGCTTCGTCGTCGGGTTATTGGTCAGCTTGATCTGGCTCTACGTTCACCTCAAACGCCAAATTAGGAATTTGGCACAACCTAGGCCACAGACGTTGAACGGGAAGGAAACGACAGAGGGCCATGTAGAGCCGCCACAGGTATTCCAGATACAAGAAGCGGATGGAGCGGGGATTATAAGGGAGAAACCAGATGATCCCCTAATTGAATTACCAGCTAAACCAGCAGAGTTACCCATAAGCCCTTAAACGAATGACTTAGTGCGAAATCTTCAGTATAGCCGAAGCCGACCGGATGTCAGGTTGGAGTGAGAAAGAGGCCTGCGTACGGGGCTTGGAAGAGTTAGGCGATAATGGAGTGGCACTTCGGTAATTTTGCGGTTAGTCATAGAGTATAGCTTACTTGGGCGTGTCAGTGCTATCCTGAGAGGATATATTATGCTTAGGATTTCAGTTTGTTGTGGAAGAAGGCTTGAGGATAGATTAATGAGACGAGGAGCTTGGCTTTAAGGCCTGTATACCGAACGATGACGATCGTCAAAGGGCTAGGTGTGCTAGCATACGACACAATACATAATATAAAGTGATAGCTTGACTTTCTAGTTGGATATATAAAATTTGCTTGGGAAGCACAGTCTAAAACTCAGGATGAACTTATTAAAAAAGATGCCGTTATTTCATCCGGAGAGACCCTTGGAAATCAAGCCCCTAGCGATAGGCCGTTTGGATTATCCTAAAAAGAGAAAAACATCTCATCCGTACCTTGCATGTCCAAGGGTGATATTGCAGCTAACGGTTCATCGTGATACCCCTCCCCGTCCCCGAACTCCAGTTCTTCCTTTGCTTCCAACCGCTCTTGCTTCCCGTAACTACGAATCGCGGATTTAATTGCCTTTCCGTAATTCGCATAGTCTTTGAGGATACACCCAAATGCGTCACAGAACTCTGCCTTTAGCTTCTCATCTCCCCAGCCATTCAGGCATATCGCATCAATACCGAACTCAGCGACATTAGAGATATAAGGAGATTCAAACGGGTGCTCTTCCTCGCACGTCCTCTTCGCCTTGTTTACCACATTGGTTACTACTTCTACGATGAGAGTGCTCATGATGAAGATCATCTTAATCGGACGGAATCGGATGGTCCCCTTGGCCACGTTGTCCCATTCGTCTTGTCTCGAAGAAGAGCATGGAGATCTAATATAGCGATCCAGAAAGTAAATGAACACCCGGACATCCAAGTTGTACTTGGTGTCTATGATGTCTGTTTCCGTTTCGGCTACTTCCACGCAGGGAGGAAACTGCGCTTCGGGGGTCTTTACCTCCTGAACGAACCAGCGAAAAAGGAGCCGAATGCACCGCGAAACGTGAAGATTGTCTTCCTTGAGGGCGCTTAGTGATTCTACGTCTGAATCTTGGTCATGAAAAAGTCGGGAGAGCGATGTGCGCAGGGAAGTCATATCTCGGCTTGAGACTTCCGACTCATTAGACGACCCTACATAGCCTCCTTCATTCGAGTCGCTAGAATCGTTCTGGGGCCGAAATTTCCGTTTGCGAACTGATTGTGCTTTCTTTCCGTATTTCTTCCAGCCCCATCTCTCTCCGATCTGGTATCTGTCTGTGGCATATTAGTATGATACCTCAGATCTCTCAGATTTGTTATCTTCAATGCAACGCGTTCTGGGGCCGTCGGTTGCTACTAGGTATTCAGACGTCTCAACGTACTGCGAAGTCATTAGTCTTTCATTCAATATGGGCTTTCAAGGTGAAGATTGAACACTCCTATACGCACCATTGTTTTCTGCTATTCAGTTGTTAGTTCGCTCTAATAGGCATAAGAGTATGTGAGACTCACGTTGCTTTAAATCCATATTTTTCCTCCATCATTTTCATAACGATTGGCAGGGGTTTCTTTTCTGTTATGTATATGTACTTCAGGAAAGCGCGATATTTTTCCCATACCTTCATGTTCACACGGTTGTTCTTCCCGGTACTGCCCGTTTCTTCCCTATCCTTGGGGGTCTTCCCTATTTGAGCTGTTCTGGGAGACATGGGAGCAAACCTTTCCACTCTAAGGCGACTGAGGGATAACCTGTGTGTCGTCGGGTCTGTTGAAGTAATAGGTATATGAGTGGTTCAGTTGAGTTGATTGACTTGGTAACTAACTGATGAGTAGGTAGGAAGACCTCTTATATACACCATTTGCCCCTATTCGTAGACTAACATGACAGTGACTCCTTGACCCCTTATACTTTCGACAGGGTCCTGGTTCTGGGCCTCCTCGTCGATAGAGCCTCCGGCTTTATATGAGATGCGCACAGCGGGTCTCGTTCGAGTATGTTTATAGGCTCATATAGTTCTCTGAGACTTTTGTGGAAATATCGAGCTGTTAAGACCTAGGATCTTAACATTATTAGGCAAAAGGTAGCCGCTCCGGCGGCCTCGGAGACTAGGCGGACAAACTAAAGTGGAATTACCAACTACTCACATGTAACTTCCAATGAAAAATACCAGGCGTGACGGTGGCTGAGTGACCCATCACGTTGGGGATATGTTGGGCTAGAAAAGGGAATATTGGGCAGCAATGATATTTTTTCTAGTCTATGGTGGCGGTAAGGGTAAAGGGTTTCCTACTCACATATATTATACTTGCAAGCCCCATTTGTTGGACATATGCAAGGCTTATATTTTTATCTTTGTTCAAAATGCCCCCCTCCAAGCCGTGTATGGACCTAGACTTGCTTGAAGTAGGAAGTTGGCTCGATAAGGGAGCTCTCGACCGGGAGTCGACAATTCTTCCACGCCAACAACAAAGCGAGAACCAGCACCAACACTCGTCAGCAGAGCCTCGCAAGGGATATCGGTCGGAGAGAACCGAACCCGCCGGGCTCAGCAGACAACAATATCACAATCGGCACCCCAAATCAGAATACCAGCTCCTCAACAGCCTCACTCGGGATGTGGTTGAAGCGATCCAACGACAGCATCCAGCGTGCTTCATGAAGGCCGTGGGAGGCCAACAAGGCAACCAGGTAACTGCCAAGGCACCAGGCAGCCTTTCGAGGACAAAACGATATGCCTTCCAATATGCCTCAACCCATGTCTCCTTGGCGATTCCGAAGGTATGGAACCACAAAATCCCCCCCAAAACTGTATATAAACTATATATTGATTAAAATTAGGGAAATTTCGGAAGGTAGTACGGCACTAATCTTGATAATGAACTAAGGTATACTAAGGTTAGAAAAAAGGGGGTTGTTACTGAGCATCATGTGTTTTCATCTATAGAACCAGGTTGACAACAAAAAGTCACTCGCTTTACATCATAGTGTACAATAGCAATAGCAATAATAAAGTGCAAAGAACACATGCACCCGTTCACTAGACTTCCTGTATCTCTCGTCAGAAAAGGATGGGGGAAATACCACGGCTTATGAGGACGCGTAAGCCCGACGATACAGGATTCTGTGGCTGCACCTGAATGTGCAAGAATTGTGGCCTAGCCACGCTTATGGTGTGCTCAAGGCGGTATTTTGAGGCTCTTCGTGGGGCACTTATTAAAGACTTTTGCGAAAGTACCCGTTGAGCCTTAGCGATTCTAGAGCTCTGCTTCTAGCAACCCTCCCGGGCAGTGCTTGCATGCCGTGGCACTACCATTTGTGAATACCTAGTCGGCTATTCCTTGAAATTGACATTTCCATATTATTTACGAAGAAATGGCATGTGAAGCGGTATCGTTGAGGGTTTGCGAAGTAGGCGTCATGCGCATAAGGTATATACTTATGCATAAACGTATATGCGTAAAAATATAACGCTATAGTGGGGGTATTCATACACGACATCACATCCGGAGCTTCTGCACGAGGGTGCCCACCTCACACTCGAGAAGGGTTCTGGACATCAGTCTGCGCATCAGTGTGAGTCCTAGAAAATGACCGGAGCAATGCCTATGTCCCTTTGTACCGTCTCTCCTTGTAGCAGGGATTAAGAAGTGGGTTTGCCCTACGCTACCTAACTTCCTACTATACACAGCACGGGGGCATGTACTGCCCAAGTTTCCCGCATTAACTAAAACGTGTCCGGTTGATCAACTTGGCATTACGGTTGGAGGCGGCGCGCTCACCCAAGAGTCATTGATCATATGATAGGTAGCAGAGGCTCATGAAAGTAACTCGCCAGCAAGATAGCTCAGTAATTACCCCATGAATTTCTAATAGAGTTGAGTGAGTGATCTAGACAGAACCCGAGATACTAGTCTAGATGGGCCATTCTGGAATTTGATGATAGATCAGGGTAGTGGGCGGGGCATAAAGAAAATTGCCAACACTGCCAGTTACACTAGGTACTACCAACTCGACTTATCCTGCTGGGAAATCGTCCCACTGGGCGCATGACCATTATGACGAACAAGTTCGTGTCTTGTTCCTGCAAACGTAGGCAGACTAGGAAGTCTTGTCACACATTTGTGTGATCCGCAATCGAGTGCTGACGGGATCGGCGCGATGTACATGTACTAGAACTACATGTAGTCTACGGCGCCGCATAGACCCTTCTAGATCCAGCTATAGTGAGAGAGAATTGAGTAGACATGGGCTTGGGCATTATGTATCTTGCCTGGCGTGAGGCTTCCTAACCATTACTCTATATAACGAATAATCCATAACACATGGTCGTATTTCAAGTCTCAACATGCTGAAGAAAGTGATTATCGGGGTGATTAATTTTGGACTCGTTGGTACCTACATAGGTCTGGGTCCCACTACCTAGAGGCTCTATACACTAGATTCGGGTCGAGCCGACGTCATGGCTCTTGTCTTCCCCGCGAATTAGGGCACTAGTAAGAGCTACCAGAGCTGCAACCCCCTGTACCTAGGTAATGTTGCGCGCTGTGGTTGAATTAAATCACCTATCACAGCTCAGCTCACCATTCACTGTCGTCATGAAAACAGGTAACACCCGTTTGCCGTCATCACCTTGAATTAATTCCTTTGTCCTCGCCCAATGCTTATTACTCTTATAATCTCGCCTACGTTTGCAGCTTACTGTCATCTTCTCCAGCGAGATCCTCATCGTTTTAACTTACGCACTCAACTTCGGAATCGGAAAAGACGCAATTGTCACAGCTATTAGATATAATGGAGCGTGTACATCAGAGTAAGGCTATCCGTCTCCCGGCTGTACTATTTAGAATCCAACTAGCTGAAGGCGTGATGCTACACTGATTGAGAGACCTTGCTGACTATTGTTTCTCTGATCGTCTATAGTCAATCCCTTCGCCAAGCGTGAATCCCATACCAAAAACACCGTCATTGTATACAAGATCTTGACTATCGTCACCTGGTTGCTAGCCATTATCGTCTCCTTCTACTATACATTCAATAGCCCCGACGATGGCGTCTGGCCACGACGCAAGATCTGGAAGCAGAATGACCACTACTATACCGCTTTCCGAATGAACCATATTATTGCCAGCATCTACTGGTGAGTTTGTCTAGTATCTATGTCCATTCGAGGATTCGTTTGTCTAATTCGTATCCCTAGGATTGTTCTCTTCGTCCTGCAAGGTGGTTACATTGCGCATCTCTTCTCTGGCGATGTTGAGCGTGTCAACTCCGCCTGTGCAGTGGGAAGTCACTTCATTCTTAATAACCTATTTCACTTTGCCTTTGTGATGCTATTCGTGCGTTCCCTCTTCGGTTGGGCCGAGTTAATCATCATCCTCAACTTCGTCAACCTGTCCTCGTTGTACTTCCGCCACAACCAATATGCTCGTTTCATCCACCAACCAGTTGTGTCTGGACCACTTGCTTGGACTTTTGTCGCCATCTATTGGAATGGCGCCATTATGGTGCCCCATCCTCATACGCTTGTTGCTCGAATCTTCGGCAATATTTTCATTTGGAGCATTTTGGCATATGGTCTGTTCTTCATCGTGTTTTATAAGGTAGGTAGTCTCCCTATAGGTACTTTGCTCAGCTATCCTAACTCATTTAGGACTATACGATGGGCTTCAACCTTTCGGTTCTCTCGGCCGCCATTGGCGTTTCCCAGTTCTTCGTCCAGGTGATCGCCTTGCAGTGGATCTTCGCATTTACCATAATGGCAGTGTTGTTTGTCGCTACCGTCGTGGTCGCCGTGCCCGCTGCAGCAGGAAAAACACGACAGCATGACGCTGAAAGAGCGCCTCTATTACCCGACAATTAAGGAAGTTCACCGTGTAGACGAAGCTCTATATTTTTTTACGGTGTGGGACACAAAACTGTAAAACAATCCGGCTTCGATGAGTGATTGAGATGTTCAAACATCGATGGACGACGTCAAAACGTGTAATAATAAATGTGTAAAATTATTGGGATATGAAATGGCGATAATAGGGTTAGTTACGCCTCGAAAAGGGTCACACTGATTATATAGTGATAATAATGAACGTTAAAATGATTATTTGATTGTTGAAGTGAACATGCGATGAACCCCCGATTTCTTAGAGACTCATGGAGTGCCTAACATAGTTGATTAGCTTCAACAAATGGCTGTGGGTCAGTGCGCATCTCTAAATCGATAAGAGCTACACTCTAACAGGGGGTATTGGCCAGAAGCTGCCCTCTCTCGACAACAATCGCGATTGTTCACCTGCTTCATGTGGTCACTATGGCATCACCGGCGGATTTACTGTTCACGATAGGTAATGACATCTGCCGCATCGCGAGGGTCAGACGAATCCTGAAGGGCAGGCTGGGCCCCCAATTCGTCCGTCGGATCTTGAGGCCTGAAGAAATTCAATCTTCTCCCACTGCGGATATCTTAAGGTGCGTCCTCAATCGGAATGCGCAAAGCTCCCAAGCTACGCATGCTGTACCAAGAAGAGTAGAAGCGGTGGATTCAGTCCCAACTCGTGATGCACCCGACTTCACGAGGGCAGTGGAATTCATGGCTGGCAGGTAAGAGAGACAGCCAGCATACACTAATTCCCCCCCCATCCCCTTTTTTTTCCTTTCAGAAGGCCATGCTTATTATCCGTTACCCCAGATTCGCCGCCAAGGAAGCTGTCATTAAGGCGCATCCCCATCGCCGCCTTACTTTCCAGGCTATAGCCATTTTACGGGCGGCTTTACCCACACATTCAGCTAGGGATTCCGTCTTCAACAAACATGAGCGGGTAGACGAGTCGTCCACAGATAAACCAGCAGCGCAAAAATTAGAATCGGAGGACAAGCCGCCGGCGCCACAAAGTGGCCCGCTTGTAGCCTGGATCGAAGGGGAGGAGAATGTGCATCGCCAAATGTACGCGTCTGTTAGCATCAGCCACGACACGGAGTATGCGACGGCCGTTTGCTTAGGACGTAACTTGGGGTCACCGTTGATACCGGAGTCACTGAGCAGTATATCTTAGATGGAAGTTCGTCGCCCAGCCTGTTCGAAGTGTGGCTAGGAATTTCCAACATAAATGCCACTCGGTCACATATTTCGAAATGTTATTTCGGACAGCGCATACTCTAGCTAGTCGCTTAGGTACCGGATCGCGGAATACACGCCTCGCCGGTTAACCCATTAGTGGTCTACCCTCACCCAACGCCCTTCTCTTGGCGTGTGGTCGTTTTGGAACTTTCGGTGCGTCACACCCACCACGTATTTCCGTCTAAAAATTCCAATATTTGTCTGGCAATCTTCAAATCCATTTATTCTGTCACGGGGCCCAATCAGACGCGTCAGCCCGTTTATAAAATTACAATCCTGTCGCTACCCGGAAATAACGTACGTTTTAATTGAGGATTGATATGTGTAACTAACGACCTCGCAGCAGACACGAAGTCCCTTCCTCCATCCACAACATCGTACTTGTGCCTTCCGGCCATCCATTCAAGGCATCAAACCCTCACAGCCCAAACACGTTGTAAATAGCTCCGAATTATGTTACCAGATGGTGCCTTTCAAATGCCTGCAGAGTTTTATAGTTTACACCCTTGATAATATCTCCCTGTCTCGCTTATCTCGCTTACCTTACACTCCCAGCACACGATGTCAAAGGAATGAAAAGGTAACTTGGGTACTGACATTGGCCGTCTGCGGGTATCCCTGTTGCGTGAATCCCACATTAGTTCATACCCAGTCATCACATTACGTATCTTACCATCCCCGCCTAGAAAGATGGTCGACATATGATGCAATACCCGGGTTCCTAAACCAAGACCCCAATACCAACTTGCTCCCCCGTGTATCCCAGTACTAAAGGCTCTCCACGTAGGGGCGCCTTCTATATCAATACGCGGCTCCAATACGGCAGTCCGACATGCTTCATAATCCCAGATTCTCTACGCGCTCTAGGTGTTTGACATACCATATACTGGGCCCTCTTTCTACCATGAGTGCCGATCACTTCGTCGCCTTGAATTTATTACATGGCTACTCTTCCACATCCTTCTCACAAGTCAGCGAAGACTACGTAGAAAGTAAGGGCATATCTTTCCTCCCCAGTACCGTCCGCCAAAGTATATCATGCACATTTTCTAACCTTCGCATAGCGTAGTGATTGACAAGTGACTCTTTCTATACTACGGAGCCAACGTGCATTATCCAATTGCCTCTAGACCTTATGAATTTTAATTAATTGTTAGGGTTTGTCCCGCCTGTCAAACAAGAAGGCCATCCTAGGGTTCTATAGGACACGGAAAGGGGTTGCAATTAAGCCGGGAGTGTGAGCTATGAGTTGTAAAGTGCCGAAGAGTATTTTCAAATAATGGGGGAAGGTTGAGGCCGACATCGAGGGGCTCCTCACCGAAGGAAGTGAAGAACTAATCTTTTGTATCCGGATATACTGTCAATTAGTTCCGGGATACGAATATACTCATCCGGTCCATGCGCAACTAGGATGGATCCCGGGCCATACAAAACCCTCTTATCACAGAACTCGTCCCTTAGCCGAGGCACGTCGGTCCCAAAAGCCACCGGTGCGGCCTCGAAGCCCTCAATCTCCCAATCGAGGAGAGCTTCGGGATATTCGAAGACGAATCTCAGCTCCACGTCCGGGTGCCTTGAGACTATCTCCCTTAGCTTCGCCTTGATACCGGGCAAGTCGGAGACCATGCGGACCTCGCAGAGTGCTTTGGCAGACGGGGCGACGATGTTATGCTTCTCGCCACCCTCTAGAGTTCCGATGTTGAATGTCGAGGGACCGAGTAGCTCAGATTCAGGCCATGTTGTTTCCGAGAGCTCGTTCAATACGGCCAGAAGCGTGGAAGTCGCGCTCTTGCCGAGATGCGGATACCCCGAGTGGCTATTCGGCGTTTCGTTAATGCAATCATTCGACAGTATTACTTTGCATAATGCACCTACCAGGCAATTCCTTGAGCGATAACCTCGAAGGCTACTTGTCCCTTGTGACCTTTCGCGAGCTTGCTCTCCGTTGGCTCGGCAAAGATACCAGATTCCCAGGCGAGGCCCATATCGTTCGCAGCAATCATTCCATGTCCCCCATTCTCCTCGCCTACTACGAATAATAAACCGACGTCTCCCTCCGCGCGGATCTTCCTTTCGTTCCTCAGTTCTTCAGCAGCTAATATCTGAGCCGCCAGCGGACCCAAGTCATCGGAGGAACCCCTCCCGCGGATGATATCGCCGTCAACGGTTAGAGGGATATGCGGTGGTACTGTATCCATGTGAGCTGTTAGGAGCACACGTGTCTTGCGGGAGGAACCGAGGTAGGCGTAGACATTGTGACGAGTGGACCCTGGTGCAATAGGGATGCGCTCGACGGTGTATCCTAGGCTTTGCAGATGTTGTTCAAGGAAGACACCAATACCATGTTCCAGCTCGCTAGTACTGACAATCGACATAAGCGACGTCAGAAGGGAGACTACCGGGTGATTCATGATTGTAGATTCCATTGAGTGAGAAAATAAATATATATCCCCGGATACCTACCTACCTACGTAAGTATCATTCTTGCTCCCCACCTTTTTCACCTCTTATATATATGATGTTCAGAATGGCGTGTTAGCGGGGTTATTCGGGAGATGTCCCGTTCGGTCCACCCGTCCTAGTTACTAGTCGCCCAATTGGCCAGTCCCAACTGCAATAGATCAGTGAGGTTAGAAATGGGGATAATTACGGTGGTCCATGTAGGCCAATCATACACGAAAATATCTTTTTCTATCTAAAAATTAAATATTCTTAGCTTTGGCCAAAGTAGGAAATCGGCCGGATGTATTAATGACTCACGTAAGCCGGGTCCTACTCGCCTCCGAACCCCCCGGAAATAAACAAATACGAATATGTGTGCGGTCGTAGGACATCGGAAGATGTTCCGGAAAAAAGTTTGGGTGACAATTTGCGATTCTTATTAAATGTATCGGTCGAAAATGATATTATAGACTTACTTTCTTGGTTACCTACCTGCTAGACTATGCATTGTACCACAAGTCGGCCTCTAGGTATTTCCTGGTGCCTAAATCCTTATAGGAACAACATCTCACCCCTGATGCTCGGAACGACCTATAGTTCTATTCCTAAGTGACGCTAGTATTGTGTTAGAATACATCTGTCATCGTGGTGTTGCTCTTTGTGTTGGGCGCTATCAGTAGGTTCATGAGAAAAATGTTATAAAAAGCTGGGTTAATCATGGAATAGTCTATTGAAGTAATCAGTATATGAGTAGTTTAGTTATTCCATTGACGAACTGCCTGACTTTAGGTAAGTTGAAAGACCTCTATATATACATGATTTGGTGACCGTTGCCCCTATTCTTAGATTAACATGACACTGACTCCTTGACCCCATACACTTTCGACATAGTCATTGGGATAGATAGAATACAGGAATCCAGGGATAGACTATCCCCAGAATCTCGTTACTTCATAGATCGTTCCTGCAGGCACTATTACAAACAACCTTGAGGCTTTAGCTTTATGGGCTGCGAAAAGTTATGATATGAATCTCTTTCGATGAGGTCACCCCATTAGTGCTAACCACGATTTCTACATAGTCACATTCCAAGTGTTTCCCTAAAATTAGCCTTGAGAACAAGTCCATAGAGCAAGTGTTGGAGGTAATTATCCTCGATGAAAATGGAAGCATGTAGATTTAACTTAATTCACTATTAGTCCTGATCAAAAAAGTTCTCATTACGCTCCCGAGGCACGTGTTTTGAGATCCTGCAAGCGCACCAAAACATCAGACCCATTCCAAAGCTCCCCCGAGGCCGAAGTAGATGCCGTGAGTTTAGGAGGTCCAAATTGTTCTATTGCATAACTAGCGGCCACAGCACCTCTTAAACAAGCTTCTTTTGGGTCGCTAGTCTCAAGAAATGCAACGGAAAAGGCTCCCAAAAAGGCATTTCCCGCGCCTGTGGCGTCAACAACCTTGTCAGCGCCTTTGCCATAGTACGCGGGCAGCCATTGAGCGCCGCTGTTATTGGATAGAGTCAAAGCGCCGTTATGCCCTGAACGAATTACTGCTAGGCCCTCTTGACTAGGTCCAATGCCTGCATCGATAAATAGTCTGGCCTGGGCCTCGATTGTAGATGGAGAGAACTCGACTTCGACCCCCCTCTTCCCCTTAACAAGACGATCTAGTTCTATGTGATTAGGCGAGAAGACATCAACGAGGGCACATGCCTCTAGGTGTTTTGTCAGATTGGCAAAGTCACAGCCCATGGGAGCGGGTTCCCACACGATCAACGGCCGCTCCGTGATACCATGCTCTTTTCGCAGGCGAAATAATGTGGATACCTGGGTCTCCAGGTCCTCCGGAAGTGCTAAGAAGTGAAATGACTTGGCATAAAGGAGGCTGGAATCGCCTAATTGAATTGTCGAAGGCCGTAGCGGTGAGGTGGTATATGAAAATGTTGTCCCTATGTAGCATCCCAGTGTTAACTCTAGTTGGCACGATGGTATTTGTGACTTACGTACCCCCAAAACCATCATCTAAATACTCTAGTAGACCCCGAGTACATGGTTTATCAGCGTCGTGAAGCACAAGCAGAGTCAACTGCCAAGACTGCAGCAAGGATAGCAGTGGTTTAGGTAAGTCACACCCGGCAGCAACAATACAACCTACATCAGTAGCTTGACTGTTGGGCTTGAACAACCGGGCGCCAAGAACGGCTGGTCTTAGCCATTAGCTACCCACTCACATTTGGTAGACCAGTGACAACGACATGAAGAACGAGAACAGGGAGAAAGAAAGAAGTGCCCTTACCGAAAAGGCCCGAGCCACCCGGCATGTCATAAACAGTCTCTTGATGCGAGAAGCGTATCTCGTCAAGGATGGTCATACCCAACGATACGAAAACGGGCCGGTTGCCCGAGGGCACATTTATTACGCGTTGATCCATGCTGGCGACTCCTAAGCCTTCTATTGACAACACCAGAGTACTTGAGTTGATTATGGACGCTGATAAAAAAATTTGGAAAAAGCATCGGTGTGTGTTATGTAGTAGGTATATTGCGTCAAACTAGAGCGGAGAAGTGGCGTCGGTTTATTGGGCGTCCTTGCATATAGCCACAGCCACACCTTTGTAGTCGCACCTGTAGATGATCTAGATATGCCCGATTCTTATGCAATGCAACACACAATCGCCAAGACCGTGATCGATCGTAAGTCCATAAGTATTTGGACCAATATTCAATTACACAAAATACAGGGTAAACCGCGTTCAAGACAAATAATCTTGCGATTCTCTGCGACACCTTGAACATATAATTCTAATCACCACTTCCGCGTCAGGATTAGCATAGGAAATATAAGGGTATAAGGGTGAGTATGGATGCCTATGCCTGCCTAGGACATCTTTGTATGATTAGCACAAGCATATGGTCTATAAGACCAGAGGAATTCCTCTATGACTAGAGAGAAAGTAGTTCAACAAGAGAGTTGAATATACTTGTCTACCACCAATCCCATTAGTACACTATTACATCTATTATAACGTGACATGGTATTTTTATTGTATACAGAAATGAATTAAACAATTTTCGTCGAACTTTTATTGTATGCAGAAATGAATTAAACAATTTTCGTCGAATTTAGAGTATGCGTTGGTTTATCATTCAGCAGCCGGCCCCGGGTTAGGTAGGGGATTCTCATCCTCATCAAAATCCTCTGCTTCGAATCCCCATATGTATCCCCATATGAGGAAAAGTGCGGCTGCCAGGAAACCGATTACGGCTACGAGGAGATAAGTATTCTGCCCGATTTTTCTAAGGATCCCCGTCCAGAGTCCATATAGCCAGGAAAAGAGCTGTTTAGTTATATGCCAAGTGTCATATTGCGCCACAGCCTTTAGTTGCCGTACTTCGTCGAGAAGTTTTTCCGGAATGATACGTGTGAAGTCCTCGATGAAATTCAAGTCTAGTACGAAGCATTGGTGCCCAGGGCAACTCTCACTTTGAAGCTCCGGGGCAAAGCGGGCCCAAGATAGCAACGTGGAGTTAGGCTTCTGGGATGAAATTTCCTGTATCGCGTGTAGGATCTGTAATTCGGATTCCCGTAACAGCTCCTTGAGAAGGGCCCGACGTTGAGATATTGATTTGGTACTCTGGGTAGTGCTGAGCTCAATCAGCTCACTCTGCAAATGCTGCAATACAAAACACCCTATTCTTATTGGTTTCTCGACCAGTAGGTCAAGGCCAGAAAGAAGGCCCTCGAGCTTCTCAGGCCCGTATTGCTGTAATAAGGACTTCTTGTGCACATCTATCAGACGCTGTACTTCTTTTAGTTGCTGCACTGCAGACTCCCACTTTTCAATATTGACATTAGTCGAGATGTCATAGGGAGGTTTAAGCAGAGAGCTACCCAGGTAAAGCAACGGAAAATTACACTCCGGTAAGTCGCTTGGTAAAGCAGTAAATTTTCCTTGGATTTCATCTGTAGACTCTGTGAATTCTGTAGGCTCTGCATTCTTTGTACTCTCTGTGCGCTCTGTACGTCCCGTATTAACTGTATTGTCAGCGGTAAGTGTCTCGATAGTCCTAGTAGATCGAGTTGACCGAATATTGCTACGCGAATTCGGTGCGGATGCGGTTTGGGATGTATCTTTAGTTGTATCTTGAGATGTAGCCTTAGATATAGCCTCAGACGTATCTTTGGTTGTATCTTGAGATGTAGCCTTAAATGTAGCTTGAGACGTAGCCTTAGACGTATCCTTGGGCGTGGGTTCGGATACAGCCTCAAACGTGACTTCGGATGTCGACACGGTCGTGGTGATATTTTCGATACTAGGTTCCGCGGCCCCTAGTAATTCTTCATCTGACCGCTTTCCCGGCCAAACTGTCTCTGTAGTCCAAGCTTGAAGTGGGGATTCCGTGCCTTGGACATCGATATATTTGGCCACGCGATTGTACTGTGGGAAGTAGTTGGAGGCAAAAAACACATACAAGGTATCGAAACCGCCAAGTACTACCGCAGCTTGAAGCGCTAGAGTTGCCATTCCTAGGGTTAGATAGAGTTTGTTGTTGCTAACGTGTTGTTATTTCTCTTCTTCATTGGTCAGTATAATTGATTGGCTGTGACTTGGTGAAGAGCAGATATTTTTTTGGTTATAGGCGAGAATAAGCATATTTATTCTAGTATTATGTATAACAGTGTATAACAATGGTTAGTGGGAACAAAAATAATGTTCACTGCTTTAAAGAGCCGGATTTGGCGATTCAGGATGGTTGCTTTCTACTCGCGTTAGCGGGAACGCATTCGTCTACATTTTAACAAAAGAAATGATTAGGCACAAAAGCTAACTAACGTCTTGTTATCTACACAATAGTTCGCCAATTTGTTATGCACATCACAGACAAAAGAATTGTTGTTGTCCTCCTAATTTTCGTCTACGAAGATGTAGCTGTGACAATATTCGAAGGTATAAATCTTTCTGAAAATAATACACTGGAACGAAAGTTCGTAAAGTAGCATAGTCGTTCATTGGCCCCTAGGGGATTTTCAGTTAATATTTACATCATGACTAGTACATTAACCTAGTCTAAATGCAAAGTATGAGGTACGAAAGCTGTGTTTTCTACCCGGGGAAGCCTCACGCAAATATATATACTGCAAGTGGATATCCTCAAATTGCTACATACAACGGTTTGCGTTTTGAAGTATCACTTTGAAGTATCACTTTGAAGAGCCTTAGTGTTATTTGGATGAGACTAGAAATTGCGTATTTTTCTCATCACCCTTGAATGAAAAACTGCGTCTAGTATTTTAAGCCCCAGTTCTATTGAGATCCTACGCTGACGCATCCTTGGTAATTGGGCAGTCTATTTTGAAGCTATTTTGAAGCTATTGATGGGAGGATAGATACATACCCATTGCGGTTGATGTGATGGTAAAAACAAACAACTATGCTGACGATATAATAATACGTTTCTCAGTCACTTCGCAATAGATCCTGCTAACCATCAGTGTGATTATGGCGAAAGCCCGTTAAGGACATCTCATGTTTGGATCGCAAGAAGCCTTGCCATCGTTGATGCGGTGATAGTTTTTACCCATCTACGTGAAATAGAGTGCTATGTAAGTTCGTTCTATCACGGGTTCTTATGGCCCTCGATTGCAACAGCAATGGAGGTATCACGAGAGCGACGACGAGAGAAACTCTGTTTGGGAATATTCCCGCGGTAGACAACGAGAGGCTACTAGTCTTGCTAGAACCTCGAGAACAATAGATAGACAATGATATCGTGGAGAGGCATGGCGCTAAGAATGAATAGTGCTGTTAATCGACACAGAGCGCTGATTAAGATGGTTCTTTGTCAATCGGATTTACCGTAGCTGGAGAGAATGTCTGCTGTACATCAAAGGGCCACAGCCACGCCGCATGTAGCCGGAAATGTGGCTGATATCTTTTATAGCCTACGACATTTCCGATGTAACCTCGTGATTATCTGACAAGGCACCTCCCGCAGACGCTAGTGCAGGAGGATGTGATAATATTGTCAGAGTGAATTTTTTTTTAAAAAAAAAAGAGGCCCTTACCTCAAGTAGCAGTCATGAACCCCCTTACATATAGAAGGATACGGTCCTGTATTAAGTAGTATCCTTACATCATTAGAAATGCATGATAGGTATTTGAAGATGGCGTGCCCTTTCACCGTATCGAGCATATTGTGTGACGATAATTTGCGCGGCAGATAAGTAAGTTAGTTGAAAAAAAAGCCGGTTCCAGCTCGATCGAACTTAGGCCCCGTACAAGCACGAACTATCTAACCAGAATCGCGTTCATCTGATAAGATTAAAAAAGGATTCTCACCGGTTAGTGAGTAAGAAAGTCTTGGCAACGGTTTATATTCTTCACCGACGATAATATTCAAAGGGGTGGTTGGGCACGTGCACGCACCACCTCTCCAGCATCAATACTACACCACACCAACGGCCATCGAAAACTCCAGGGCTATATCCATCCTTCGCACTAAATTTCTCCAAACCAAGTCCAGTGTAGCGTGGGTGTAACCCGCATGCGCACAACGAACTATTCTCCCCTAGTGAGCCGCGGGCTAATCCGGCCAAGATAACGAACTTGGGAACGCATGGCACGGCATCGCGAGTGGTCAGAGTGGGCTGGGGTTATTGACGTGGTTGACGATGGCTGGGGGATTAGGTGAAGGGAAATAGGGGCCCATTTACTGTACTGCTCCCATCCCCACCGAACCATGACCATTTGAGCGGTGAAGACCTACTCGGCCCCTGCAAACCGTGGCCACCGCGCGCGAGCCAGCCCAATCGGTGCTCGCCCGGGTCCACAGTCGGGCAGGCGGTGGCCGCGTTAGGGATGGGCACACAAGATGCTAGGTATTGGCTCATCCTGCGGTGAGTTGAGTGTGCGTGTGTGCGTGCGTGCTGCTGCAAACACTTATTACTATAAGATGAAGTCCCACGGCTAGTCTTCGGTTTCCCCTTCTCTTCTTTTCCCCCCATCATCGCACCATGCCTTCCATGGCTGGTACACTCGGTCTTGGCCTCTGGGAGTCGTGGCTCACGGCTCCCGTGGCCGCTTTCGCCTTCATGGAGGATTGGTTCGCTCTCCAGTATCTTCTGCCCCTCATCTCGTTCGTCTGTGTCGGACTTGAGGGCTGGTGCTTCTTCGACCTCACGCGCAAGACGCTGGGCGCTCGATCCGCGCGGGCTATTGCCGACGCGCGGGATGCGTCCTTGGATTACGATGTCGTCAAGGATTTCCCTAGAGGTGGTTTTGAGCCTTGTAAGATTTCGCCCCGCCCTTTTTGGTACGTGGGGTATATGTTGCTAACATGAGATCTAGCGAACAACCAGCTGTGTGTTCATGGGTTATTGGGTATCAAATTACACGCAAGGCATAGCGCTTGCCCATCGAACCCGTATGTAACATTGCAATCCTCTCATGTCAGTGCGAGTCTGACATCAAATAGTGTCGTTCAGGGTGTCAAGGGGCAGACGATGCCATGTGGATGCCTTATCATTTCCAAAGGGCGCTCGCAGGCGCGAAGAAAGCGCCGGCGAGAGATGTCCTACATAGCAATATGACCTCGAGGGACAACTCCGCCTACCTCACCATCAACCCATCAAGAAGATACTGGCTCTCGCCTATGAGATCCCCGCCAAGCGGGCTGGCTCATTAGGTAGAGAAGCGACACTCATTGGACTTTCCTATGTCACCTGCATCCCGAAACATGATTACGACTCGACGACATGAAAGCATGGCCGGAACTAGAGAAAAAAAGCATTATATCGGAGTCAGGAGTTGGGGGTTAAAGCCTTGAGCTTCAACCCCTCAACACAGATAACATTATGATTAAGAAATGAAATTTACATTCACGACAAGTTGACGAATCTCCACGTTCGCTATTAAAATGTGATGGCTTGTTTGATCTTGTAATTGGATTTCCTCTACGAATTGGTGGTCTTTTCATGTTCACCATCTGAGTGCCTACTTGGTCACGTAGGATCGATTGGTGCCGCCTTGAATTCGCACCTGGCTACCTACATGTGCTGGTGCATTCTAGCCTGACTAGACCTACGACGGAGTTAGGTTGGCAGGTAGGTCAAGGTATACGCCTATTCACCATAGCCTTGATGATAAAGTGGGACTCCCCGAGCGTTTTTAAGATAGATGCGATGTTTGACAGGCGGCCTCTACATGTGCATACTGTGGTGTCTTGTCATCTCGTTTCGTTTAAAACGTTTCTGCCTGGAGTATTCTATTTTCCCATCCCGTTTTAACATTCAGTGACACATCTCTTATGAATGATGAGCGTGCTCTCCAACCCATGCTGACTGAACATTTATATCACAGTTGAAGTACAAGGGGGAGAGGCCTTTACATGCTTGGGTACTCTATGATGAAGCAGGAGGAGCGGGAGGAGGGTTGAACGCGGTAACCTCGGGCCATGTCTCACCAGCGGCTTTTCTAAAGGCCTCTGCTTCACCACTTCGCCACTGGAGAAGTAGTCCGTGAGCCTCAGCGGCTGGTTCCCAGTCCTCAGTCTTCAAACTAAGGACATCGAATAGGGCCTTCTCGCAAGCCTTCTGATCTTCTCCCAAGAGTTTTCGAATTTTGACAGCCGAGACCACATGAGCAGCGCTTTCTTTGTGTTTCTCCAAGAAATCAGCATTGTACTTCTTCAAGTCTGTGGAGGCATCGATGGCCGTAAACTCAGTTTTTATAACTTCAGCAACCTTGGCAGGTAGAGATGCTAGTTTCAAGTTTATCTCTTGGCGAAAGCGTACTGTTTGCTCATGGACAACCGGGTTAGCGGGATCGATGGCAAGCGCAGCGTTCAAGCAATGCAGAGCAAGGAGGTATTTTTCTATTACGGTCAGCAGAGCCATATGAGAGCAAGACAATATATAATTACCTCGTCTAATGTATACCTCGAACCCAGCAACCTGCCCGTCAATATTCTTTGGACTGAACTGAAGGATAGGCAATAGGAATTTTGTAGCCTCAACTAAGGGCTGGTCATTGGAAGCCAGCTTCAAACCAAGTGGGTCGTCGTCCTTCTTAACGTTCTCTGAGGTAGCGGCCTTGGCTTTGTTCGGATCCTGCTTGGCTGCTTGTTCAGCTGCTTCCCTCTCAGCTTTTTGTGCCTCCTTTTTCGCCTTCTTAAGGGCCTTCTTCTTCTCAGCTTCATCATCCGCCGCTCCATTGGTAGAACCATTGACCCCATTCACGACCAACTTGCTGTCGTGTATACCAAGATACGCTGCAATCGCGCCAAGGGCCGCGCGAGTGTAGAAGGGATGTTCACGGAGCTTATCCTCCCATCGAACCATGTCCACGTAGGCACGAATTTGGCCTTTTCTTAGCGAGAAGCTATGGAAGTCGAATTGATCTTCTTGCCAGACATCAAAAATGTTATACACAGCATGGAATCGTTTCAATGCTAGGCCAATGAGGCCGTTGCGTACAGAAGCCTCACCATCTTCTGTTAAGTACCATATGCTCTGCATGTCGATAAGATCGTGCAAGGGTCCACCAGGTGAATCGTTTCGAGTGAAGAGTGACATCGTCTTCAAGGCTTTGGCAGTTTCGTTGTTTCGCAACTGGTATTTTGCGGCCTTTGTGTTGATATATCGATCTTTCAGATCAAGATTGCGAGCCTGATCCATAATTTCAGCAGCCTTACGTGTATTGCCATAGTGTTTCCATATCCGGGCTTTCGTCATATGAAATTCGACGGTCCCGGGTACTAATCCAAGGCCTCTATCAACAAACTCTAGTGCTTTAGCGAGATCGCGAGATAAATGATAATTGTAGTGTTGGGCAAGATAGTAGAGGCCAGCTGGTATGCCTTTCAGTTCTCCTTCCGCGGGTGATTCGTCCCCGGATTGAGATTCTTTGGCCTTGACGTACTCGTGAGCTAAAGACTCTAATGTTTCTTTCTTGAAAGGATCAGTATAGAGATGTTTAAGGTTTGCAAATGTGGATGGCACTCCCTTATCCAGCATCAATGTCAAATAAAGCTTAGCAGCGTCACGGAAATCATTGCCTATAGGCTAGTCAGTCAACTCGTACCCACGCCAAGATTCGCGAGCGACTCACCGGTGAGGAAGTCCAAAGGTAGACGTTTCGCAGCGTCACATCGGGGATTGCTCTTGGCGTATTCGTCATATACAGCCTTACGAGCACTTGTGTCACCACCGTCAAGACCCATAGCCTCGGTCAATCCGTTGTAATATTCGGGATGTTCGGAGTTTCTGTCCAACAGCGCCCTGTACGCTTTGACAGCAGCGTCCTTTTTGCCGAGCTTTGCGAGGTACTCGGCCCTAAGCTCTAAAACTGCGAGACGGTCGAGATTGTGCTTGGCGATGGACTCGAGGTGTTCTAATGCTCTCTGGTAGTCGCCTGTTTCTGCGATGATGGAGTTTTTGTACATGAGAGCTTCCGAGTTTTCGTAGTCGGTGTGAGAAGGTGGTGATTTAAGAGATTCTTCGTACGTGGTCAGGACCTTTTCAGCTTGAACAAGATCGCCGGCCAGGTGGTGAGCAACAGCTAGGGCGGTCCAATTCTGTCTCAATTGGGATTTCGACTGCAGCATCGCAGTCCTGCTTTGAATGTAGCCTTGGAAGTCGCGCATCTGTGCTTGTAGATAGGCTAGATCCCTCTGGATCTGCGGCGAGCCAGGCTCCAGTTTTAAGGCGAACTTGTAGGCCTTGATAGCCTCCTCGAAGTTCTTCTGGTGGCGGTATAGCAAGCCGTAGACATGCCAACATATGTGGGATTTCATGTCGGCAGTCAGAGCCTCCTTGGCCAAAGCGAAGGCCTCGTCCGTCTTGCCCAGCGAGTTGATTATTAGGGCCTTCATGGCTAGGGTGTCTCCATGCTTGGGGTTCTTCTTGAGGATCTGCTCGGCGGCCTTGAGACCGCGCTTGTACTGTTTCTCCTCATAGTTGCGAATGACTTGGCGAAAGAGTGAGTTTTCTTTCGAGCTTAAGGGTTGCGGCATGGCTGCTAGCGATAACTTGGGAACCAAGCCAAGGACCAATACAGAGGCGCTGCTGCTTTGACAGACGGGTCGCAAAGTAGAGGGGTGAGGAGGGGTTGCGATGTCGACAAAATGGATGTACGGCGAGGAAAAGGTAGTATTCGGAGCGCAAGTGGTGTCGTGTCTGGTTCGGTCTGGTATTGGGTCTAATATAGAGTAGAGTCTAGGTATAGGCAGGAGAGTGTCGGCTGGCTATGGAGTGGTCGATTAGAGGAATGTATGGAAAATCACAAATAAAAGTCACGATAAAAGTAAGTAAGTACCTAGACCCGGATCAACAACGTTGGCTAATACCTAGTGTCCCCCAGCTAGAGGAGCCAGGCCAATGTAAGCTCGGACTTTATTGCAGGCGACAGAAGACGCACAAGAGACCAGGAGACGGACAGGAGGCGGACAGGAGAAGGGAGACAGCACAGGACCAGGACGGACGGGAATGGACACATGTACGACAAGTGTGCTCGCTCTGCTGTGGTGTAATGTAGTGTGATCTCGGTAGTCCAAGCATGACAACAGCTTCGGTGGTTCGCTGCCAAGATCCGCTGGTTTCGTTAGTGGGGCCCATGTCTCAATTCAGCGCTCGGACCACCGCTAGTAGGGAGTGGACCTGCCAGAACACCTGCCAGAGACCTGCCTACCTACCCGGGATGGTACCTGTACCTTGCATGTCCATAGCACGTCCGTAGCATGTCCGTAGCAATCCCGAGAACATCGGCTATAACTGCCACTTCTCTCCCTGTGTATACCTACTTCAACCCTTACTTCTCTCCCTCTACCTACTGCCTATGTACCTCTACTACCTTCCTTACATGTATGTATGTAACCTCCGTGTATAATGTACGACGGAGGCAGCCCTCATTACGTTAGCTGAGCTGTACACAAGTGTGCATGTGTGTAATATATATACACCAGACATAACCCACATAACCCGTGCTACTACATACCTAAAGAGGCTGATTGTTCAATCTTTCGGAGTACGGGATAGTAAATGTGCTTGTTTGAAGACAATACATTTATGAAGTGCATAGTAATGGGGAGCAATGCTGGTGGAACGCTCCGTTGTATCCCACTAGCATAGTTAAACTTATTGTATAATACATGATAGCTCTTAGTGGCGATGATATATACTACAAATGACTGGGTTAATACAGTAGGCTATAGGGTATGCAGCATATACCTATAGCCCTTGAGTTCGTATACGTGGTTTGGTTCCAACCATTCGCCGGAATATCATGGTCTAGACTGCTCTCGGCCCTGTCGCCACTGGTTCAGAGCCGCTTCGGCATCTTGGAAGCTGCCATTACCACATCTCTCCTGAACAAGGCCCCAGGTCCGCGATCGTACAATCTTTTCGACTGCTCTTTCTTGCCTCAATAGCAACGCCAGCCTCTCAGTCCGAGGTTCCCGTGGGAAATATCGGCCAGAGTAAGGGTCCAATCGTTCGTCGACGACTCGCTCGCGGTTCCGTTCCGTCTCAGCGGCGCGCAGGGAAGTCTCGGGGTCATCAGGGTCAGGACTCGTCGCCACATAGGCACAATATGTCAAAACATCGGATCTCGCCTGCCAGGATGGGAACAAGACTTGGTCTTTAAAGGTCTGGCAAGAACGGGGATCGATCTGTCTAGTGGCTCCGCGGGGGATCCGGATAGAAGTGGAAGCTGGGTCGAATCCCGACTTGGCAGGCGTCACGAGAGCATTGAGGTTCGGCGTGATAGAGTCATCAACAGCGCCCCGCGATATACGTAGGAAATCTAGTGTCAGCATGAGCATGTAGCGATGATGCCTGGGCGACGGGGAAGCAACACACCTCGCAGAGCACTAGTCGTAAAACAAAACTGCGGTGTTAGTCTTGGAGTAGTAGAGGGCGCGGTCATAATATCACGAGAAGCAGCTCCCGTGTAATGAGCAGCGGCATGCGCGGCATCCGTTTCAGGAGCCGGCCGTCGAGTCCAGAATATTCCAGCCACTGTGACAGAGGTATATGGTGTCTATGGTGTCTATGGACAAGGTTTACAAGCGCGTGGGGTCATTTCCTGATGTTATAAGTGATGTAATATCGAATTTAAGGGTCGGGAGGGTCGAACATGAAGGTATCTAGCGTTTACCTTGGATAGTTGAAACTACTGGGATAAATTATAGAGCTGACGGGTCGGAGCTGGTGAATGTGTGGCCTTGGTCTCGAGGTAGGTAGAGGAGAGTGCAGCTCGATCATTGATGACGGAACAATACCTCAATCCAGGTAGCGGGGCTCTCATACGCATTACACAATTATGTATTTATAAGCAAATAGGCATTGTTTGAAGAGCAGCTTTCAATGAATCTACATTGACTTGCACCCAATCCAGAAGCTTACCTAAGTATCTACCACAAGCGAGTTGCAAGATTGCGCATCTTAGTGCCCCGCTTTGTGCATTCGCCAGATTACGCGCCCACGCCTGCCTTGGGAGCTCATCCAGCCCGGTCCGATCCCAGTGAAGCTGGGAAGCTCCCTTGATAGATACATCATCATCACCACCTACCCAGCTCTCCCATCTTCATTGACTCGTCTCGGTTGGTGGTACTATCCCACGTGCCTCTACAGCCATTACCTCGTTACCACCCTTTTCCAAATTTGCATTCGTCGCAACGATAGACACCGTTTCCCCGAGCCCCCACGGTAAAACTCGTCAACTTCTCCCACCCCTGCCAGTTTCGTCATGTCGAGCACCCAAGACATGGAAGGCCTCGAGCGCCGCGGGTCGGGCGATGACAAGGATAAAAAGAACGATGGCCAAGGAAACGGGACCAGCAAGGCAAACGACGATGCAGAAATGCAGGATGCCCAGCCTGAGGAAGATGAGATTCTAGACGAGGAGATTCTTAGCCTCAGCACGCAAGATCTCCAGACTCGCAAACGCCTACTCGAGAACGATGCCAGGATCATGCGGAGCGAGTATCAGCGGTTGTCACATGAGAAGGCTACCATGGCCGAGAAGATCAAGGAGAATGTGGAAAAGATCGCCAATAACCGGTTTGCTTCACCTCAATTCTCATGTTTCCTAGTTCCCTCTCAGGACTAACGAGACTACAGACAATTACCATACCTTGTCGGTAACGTCGTCGAGCTATTAGACCTTGACCCCACCGCCGAATCTTCCGAAGAGGGCGCCAACATCGATTTAGACGCAACGCGGGTGGGCAAATCCGCTGTTATCAAGACCTCAACCAGACAAACCATTTTCTTACCATTAATCGGCCTCGTCGACCCCGAGACCCTAAAACCGGGTGACCTTATTGGTGTGAACAAGGACTCCTATCTTATTCTAGATACTCTACCCGCGGAATACGACAGTCGGGTAAAGGCAATGGAGGTAGACGAAAAGCCTACGGAGAAATACAGCGATGTCGGTGGTTTAGATAAACAGATTGAGGAGCTAGTCGAGGCTATTGTATGGCCTATGAAGGAGGCTGAGCGCTTCAAGAAGATTGGCATCAAGGCACCTAAAGGTAATCAGAGCAACCCTATAATACGTTGAATCTACACTAACAATTCCAAGGTGCCCTAATGTACGGTCCTCCGGGTACCGGTAAGACACTACTAGCACGAGCCTGTGCTGCGCAGACTGACGCGACATTCCTTAAACTTGCCGGTCCCCAACTAGTGCAGATGTTCATAGGAGACGGTGCAAAGCTCGTAAGGGATTGCTTTGCACTAGCCAAGGAGAAAGCCCCCGCTATCATCTTCATCGACGAGCTTGATGCCGTAGGCACTAAGCGATTTGACAGCGAGAAGAGTGGTGACAGGGAGGTTCAGAGAACTATGTTAGAGTTGCTCAACCAACTCGATGGTTTTGCGTCCGACGATCGTATTAAGGTTCTTGCCGCCACGAATCGTGTTGATGTCCTTGATCCTGCCCTACTACGATCCGGCCGTCTAGATCGAAAGATTGAATTTCCCCTGCCGAACGAGGAAGCCCGAGCCCAGATTTTGAAGATTCACTCACGCAAGATGACGGTAGACGGTAGCGTAAATTGGGGAGAGCTGGCGCGCAGTACCGACGAATTTGGCGGTGCCATGTTAAAGGCTGTCTGTGTTGAGGCGGGTATGATTGCGCTACGGATGGGAAAGAACAAGATCAGTCACGAACACTATGTAGACGCCATCGCGGAAGTGCAGGCCAAGAAGAAAGAGGTAAGCTTATCACAGTGTTTTCCGCAACTACATTATTCACGGCTAACCTTCCTTACAGACGGTCAATTTCTATGCTTAATCCAGAACTTGAGGCACATAGATGTGCAACCAACTCGTGTAGGAACAAGAGAAAGGACCCGGGTAGACATTCCAACGATAGAGGAAGAGATACTTGTATCAATACGCAGCATTTGCGATGACAATTGCCAACGCCTAACTGATGAACCTGCATCTCTGCTACTTTCCACCAAGCTCTAGATGTGAATAAATTTCAATCCCGTATCTCAGCCAGCAGACATTCCCGCACCGGCTCGGCTTTTCGTTTCATATGCAATTCGTCGTCAACGCATGATATACCAAGAAGGGCTTGCTTTAATGGGTTAGAGAGTTAGGTAATTCCGACGTTAGCCAGACAAAAAGTAGCTACATAGTAAGTTAGCAACAGATGAAGAGGCGATTAATGACAACATAGCCTCGATTGAATGTCTAAGTCTGTATAACATGAGAACAGGTGATTACAAAATATAAACTACTGAACCCTTACGCGGATTGCTCTTCGTGGCTTATCATTGGCTACTAGGCCTAATATACGCCAGGTTAACGTCCAAGGTCCGTCCGATGAACAAGTAGGGATGATGTCCTGGTTACTGTTAGTACGATGACGCCGAAATTGCCAAGCCGGTTTCGATCTGTCGTGTAATCGAAATTCTGCATGCCACAGCTCACCGAGACCGAGCCTTTGTAGTCCAATAGAACGACAACAGTCACTTTCGCCTGCAAACCCCGGGCAGTACCCCCGGGTCTAAGGGAGTGTTCTATGTCAAATCCGCATCTTTATATCTGAGACACCTAGCCCGTTACGGTACTCACTCCGGACGATCTCTTGTGTGTTTCCCTGTTTTCTCCATCCACGCAAATATCATCAACTTCTTTTCCTCCGGCCCTTGCTATTCAAAATTTCCTGAGATTTGTGTAATCCAACCGCGTTCGACTCCGTATTCTCGAACGAGCGGCTTCGCGTGGCGTGCGTCAGAGTGGTATGACACTTCGTAGAAATAATAACGATTTAGCTCGAAAGACAGTCCCGTCCTGGTTCTCGATCATCAGTTAGTGTACCGAATATCACGGCGTGATGCAGTTGCCACCTCGGGGTAGTATGTAAACTAATTGATTCTATTTTCGATACGAAGCCTACCATACATATTGGGAAACATTTTGCAAAGCCTCTCATGCATCCTCAATGCAAGGGGTGCCACCACCACTTAAACCATTACTGTCTTCTCCCACTCCCCAGGTTTTTATTCGGAGTGAATACTATAGCATGTATAAAACTGTGAGTAATACCCGCCATGCCCTTGCAGCCATATTAGATCCTGCCTTGCTCGCCTGATGTTACTAAAGATATCTCTAATGTCGAGCCTTTGGGATACTTGTGAATTAAGTCAATAATCGTCATCGGTCACCTAACAACGACTTACCTCGGCCTAAATCTTATCAACATGTCCATCTCGTCACACTACTAAGAGTCACTAACACATGTGTACTCACTCCGGGTTCGACAGTATCGGCGTATTAGTCAAACAGCGAAGCTTAAATACGCGCTTTTGTGCGAGCCTGAACGTGGCCATCATAATGTGCCGTTCCACAGATGACTTGTACCTAAAAGAACCGGACTACTACCTATTACCATTAGCGTCCCATCAAGTCAGCTCCTACCATACTTTAAAGGTATTCTTACAAACGCGTATATATCATTATTCCTTTGTCATGCGAGAGTAGTCTAGTGTTTATTGTGTTGACGTTCGATAGAATAGCCAAGTAACAGTGAAGCAATACAATGACGCAACATATTATACCTATCCCAGCATTATCTATCGCGCACAGCCTTAAAACAAATGTGGCAACACACGCACACTAGTTATACCAGGCGCATGAATTACGTTTCTAGATCGGGCTTATGATCGGGTAGCATATATCTGCCGGCCGGGGTGCGGTTGGTGGCCCCTTGCTAGTCAGCGTTAATGCAGGGCAGCATTGAGGCTTTCAAGTAGTGATCGACAATTATGTCACCCAACTAATGTTGAGAGGCTATATTCGTCGATTTTAATATCCAGAGCCTTTAGACTAGCTACCAATCAACAGTCTTATGAATCCTCGTGATATAACATACAGCTAGAATCTTATTATGACAAAAACACAGAAAAGGGGCAGGGGTTGGTTCAATTACTTAATCATAATCGTCATCATTGTTCAACAGTGTCAAGGAACAGGCACATGAGTTGACGTTCAAGGTACGCTCAAGCGTATGAGAGCACGGCGTCGATGATTCTTGGTGAGTTATCGGTCGGCCTTAATGCCACACGGGTTAAAGTCTAAGGTGTATAAAACTTTGCAGTCTCGCCAACTCGTTTTTCCAAATCACAACATACCATCAACCCATCAGCTAATAGCATCAGATCTCTGTCTTTCGTTTAGTTCCACTCACATACCAAACGCAACATCGCGAGCTCAACTCACGTTATTCGGAGTTTACTATAACAAAAGCCACAATGCAATTGCCTATCATCGTCTCATCTCTCTTTGTAGCCGCTGCCCTCACCGCTCCAGCCCCTGAGCTTGCCAGCCGCCAAGTGTATGTGCCGTGCTCAGGCCTCTATGGCACATCCCAATGCTGCGCTACGGATGTCCTAGGCGTCGCGGACCTTGACTGCGCCAACCCGCCCGAGGTCCCGATTTCCGCCGACAACTTCAGCGCCGTCTGCTCTGCCATCGGGCAACGCGCCCGGTGCTGTGTGCTTCCTATTCTTGGGCAGGACGTGCTATGCCAGACCCCTGTCGGTGTACAAGATTAAACACCCACTCATCCAAATTCGTATGTGCTCTCACCGGTTTAGACTAAGAGATACGCTGACACATTAAGTTATTCAAGACGGTTGGGAGGAGGCTGTGAAAATACATCATCACTAGATGAAATGGTACACACTGGATAGACCGCTTCTGGAAAATGGGATAGAAGTGTGGATTACGCGAGTCTCTAGGCTAGGAAGCTTATGGATGTAGTTTCCCATATGTGACAATAAGTGGAATATGTATTTTGACTCTGGATCATTAAGATCAGCTAATCAATCATAATGATATCACGTGTCGCTCGATGAAGAGTCAGATGTACCAAGGGCCCCGGGCAACGCATATGAACGGGATGTGTGTATAGTATACCTTGTTCTCCTAATTTATCAAACTTACAAAATAGATTAAAGAATGTTTCATTCGGTATAGCTATGCATATAATATTAGGAGCGATCCTAGCCCACACGTAGCGTAGGATAGATGTAGATCAAGACTATATGCGCCTAAAACATCAAGTAGTTTGGCTGGATTAGCTCGGCTGTGAGCACTCCTATGGTGCTCTATAAGCTAGAATCCGTTACGTCGCAATTTCGCATTTTCGTATTTTACCGTTTTTTGATTTCATCTTTTAGGCCCTTTACCCTTCCCTAGCTATCTAATATGATCTGATTATAAAAAGAGGAACTGTGTCACTGATTTAAAATCGAGAAGTTCACAACTAAAAGTCAAATTCCTTATTTATCCTATAAGTCTCAATGATACTTATTATTGAAAAGGGATCGGGGTGAGGTAAGAGAAAGCGGTTTATAACAATATAAGACGGCTATTGTAGAATATAGCTGTAGTAATATATCGCAATTTTGTTAGAAGTAGAACGTATTTACGTCGCTTGATTATCGCTAGTCACTTATTGAAATAACGGGCTTTTGGCAGAATTATTAGTAACTGCTAGTGTGAGTCAGGCCCCTGCATGAAACGAGTAGTATGTTAAATATAGTACTTTAGTAGTAAATCTGTTAGATTAGAAGATTAGTTACTCTATATGTAATGACGACAGAGTAGGGTTTCATGTATACAATTCAGGCATGTGGATCACTATGTATCCCAGACACCTAGTTCTAACATGGTATACTCTAATATTCTAGCGATGAGCACCAATTTCTAGGTGAGCACTTGAGGGATGCTGATATGAGTCCCTGAATGACATAAGTGGTGGGCAAGAGATAAATCCGTACTTTGACAAGGGTCAGTAGTGTTCCTAGTTTGAAGGTGTGGAGGTGAGAAGAGTTTAAATGAAATCGGGCATCGAGGTTCGTGTTCTTAGTAGACTTATTGGTAAGTCTGTTCATGTAGTTTCTTTTCTGAGCTATCATATATTCAGCCACCCCCATTTTTGCCTTGATACTGTGTCAACAACTTCCCTCCTACACTACATACTACCTGCCTTCTTCAACACCAACACACACACGCTATTGTTTTTATTATGTTTTCGAGGAGGTTAGTATATTATACTTGTTTCTTCCTCCGAGAGGATCTCTCCTAGGTTATACGCTTCTCAGGATGGGAAAATTTGATACTTTTGAGAGTACCGTCCGCCTGACACTCATTGTGGCCGTGGTGGCCGTGTTTATGGCTCTCTTGGTAGCTCATTCTATCCTGCTTGCATTTCGGCGAATAGACGAAGAAAATTTGGGAAAGTTCTGTCAATTGCCTACCGTACCCCCCATCCATCGTCACAATCCTCTAGTCCACGGAGTAGTTCAAAGCGACTGTGAACGCCCAACCCTGTTGTATAATCCTTTCAATCGCCTCTTCCACAACCTCCTAAAAAGCCTCAATACTCGGATATTCAGCGGCCAGATGTCGTAACGGCCTGAGAAAAAAAAAACATCTACTCAAGCTCCTCCGCCTGACAAGTCTGAAAGACGCACCGTACCGTACCGTTGCTTCAAGCCTTCCCAATACTTTATCGAGAATCTACTAAGTTCGATCCTTAGTCTAGTGACACTCACACCTCAAGCCTAGACCTGGCTGTTGCTAGAGCCCGAAAAGCATTTGAATGATAATCCTTATTGTCTCGCTCGATCCTATCGAAAGTATAAGGGGTCAAGGAGTCATGTCATGTTAGTGTACGAATAGGGGCAACGGTCACTAAATCATATATATATAGAGGTCTTCCCACCTACCCAAAGTCAGCCAGTTAGTCAGTCAATCAACTGAACCACTCATATACCTACTACTTCAACAGGTCCGTCTGATAACATCACAGCTTCTTTTGCTTCTAGAAAATACCCAACTTATCTTACCTATACCTATCTCCCTCACAAGTTGCTCAACGAAAACACAAATTCACTTAATCTACCATTTCAATTCGCAGCATACCGGTTCGACAGAGTGCGTGATTGACAGACGACCGCTTGGTGGAAGTGGAAGGCGGCGGAATCTACCACCCATACTCGAGCCGGCTAGGTGGCGCATCCATCTCACTGAGGATTAGGAAAAACGGGCGAGCGCATGCCAGGAGGCATTTTCGATTCTCATATCTACGAATAGGCTATATAAATCCATCGTATAACCGACTCTCTATTGGTTAACTATGATCCTTGGTTAGCAAGTGGTTGCCCCTTTAGTTCCCCATCGTCGACCCGATATTACGTTAAATTTTAATCAACGAGAGTCTTAAATAAAATGCCTATTGCTTATACCTCAAAGCTTAAGAAATGGTCCGTATACCTACTTGTGTAGAGATAAATATGGACTCCTATATTCTATGTATTCCATTTGTGCATTTTAATATGTTGAATCTACTCCTGAATAAATATCCAAGTGAAATGAGTAAACTATAGCTTAGCTTCTTAAATACATGCGCGGCTAATCAATGATACATATGCCTATCCGCTGATTCATTCGAATAACTAGTTCTTATGCTTAGCCTGCTGCATAAGATAATTCCGATTACTAGTCGAGTATGCAAAGCTCAAACTCAAACCGCTGAGAAAGCACAAAGACTTCATTGTATCAACTCCCCAATAACAATCGTGGTAAGGGAAACGTGGCTACTAGAGAATAATTCATATACCTTGTGTGTTGAGTTGGAAATGGAGGTTCTCATCCATAGCTGGGACCATCACCTCTCGTCGTTGTCGAATGTGATGACGCTATACGAGCTGTGGGAGAATACAACGTCTTGATAGGTGATGTACGGCCTGTCCTGCATCTTCGGCGACTAACGCCCGAACCTAGTGAGGTTGCAGGATCACGTGCTGGACGGTCCGAAAAGAAAGGCTGGTACCTCGGAACAAAACCCGGCGGAGTTTCCTCATTTGCTGAACTGCCGCTATCTGGTCTGACTCCGTCCCCGGTCACCAAGCTTACCTAGGCGACGGTTTGACTAGAAAAAGGATGGCCGGCGCATCTCTCAAGGTGGGCTTCCCCGCTCTCCACAATCGGCGACAGATAGTTATCACATGGACCCAAGGATGCCCCCGACCTAGTGCTGGTATTAATAATGATGATAGAAAAAATTTTAGGTATAAGTAAACCTTGCGCCGCCGACATCGTCATCTGTTATCATAGTGGAGTGTGTCAGACAATGGGGGAACAACTATCTGATGCCATCCCATACCAACGCGTGGCGTATCGGTTCACTCCCGCTCTCGTAGTGGGTGGATGGCGGCCGAGCAAGAGTGGCCGAGCACATCACATCACAGATCAGAAACACTCGCTCTAGCCTAGACCGCCTCATTGCATTAACATGCGGGTGGTCTACCCACCATAACATCACGGGGACTGAGGCATCGTGAAGTCTCGGTTTTAGCCTTTGCCCCTCCGGTCGGTCGCTGACAAGTCATTGAACAAGGGGGATGGGAAATACCCGAAAAAAACCTTGCTTCGCACTTTTTTTTTTCGGTTTTAATCCCTCTCTCTCTCTCTTCTATCGTTCTTTTCTTTGTTGGCCTCATATTTACCTTTAGTTAGAAAATAAATACCTAGGAATAACTTATAGCCACCACTAGTCAATAAATTTAGCCCCTATCTAAAGTAACGGGATAAAACTCCCGATTGAGAGCACAATCTTCCTCCAAAATGGAGGCGACTTTATTTCAAGCACTCGTCCGGGTTGAGTCCGACTCGCTTCCCCAGGCTCCTCAAAGGGCGGTCCCGAGGACCTATCCCGCCGTCCCCCAGCGCGACAATGACGTCGAGCTGAAACCGCTGACAAGGCCGTCGGCGGCGCCGACTCCGTCAAACGTCTCTACGCCTCGCGAGGAGCGGGATCTGGAGATGAGCGCCCCGACTACGCCCGGTGAGCCGCTTGCCGATCCAATGAACGCCTTCGAGGTTCTGCCGGGCCTCATGGACCCGCCCATGAACAAGTTCCGGTTCGCCGCCTGCTGCACCCAGAACTTGCTTAGCGGCATCAACGACTCCGCGCCTGGTGCCTTGATCCCATATATCGAAAAGTGAGTTCATTGCTGACAAAAATGCACTGCGTATGAGCCGCCACCGTGCTCATCAAAGCTATGATAGGTATTATAACATCGGATATGCCACCGTTTCACTTATCTTCATCGGTAATGCGTTGGGGTATATCGCCGCTGCTCCCCTTGTCGACGCCATCCGCATGCGTCTGGGACGGGCTCGGACCTGTTCACTGGCAAGTGTCAGCCTGGCACTGGGATTTATCCCTCTTGTGGCGGCGGCGCCTTTCCCGGCCATCGTGGTGGGGTACTTCTTCATTGGTTTTGGGTCTGCCTTGAATCAGGCCATCGGTAACGTATGCAATCCCGCGGGCCCCCCTGAATGCTAGGTCCTGAGTGATATCTACTAACTCCCTTTTATGAAGGTATTCACCGCAAACTTGAAAAACGGGACAGTGCTACTAGGTTGTCTGCACGGCAGCTACGGGATAGGCGGCATCATCGGCCCGCTGATCGCCACCAGCATCGTCTCTAACCTAGGCGACAATGCCTGGAGTCGCTTTTATTTTCTCACCATCTCGTTCTCGGTCGTGTGCGCCGCGTTCTACCTGTGGGCGTTCTGGAACTACGAGAACGAGGCCTCGGCTACCGAGATGCTCACCGCGACGTCGACTGGGCAATCGGCGACGCCGCGCGCCGAGATATCCGCCATGCTGCGCGCCTTCAAGTCGCGCGTCGTGCTCCTCGGCGCGACCTTCATCTTCGCATACCAGGGCGCCGAGGTCTCGATTTCCGGATGGGTCATCTCCTTCCTGATCGCGACGCGCAACGGCAACCCGTCGGCCGTCGGAAACGTCACGTCGGGTTTCTGGGGCGGCATCACGCTCGGCCGGTTCGTGCTCTCGCCGATCGGCGCGCGCATCGGCGAGAAGCGGTTCGTCTACTTCCTGACCGTCGGCGCCGCCGTGTTCCAGCTGCTGGTGTGGTTCGTGCCCAACATCATCGGAGAAGCCGTGTCCCTCGCCATCGTCGGGCTCCTGCTCGGCCCCATTTATCCGTGCGCTGCGACCGTGTTCACGCGCAACCTCTCGCGACAGGAGCAGGTTAGTGGGCTGGGCGTGATTAGTGCGTTTGGCAGTTCCGGCGGCGCCGTCGCGCCCTTCACCACGGGTCTCCTGGCTCAGGCTGCCGGAACATTCGTGCTCCATCCCATCGCAATCGGTCTGTTTGGTGCTATGCTCGTCTGCTGGTTTGTCTTGCCGACTACCAGGAAGCGAACTGAATAAAAGGGCGACTTTGGGAGACTGCCTGCTAATACTTGGATGACCGTTGAGTATATATTGGCTGTAATCGTTAAGTAATCTGTTCGGGACGTTAAAACGATGTAGACAGCGCGCCATGGTTTGGTTTGGTAATGGGAATTGCAAGATAAAAGTGAAGGCAATAAAAGAAAATTGAGAATCAATCGGCAGTCTCGTACCATCTTGATTTGTATAAATAATGAAATCTATGACAGGAATCTATCCATCTATCTAGTCTTCTGATGCAATGAGCCTGATGCTATCGCCGTATGTGCTATAATCTATGCCCAGGAACTCACGTATGCAATTCTCCGTCTAATGCACCGTTTGTGTTTATTTCGTACCAGTAGCGGCTTGTTGAACGCTGATCTTGCCGTCGATAACGTCCGCGACAATCTTGTGTATATCGGAGAAGTCGTTGAATACTGTGAAGGGGACGCTTTCTTTTTCGCAGTAGGTAACAAGGTCTACACGTTGGTCAGCCTTCGACTGCCGTCCAGGATGGGAAATGGGTGGGTGGCCTACCTCTGCCCGCTTTGGCGAATAGCAGATCTGTCTCCTTAGCCGCAGAGAGGTCGGAAACACCATCCCCAGCGTAAAACATGACTGGCCGCTCCGGAAGAGCGGCGTACGGCCGAATCTCGAGGCTCTTATCGTGACCGAATGAACTATTTTCAATTTTAGCATAAGCTCTATTCTAATTCCCGTTAGTATGAGATAAATTTAGCTATGAATCCTTACCTGCCATCATGGTATTCAATGTCCCATCCGTTCTCGTCATTGATGCTTTTACCCGGGCGAGCCTTTACATCGTTGCTAACAATTTGCATAGCCGCAGCCTCCTCCTCACCAACAAGATGGGCTAAGAGGGCTCTGATTACAGGCTGCATTCCACCGCTAAGCACGACAATGGGTACATTGTTTGCCCGGCACTATTATGAAACAGATTAGTTCTATTTATTCGCTCATTTCACACGTTGCGATCGCGAGTGGTGTAGATGAGCTAGAGCGGGATTACGCCTAATAGAAAATATCCATGGTGGCATTGCGATGGATAGAGGAATATACGAGAAGAATAAATGAAGTTTATACACACCCAAGTCGCGAACTCTTTGAACGCAGGGTCTAACTTAACGTTCTGTAAAAGAAGTTCAAGACATTGATCGAATGGTTTCGTGACGCTGTCGAGCATCTCCTGGAAGGCATCACGGAAAGGGCGGCCGTTATAGAGTACATCCTTGTTTCCTTGTCTCCGGAGCTCGACGCCGAAGCCTAGGTTATCAGTCATCCAGTCATTGCTGTCCTGGAGAGTAATTGTCCCGTCGAAGTCGGTGAAAAAGATAGCTTTGGGATTTGTGCGCAACGCGGGAAGTGATTCAGCAGGAGAAGCCATGATGTCCGTTAAACCGTCGTATAATCTAGCAAACTATCCTTCTTTTGAGAGATCAAGCCCGACACGTCCGCCGTGGTCGCGTATCGGTCGCTTGGTGGGAATGAAACTATGAAAGAGTGAGTGACGTCACAAGAAGATTCCTGTTGTCATTTGTTCAAATTCGATTACGGTGTGACGACTTCTTGTCTTCGTATTCTAAAAGAAAATAAGTGGAAAAATAAATGAAAGCAACGACAGGCACCCAAATCTAAAGGGTCTACGATGAGCGATGAAGAAGGTGAAGAGAAGCAAGTAACGGCTCCCACGTGCGATTGACTCGTCGCGGGGTTTTTTTTTACTGCCCCTCCATATAAGATCGGCGTTTTTAGCGCACTACGGCTCAGGGGCTGCATTGCAGATTGCTGCTCTGGTAGTACCAAGCGGCACATCACAGCGATAACGGGATCAGAATTCCATGACTCTGGTGACGACTGACCGACTTATGCAGATAACCTGTTATTACTGCATGTGATATGATAAAGCTCAGGCAGAACTGCGTATCCCGTCTTCATAGCTCTGCATCGGTTTTATCCTCCGTCGAGACTAGAAAAACCCGGGCATGGATAAGCCAAGGCGCCTAGTAGGACAAGCGGCGACCTGGGGTCATCCAAAGTTGGGAGCAGGTTCGGTTGTGGCATCTTAAGAGAGAAGCTGTCGCGCCGTACTTTAGGCGGTACTGTGGTTGTTCAAGACACGTGCGTGAAACTTGGACTGGGGAGACATTCTTTTCAGGCGTGTAAGCTGAGACGTTGCATTCACTATCACTCATAGTTGGGTATAAAGGCGCCATCTTGATTTTATCCAATGAGAAAATTCAAACAAAGGCAGTTCTGACAAGCATATGAATATGCTCTATTATATAACAATAAAACAAGAAGAGCGTCACGGTAGCTCCTTTAAGAATGATACAAATAGGAGATATACCTTGCAAACCGCACCTATGAGAGGAAGCTGATGTTGCTTCTATTAGAATAGTGAGTCAGATTGCTCCCAGCGCGGTATCAAGTCTCCAACGCCCTGCTGTAAGAGGAGAACAATTGAGCCGGGGTTGATGGGTAAATACTGTAGTGTAGTGTAGTAATTAGGTAAATATTAAAGGAGGTTGTACGGAGTAAGGGCACTATCTTCGGTGCAGTCTTGCCGATCGGGATGGGACTGGGCGTTGGTTATGCTATTATTATGCTGTACTTAGTAGAAATGCGGGTGGTTTGTCCGTAGTCGCTCTTCCAACTTCAGAGGCCATCAATCCGATAACGCTCAGTGAGCACTCACTTGAGATCTATATGAGAGGTATAAGAGACCTCCTACTCATATAATGGTGGTCTCGGAAGGGCAATTCATCGGAATACTGACGGAACCCATTTGATCTTCCACGCTTAAAACCCCGGTAGGTTGTAGGCCCTGGTGTACCTACTTGTACTATGGGCGGACTAGAAGACACTAGGAGGCGCTAGGAGCTTAGCTGGTACCTGGAGGTACCTAGGTACTACCCCACATGCTCGGGTAGGTACTACAACGCTAAATCCGAGGGGCAATGTTTCGCACGCAGCCCGGTTGGTGGCTCCAATTAGGTTTGTGGTGTAGTGTACCTGGGTATTCCCGACGAGACGGCATTGCTAAGTAGGTATAGAAGAACATTAATATGTTTCTTTAGAAATAAAGACTCACAGCAATGGTAGTACCTGATACAATAGACTGGTCTTTGTAACACGGTCAGAACATGGTCTCCCTGCCATATGTGACTCCATCATGCTAACTTGAGGGAGTGAGTGGGATTGTGACTGGCGCGGGGGTTCTCACAACGGGGACTCTTACACGGGGACTCTGTGAGACATTCTTCAACACCATTGCTTTCCAATGCATGCAGTGAAACTAGCGGATGATGAGGTGTTGTGGCACAAGAATTGAGTGCAATACTCCTACCAATTCTACTTATCTACGTTAGGTGGCTAGTCCTAGGCGTTCTCGCACATCTCATCATAACGTGAAAGTCAATATTGACCTGACACTATGTGGGATTAGCCCTGTGAATGACACTGTCCGAGTAAAATCGGAGGGTCGGTTGTCAGTAGCCGTGTCCAGTTAGTGCACCCAAGGTACACACTACTATACACTACATAAGCAGGGTGAGCATGTGGCACTTGGGTACACTAAGTTAAGTAAATGGTACTTAGGTGGTACGTGCAAGTGGTAGTGTAGTGTATGTACCCTGACAACCCCACATTTTAGGTACCACAGCTCTCCCCAGCAGTGCCTACTGCTCCCCAGTACGCCCCCAGCTCAATTTGCCTTATCCAGTGGGCAGCTTGAAGTCGGGCTCATCCGGGGCGCTCGGGGTCTTGCTTCTCCCATACACGCACGACCTGCATTGGAGCGAGTCCCAGTCTATCAACATTCCATTACTCATACACGGAGTCAAGCATTTCAAATTCACCCGCCTCACCACATATCACCTTCCTTGAAGAGCCATTCTTGTCATTCCCTAGCTACTTACAGGATCATTGGTAGTCGCAACTTGGCGGTCGAACCACACGCACATCTCGCACCTCGTGCATTCTCCGATTCTCCGTTCGCTTGTTTGGTGTCATTTCAATTCTTTCGATTCTTCCCATCTATCGACATCAACACCGTCGATATTGGCATAAACATTAATATCGACACTCACATGTCACACGACCTCCTCCTCCGAAGCCACTTGGGACTGCCTACTTCTTCCCCACTCGCTGCAGTTATTTGTATGTGACACTACTGCGGCATCGACTAGCAAAGGGGTGCCTTGTCCATCATATCTGACACAGAAAAAAACACTGTTTCTAAATTTCTGCGTCTGTATATTGGTACTGCTGCTTCAACTTTAAACGCACATATTTAGCATTTAGTGTTCCAGAATTGTGCCGACGGCCATCCGCACAAGTTGTCAAAACCGCACTAAACGATCCCCCAACAAATCAGTCAAACAATGCAGTTATGAACATGGGCCATATCTCTATCGTCGACACGTTCTAGCCTTACTTCTCGAATTGACCTCCGTTCTGTGGTACCTACTACAATTTCTGCTCCAAGATCCCCCCTACGAGATAGCGAGCGAGTATGCCCGATAAACCCCTTACCATTGCCACCTACGCCGCCGGCGCTTCTCTGGCTGCTATAACCCTCGTCTACGTCTTTGCGCCTACCTATCTCATTGATAGCGACTCTAACTCGGCAAGGAAAAAAGGCGTCGTTGGCCTATTAAACCCCGCGAATGACTGTTTCATCAACTCAGTCCTTCAGGCCCTAGCCGGGCTTACTGACCTCCGTATCTACCTCATTCGAGAAGTCCATCGCCGAAACATAGATGAACCCTGGGTTTATGAGGAGATAGTGGAGGACCCCGCCCGCAAGGGTAACCCCGAGTGGAAAAATCAGAGTCTGCAGTCGGGTATTGTGACCAAGGGTCTGAAGAATATCTTGGATGCCCTCAACGAACGGCCCATATACCGAAAGACGATATCAGCTTCGGGTTTCGTCAAAGTCCTCGAGACAGCATTCCGTCAGAGAATCAGCAGGCAGCAACAAGATGCACAGGAATTCCTACAGATTGTGGCCGAAAGGCTGTGTGACGAGTATCATGCTGGGCGCAGAGCACGAGACGCAGCTAAGAGTAAAGGCGCAACGATAAGACGTTTGTCGAGCGATCCTTCTTCGCCCGTGGACGGGGACGCGGTAGAACAGCGTCTAGCAGGTCTCGCCCTTTACGCGAATGGCGTTAAAGATGGTACGCCGTCAACGAGCGTGCCAACGATCCAGGCTGAGCCACCTACGGACGACGATGAGGAGGAGGGGTTCCCTATGGAGGGCACCTATGAGAGCCAGATCGAGTGCAAAGTTTGTGGATTCAAGACGAAACCAGTTCAAAGCACATTCTGCACTTTGACATTGAGTGTGCCTCAGTCGAGATCTAGCTCGCTCAACACCTGCCTCGACGGATTTTTCAAGACCGAATATGTCGACGATTATAGATGTGAACGGTGCAGACTTGTGTATGCAAAGAAGCTGCTCGAGGTCCAGATGTCGCGATCTGCGTCGGACGCCGTCAAGGAAGAAACGAGACAGTCGATCGGGAAAATCCAATTGCAGATCGATACCGACCCTGAAAACCCACCACCCGGTGTTGTGTTGCCGGAACTTCGAGACGCCCCTACGTGTCGCATTGCCAAACATACTCGTCTCACGAACTTCCCCAAGATCCTAGCTATCCACTTGTCCAGGTCTATATATGATAGTCACGTTTCACAAAAGAATCTGGCCAAGGTGTCATTTCCCGAACGTTTGTCTATCGGGGGTTTGCTCTCCCAGAAGAAATACAAATTGCTCGGCGTTGTGTCACATAAGGGGAGCCACCACAGCGGTCACTACGAATCATTTCGAAGGCAGAATGTGAATTTACCGTATTCGACGACGAATGCATTCCAACCTTCCGATATTTATACCCCGTCAGCAAATCCGACGCCTGTCGCCACTCCGAGTCCATCTGCGACCCCTTTGCATAAATCAACGTCCCCAAGTCCAGTTGCATCCACATCCGACTTAATACCGAGGTCATCTGCTGACACATCGTCGGGTGGTTCTTCACGTTCGGCAGCGAATGCCCATCCACCTAATCGCCCATCCGCCGCGTCTGTGAGAGAGCGCGATGCCGATACTATCAGCCTAAAATCAGTTGCAGCATCAGCTCGATCTACGATGTCACGACTATCACAATCTGCCAAGAATAGCCGTACCGACAGTTCTCTTGGAAAAACCAAAACATCTACTTCTATAACCGAATCAGTATCTACGTCGAAACGCGGTGGGATACGACACCGCCGACGGAAGCCAAGCGACCGATGGTGGCGGATTAGTGATGATAAGGTGAAGGAAGCCAAGACGAGCGAGGTATTAGGTATGCAGCGGGAGGTTTACATGCTATTCTACGAGTTGGAGCGGGAGGGCTCGGCGGAATCGTAGGAGGACATCCGCCCACTCTTTGAGGACATTGAGGGCATCGAGAGAGTCGCAAGTTACAACACCCCAGCACAAGGCCTAGAGCTTGCCGATAGTCCCGGCTTTTCTGCTTGGCTTACCTTAACCGTACCGGCAAGGCAGGGAATGCTCGGTCGATTAGCAGCTATCACACGATATGTCATAAAAAGGGCTTGCAAGAAAGTCCAAAAGATAGTAACAGATTGGTGGAATAAGTACATGGGCTATTACGAGCTCGCCGCATATTCTGAGGGGATGCACGACAAACAAGTACCAGCCACTCAGTGTGGCCTTTTCGAAGGGCCGTTAGAACTACACAAGGTAACAACGCCATAAATTCCAGATCCTTCGACTACAACGACGTCGGGAACCAACTTTATTTACTCTCGCCATCACCACAATGATCACTTTGGGGTGTTTCGTACATAAATCATCGACGGCATACAAAAACGGCGTTTATGAGCTCGCATTATCGTCAAGGCGTTGGTATATAAAAGGATTTTTTTTTCTTTTGCCTCTTTCCTGGCTGGATAAGACGCCGATCTTGTTTTTCTTTTTCCGATGGCTAAACTTGGATTTATCTTGACCCCGCTTGTACATTAATCTTGAGGGAGAGGATAAACGGTGCCTATAAACTTACGAAAGACCAGAACCTGAGCGTATTTTGGCATTGATGTTACGACGTCCTTGGTTGAGAGGGCATTTCATGATGAGTAGCGCAGCATCAGCACTACAATTCTTGTTCACATCACATTCAGTACATATGTAGAGTTAGAGACAAGGTTACAGGTATCGATACTGCTGGCAGTACTAAAGTAGGTAGTAACACAGCGTATCACCCATAATCATGCACGATGCAATTATGCATCTTCAGTCAACAGTCTAGCGCTATCTAATGGGAGTCGGACCTAAGTAACCTGGGTAAGTTATTGACGTAGCAGAGGTGCGATGCGGAGGGGCAGTGCGGAGATCCATGCGGGGCATAGAAACGGGAACGGATCCCTAAACCTGTCTCTTCATATCAACCTATAACTTGAATGCTCACAATCCAAAGTTAAACTGCGTCGCCAGAATTACTAGGATCGTTAAAAAAAAGAACCCGCAGAGACAAGAAGAGAAATTATCTTCGAAAAGAAATCAATTTATCATGGGTGATCGAAAGCCATTGATCGATGTAGGTTTAGGATCATGAACCCTGAAAAGTGAACCCAACTGACAGTGAAATATACAGCTTGGGTTGAAGGATCCGGAGCTATTCCGTAACAATGCCTATGTCAACGGGGAATGGGTCGAGGCTAAATCGGGAAAGAGGTTCGAGATTATCGGTATGCAAACTTATCATGACACTGTCTATACATCTTTCTCTCAACTCTCAACTCTCAACTCCTCGAAGTCTAAATACGCCAATGCATATCATATATATATATAGTTATACATGATAGATGTATCCTATTCTAACCCTCCGATTCTATAAAAGACCCGGGCACTAGCCAGCCCTTCGCAACATGCCCGGACATGAGCACAGAAGACGTTGACGCCGCCGTGCAGGCGGCGGGCGCAGCGTTCGCTACGTACCGGACGTACACACCCCTCCAGCGCTCTATACTCTTGGCGAAATGGGACACCCTGATCCGCGAGAACAAGGAGGATATTGCCCGCATCCTTGTTCATGAGACGGGAAAACCGCTTATCGAGGCCCGCGGGGAGATCGACTACGCCGCTGGCTTTACGCGCTGGTTTGCAGGCGAGGCCGAACGCATCCAGGGTGCCGTCTATCCCGCTGCCATGCCAGGTCGCCGTATTTTCACCCTCAAGCAACCCATTGGCGTTGTCGCTGCCTTGGTACCTTGGAACTTCCCCGTCGCTATGATTCTGAGGAAGGCGAGCACCGCTTTTGCGGCAGGGTGCACGATGGTGGCAAAGCCGTCTCCGGAGACGCCCCTGACGTCACTTACGTTGGCATATTTAGCCGAGAAGGCGGGGTTCCCCAAAGGCGTCTTCAACGTTCTGCCCACAACGCTAGACAACACCCCGGCCTTGAGCGAGGCTCTGTGCAAACATCCAACGGTCAAGAAGGTGTCGTTCACAGGCTCGGTAAGTCTGCCGCATCTCGGATAGGAAGTTGAATTAGCTAACGGGCGAAGACTCGGGTGGGAAAGATCCTGTCGGCACATTGCGCAGGCGGCTTGAAAAAGCTCACGCTTGAACTTGGCGGCAATTGTCCGGTCCTCGTCTTCGACGATGCCAATCTCGAGCAAGCTTGCGATGGTATGCAATTGCCCACCCACTCAACTCTCCGCCAGCCAAATGTAGTACTAATATGAGCATCACAGCACTTATCCCCCTCAAGTTCAGAAACGCAGGTCAAGCATGCATCGCCGCCAACCGCGTCTATGTGCAGCGCGGTATCTACGACAAATTCGCAAGTCTCCTGGCGGAGAAGACACGCACGCTCCGCGTCGGGTATGGTCTAGATGAAGGCACGACGATGGGCGCCCTGACCGTGCCGCAGGGCCTCGACAAGGTCGCCAGCCAGGTCGAGGACGCCAAGAGCAACGGCGGCACCGTCCTCACCGGCGGAAACAAGCTTAGCCTGAACAATGGATTCTTCTTTGAGCCCACCATCATCGCGAATGCCACGCCGAGCATGAAGATCGCCTCCGAGGAAACGTTCGGCCCGCTACTGGCCCTGTTCCCGTTCGATACGGAGGAGGAGGCCGTAAAGGTCGCCAACGACACGAGTGTGAGTTTTTTTTCCTTGCGAGAATTTTCTTGCTTTTGTTACATTGCGCTCATCGCGGACTTTGAGTTAACCGAATCTCGGTGATTATAGATGGGCCTCGCGTCGTACTGTTTTACGAAGAATGTCGATCGCCTATGGCGTCTCTTTGAGAACCTCGAGGCAGGCATGATTGGACTGAATACCGGTAAGCCTTCTTCTTTGGACAAGGTCTCACTGCATTTGTGTAGACTGAATAAGATGTGGCACTGACATATACTCGTAAGGAAACATGTCCTCGGCCGAATCGCCGTTTGGCGGCATCAAGGACTCGGGGTACGGTAAGGAATCTGGCAAGGATGTTGCTATCAACGAGTACCTCATCACTAAGACGGGAACGTTCTCGCTTGAGGGCCAGTATTAGTCATGGAAACTTCGAGATGGGTGAAGACGTAAAAATTGCAGAACAAGATGTCATCTTAGGACGATTTCTTTTAAGATTGCTACTCCGTAACGAGCAAATGGCGAGTGGTGGTAGGGAAAAGGGGGAAATATGAAGGAGGTTAACAGAAAGTTATTATGGAGCGAAAATAGATTTTACGATGCTAGGTAAGGAATCCGTACGTCTACTAATGATAAGGGATTATGAACTACTGGTAATCTTAATTGATTTGGAGGAACTGGAGCGTAACTTGTGTTCCTAGTGGATTTATCACAGCTTTGGCTACTATTTCGTAGCTCAAAAATACACACCAACATGATAAATAGATAAATGATTTCCTTTTTTTTTTTCCCCCCAGAGGACCTTGTATGAACACTATCTTAAATCACCTTCTCCGCCGGGTCCCATGGTTATTCACTTACCCTTTGAACCGCCGAGCATCATAAGATGTGCGTGCTCCTCTTTCATCTTCATGTCCAGAAACGCCTGGACAGGGTCAATTTTCTTGGGCTTCGCATCTTCCCCGTTCTTCGGGTTCCCTTCATCTTCCGGCTTGGTCTCCAACTCAAGGCCGGCTTCCTTCACATGCTTCAAGCAATCACCATATGTATCATTGAGATGTATCTTCAGCTCCGCTATTTTCTCCTTCACATCTGACAACTTCCTATCCAGCGTCGTCTTTTTGGCTGCACAGTCTTCGCAGAGCTGCGAAACTCTGATTGTACTGAGACTGTGCGTGTGGACTTCGTTGCAACTCTCGCTGGCCATTCCCGACAGATAGTCTTTCTGTGCTGTACAGAGAATGTGTGGGTCAACGGAAAGCTGCGAGTGATTACAAAGGAAAAGTGACTTTCGATAAATGCACATTTTCACGCTGTGTTTGGAGGAATAGTGAGATGGAGACTTGTTGGGAGTGAAAAAACTTACTGGGTGTGATCTAGACGAATCCGTGAAGCTTTATAACACTTTGGCTTGGAGTATTGGCCTCAGAAGCTGGAAGGCTGCTTGAGCTTTATATGCGATGGTGAGGGGATGAGGGGACAACGACATTGTTTAGGGCTTTGTTTACATCTTTATACCTTGTTCAATACTAGTTCTTTGATGAACTATCGCGCGGCCTTTGATATATTCCCAAAGTCTCTAAGAAAGACTATTGTTTCGCAGCACCATAATGAGCACGTCTAGATCTTGTCTGTAGTCTTTATGTGGTAAGAGAACAACTCCTGACCGAACCCCTGTCCGTCTAATATTATTTATAGAAGCATGACCTCAAAGTTTCTCTTTGCCTCATCCAATCCCAAACAATCGCCTCTAATTCATAGTCGGAATAAATACAAACCAGGGAATAATTCTATTCTAAAATACCGTAAGCCATACCCAAAATTAGATTTTGTAGGCTATGTCTAACACATTTTTGGAACCTTCGTCGCCGCTGCTAGTTGTGACTCCAACTCGATCAGTTGCAGATGAAGAAGACTGCCTTACTGCCTTGGAGGCCGGAAGAAATGGCAATAAGCATCAGACTAAGAACAAAGAAGCTAACCAGTTACCCGGGTCCAGAGAGAGTAATATTTGCTGCGTCAAACATTGCACTGGAGTAGTCTTCGACGATAATTCGCGATGTTACAACCATTGGAAGCGAGTTGAGCGTAAGAGAAGACAATACACACAACGCGCGGAAGAGGGAAGATGCCGCACATGCGGCATTGTACTAGAAGTAAATAGTAACGTGTCGAGAGTTGTAGCGAACTGCCGAAAGTGTGTTGAAAGCCGCCGGCGGTGGAAACACTCACACCAGATCAAGGCAACCGGCTGCACACTATAGCGAGGGAAATTACCAGATATATCACGAAAGCCCAGCTTTTGAGGAATCCCAGCTGTGCGATGTATCTACAGAAGTTTCTTGGAGAAAGGTTGTTACATTTATTGCAGCAAACTCTGAGCCTGTAAGTAGATAGAGGTAGCAGCAGGGTAAAAGCTACCCGCCTGGGTGGGACCCGCGTATCACTTGAATATATAAGTAGGAGAACCCTCCCAACTTCTAAGGCAGAGGTCTGGGAATTAATAGCATTAAGGCCTTACCCTATACTTCTACCTAGCAGCGACCTGTGACCTACCTTCACTCTGGAGACTAAACACCTGACAGAGCCCCTAGGCTTCCACCCCGGAGCCAAGAGCGCAGACGAGTTAGGGGTATAAGGCAAGCGAGTGAAAAGTTAAGTAGTTTGAAAAAAAAGAGACTTGAGGTTGCGACAAGGTAAAAGCAACTACAAAAATAATGAAAGAACCAGATCACCGCCCGTGCCGCAGTAACGGAAACTTGAGTTACATCATTCACGGCCACGGAAACAGGAACGCAAAGAAATTGAAACAGAACGAAAACGCATTTAAAGAATGCGTTGTTTTCTTCTACCTACCCCATGTATTAATATTGGAGAAAATGAGAGTTGATTTGGCGATTGCGGATCAAAGTCCGCAATTTGTAATACCATATGCACGATAGGCATAATCTATTCTAGTTCAGCGTCTAGAACAACCTTGTTTTAATATACCGCTATGCAAGACCCCTTTCTAACTTATGCAGATGCAGTGCCTTCCTGAAAATCTGTAGGTATCGTGAACGGTCAAAGCATCTCAGATAAGTCTGATACCTGAGTGGCCAGGAAATCGGGGAAGCCTTCCGTCAGGAAGGAGCTAACGACGCCTTGGCGGTATAGAACCTGTGTCTTACTCATTTGGTTCAGCTGAATACCTCTTACCAGTTCAGATTGTACCATGGCACAAATAACAACAGTTCCTTGCCTTTCCCACAGCTTCCTACAGACAATAAATGACCTAGTCGTAAATAGTGGAGATTGGACCAATATTATCGAGTCGCGATAAGCGAGCTCGCTAGTAATACCCATTTAGTCTATATATAAAGCTACGTAGGTAATCCGTCGATAGTTTTGATAGGCTGGAGTAAGCACATGATACTGCATCGATTTACATGATGCACCAGTGCGGATAGACTACGTTTATAATACTCTACCTACTATAAACCGGGGTCCATGATATAGCTCCTAGGTATATATAGCTATTTCTTCAACTTCATTTTATTACCCTAGCCACTACGCTATCTGACTATCGCGAAGGCTCTAGAACCACGAATTGAGCCAACTATACTAAAGATCTAGCCATTATCGAATCTATTTAGTATCTTAATCTTCAGAGACCTCCTAAAAGCTGTTACTGTTAGGCAACTCTTTCAGAATTGCGACTATAGTGGGATGCAATTGCGTGTTGCATTATCCTGGTCGTATTTACTGTACTGATACCATGTCGGATTCCGGGTTCCTCTCCCAGCCTTACCGTTTTCGACTGATCATATGGCTAGCTGAAATATCAACACTGTTCGTATAGTATGCATGGTCATGCAGGCAGCGGCGGGAGATGATGAAAATATCACATTAAAATCTAAGAAACCCGATCATCACACTCCCGATGTAGCAGGTTACAATTCGGCAGATCTCATCTATAATGGCGTGCAGTAGAATACCCTGCTACCTTGTAAGGGTTTCATCACTTTGTTTGACTGTTGAGTGCCATTACCATGTGAAATGTACGTCAGGGTAGGAGGTAAGTAGCGAATGAATGATGAGCTTTCGAACCCCCTCTCACTACTTCTTTATCTTGGCGCTGAAAGCCGTAACTGCCGGTGTACGGGGTGGCGATCTCGCCATCTACAACACACATACAGGGCACACACACATAGTAGGATATATAGTATTTGTGTTGGGGGAGCGTGGGTGTTTTCGGTTAGCTTTCGGTACGCAGCCAGTGGTACTCAAGTAACCTCGAATTCAGAATAGAAAGGCCTCAAAAGCTAGGCTAGAACTGCCCGGCTAGGAGTCACAATGTGACACGATGCCTAGAAAATAAAGAAAAGTCCCCGTGTATATAATGATAGTGTAGTTACGACGATATCTCGGAACTTCGTGCATCAACAAGTGCCCTATATAACCCCATACTAGCAGTCCCAACACTAGGTATTAAAAAAAGCAACGCCGTTATTGGAGTGGGGGTGGGCGATTTTGCAGGGTACTCGAGTCGAGTGTGCCTCTGACTATATTGATGTAGAAATGAAGTTGTGTGGTGGGACCCTGTAGAATAACCCGATGAGACGTACCTGAGAGGCCGATCACCCCGGTACCAACATGGATTAAACTGGGAGGGATGCCTACCCCAATGTTGTTGTTCTTTGGTAGGTCATGTGAGAAGTACTTAATCGGTTACCTATTCCCTCAAAAATCCCAGATCCCCTTCCTATAAGGCTCCCTCTAAAGCATCCTTCTTACATACGACACATACCCATGATACCTATCTTCCCGAGTCGAGATGTCATTCGTTTCTGCGTTTGGTGCTGTTGCGGGGCGTAGTTGGACCCAAGTGGTGTTGGGTGCGGCAGGCGTAATCGTTTTTTTGTATATAATTAGCTCCTTTGTGGTATGGTATCGGCTTCGGCATATTCCAGGTCCTTTTTTTGCCTCCTTTTCCCACATATGGAGTTTCTGGACCTCTTTCACTGGTCGCAGTAACGCGATCCTAGCGGCAGAGCAGAAGAAATACGGAGATATCTTGGTGTGTATTAAACTCTCCTGTCCCTATTCGTATTTCCCAAAACTTAGTAGCTTCCATGCCCCTGAACATGGGGAGATTAACTGACATATTTCTATGCATAAAGAGAATTGGACCAGATTCAATTATGATCTTCGATCCAGAAACCCTGATTCGGATCAACTCGGCCCGCTCAGGCTATGAAAAGGCTCTATGGTATGAAAGCGCTCGGATGGACTACAGAGGCAATAGTGTAATCAGCGAAGTCAACACTGCTAAACATGATAAGCGTAAGGCGAAACTCGCCCCAGCATTCGCTGGAAAGAACGTGGCGCTACTAGAGACTAAGGTCGACGAATGGCTCGCGGCCCTCGTACGCGCCATTCGCGCCAAAATAGCTGCAGGGGAGAGCACAATGGACATCGGCGTTATGATACAGTACTTTCAAGTGGACCTCATCTCCGAGCTCTTAATTGGAAAGCCTTGGGGTGATTTGGAAGACGAAAAAGATCATTTCGGGTATCTGAAAATGTCCGAGTTTCAGGTGCCTGCAATACAAGCCTTTGGATTTCTACCTGCAGCCCGGATAATCTACACTTCTCCATGGTTCATGAAGCTTTTTGGCCCAAAACCGACAGATACTGGCGGCCTTGGTTTATTCATGAGGTACGAAACTACTCTTTAGATCGTACTACGAACATGTACTCATATAACTAAATTCACTCTAGGGTACTCCAAGATGAGGTAGAGAAAAGATTTAAAGAGAAAATAGGGAAACCAGAAGGGAGCTGGGATATTCTTGTGCGTACCCATTTAGCACGTCCCTCACACACATATTTATTATCCGTGGAACTGATGACTAACACCTATCAAGGACGAATGGATAAAGAATGGTGTGCCTCCGAACGAGTGTCAGTTCGATCTTTCGCTGTTGGTACCAGCTGGCTCCGAAACCTCTGTTATGATGATACGGGGAACTTTGCTGCTCCTCATGTCTTCGCCAGTAGCCTACTGGAAATTGAAACAGGAGATTAGGGATGGGATTGCTGCTGGCCGTATCTCCAACCCGATTACTAGCGAGGAGGCTAGAGGTCTTGAGTATACACAAGCTGTAGTACGAGAGGGCTTACGGTTGATGACGCCTATAGGCTTTGGATTTTCCAAGCTCGTACCTAGTTCCGGGGATACCATCTGCGGCAAATTTATACCTGGGGGGACTTCAGTGTACCCCAACTATCACAGCTTGATGCGTTGCGAGGAGGTCTTTGGGAGCGATGCCGAGTCGTTCCGCCCAGAGCGTTTCCTTGGTAATAGTCAGGACGTTGCATACATGTCGAAGGTTGTCGACCTAACCTTTGGTGGAGGCCGTTTCGTATGTCTCGGGAAAACTGTGGCCAACTTGGAGATGAATAAGATATTCGTTGAGGTAAGAAATGATGCACATCTAAACGCCGGGATAGCCCGGTTGGCCCGGTTGACGACAAAGGTTTGCTGACACATCCTTCACAGTTACTAAGGAACTTTGACTTTCAGGTTGCCACACCTGAAAAGCCCTGGAAGCGATGGGCATATGGAACATTTGTGATTCAAGATTTTCGAACACGGGTAACCGAGGATACGACTATGGAGTAATGGGGATGGCGACGAGAATGGTAACGGTAACAACACGCGGCAGTTTGGTAACTTGGTTTCCTGTGCCAGACCTTCTATCCTGGAACAAAAAAAAGAAGGTATTATGTTAGGTACAAGAGAAGGAGATCAGGGAGCATTGGATTAGGCCCCTTTCGTAACAAAGAATGTTTATCACCCTCTATGCTCGGGTTATGACACTCTGTGGATCATGTTGTATACGAAATTCCAAGGGTAGATATGTTGCACATCATATACCTAGACGGTATCATGAAATATTTCCATTACGAGTATCTAGGGATGTAGCATAACGCTAAGACTAAATATATCAAGTAGTATATACTATGTAGGTAGCTTATGTAAGGACATTTCATTCCAGGATCCTTAAGCAGTAATTATTAACTCGAGGCATTGGGCGGGAGTCTAGTGAGAGATGTGTTTCACTGATGTCTACTCCTTCCCTTATCCCAACTAAGTGAGAGCGGCCGGGATAAAGCGTAATAATTTAGGGATTTAGACCGACGCATCTTCATACCAAAAAAAAGCGCAAATAAACGCAATTTTATCTACGATACTTATAGTCGCATTTATAGCATTACATAAACAATTACGACGGGAGCCCGCTGAGAACTATTGTCACGCAAAGACTCTTAACTAGGTAACTAAACTAATACCTTTGAGTATGTACGTAACACCTTGTAGGGTAAACAGATGACCTAGCACTATTAAGATACAATCTGTCGAGATGTCAATAACATTCAAGCAGATGCCGTGGGTTATACTTGATGACACGGGTACAGGGCTGGGAACTATTGGTTGCGAGAAGTGCTCCTTTAACAAAATCGAGGATAGCGAGGCATTGACTGCTTCAATACCTACACTCGATAACATATACTAAAAGAATCGTTACATTTTGACCACTACAACCCTTAGAAATAAAGAAAGTTCAGTATATAGTGGTAGCATGGCCCCAAGAATGTTCAAAAACTCTTGTACATAAGTGTCAAATTCTACCCCATATTAGATACTAGCAGCGCATGAAGGACTCTCAAGAACTAAGTTTCATAGCTTCAGAATTAAAGGTTTTAGTTACTCAACACCACCTTATAGAGCGTAAAGACAGGCTAATAAATATTGTATCCGGTTCGCTCGAAGTTAAACAATAAGCCTTACAACAAGAGCATCGCTAATCCGTCCCACCCTGTGCCATTGGGCCAAAGCAACAGTGTAGTTAGCTGTCTAGGAGACAGCACAAATAACCCGATGAGACCAAACCCGCCTCTCTAAAACTCACATTATTAAGGTGTCTAAGATCATCTCCGCGACGACAACGCCCGTTCTTTTATACACGTCGGTCCAATCTAGAGGGTCCTCCTATGCTCACAGACTGAACATGTAGTACCTTTATTAATCTCGGCTTGGATCTGCTCGCGAGTAACATCAATACAGTTTGTTGAGCACAAAGTAGCCTTTAACTTCCGCAAGGGTATATGGTCCAAGCAGGCATGCCAGCGCCAGATCCGTTGGCTCGCATATTCATCGACTTCTTGCTGCGTGGGCGGATCCCGAAAATCCCAGATAGGCGCTCGCACAGTCATTAGAGCGGCATTTGCCAATTCATGTGCATCCATGTTTTCCTCGGGGAAGACTTGCCAAAAGAGAACCTTGATTTGCTTCTCCCGGTCTAAACGTGTGATCAATCGCCAGAGCTCCTCAGTTAGGTCCTGGTTCTGGATCTCCTCAATTATGTCCCGGTTCTGGATGGGTTGCTGCACCCCCAAACGTGTGATCAATCGCCAGAGCTCATCAATTAGGTTCCGGTTCTGGATGGGTTGCCGCACCCCCACACGTCCGAAGTCGCACTTCGTCATGCTCTGGACAAGGTAGCTTGAGTCGGACTTAATAATGACTCTTCTTAATGCATTCCCTGTTGTGATAAAGGCCTCCCATTCGTGAGCAACGAATTTGTCGATAATTTGGAGTGCTCGTAAGACAGCGCATAGCCCGGGTCGCTGTTCGTTAGCGTCGCGGGTAGGTAGCAATTCGGATTTGTTCCAGGGGCTGCCTTCACCAAAGAAGACGCCGAGAGATGCTCGCCCATCCTCAGAGGATGTATTTTCAAAAAAATAGCCATCTACGGCGACGATGATTGAATGAGCTTCGTCAAAACGTAGATGAGTGAAAGCCATGGGGACTTCCACGGTCTCGTCGCCATCGGACAATTTTCTGACGTATTCCTGTGGAATGAACCTAGCAGCCATGGTTACGTATTCCTGTGGGATGAACTTAGCAGCCATGGTTACGTCTCCCTAGATGATTTGTTGTGAAGAACTATACGAGATGATTTGGGATATCAGTAATATTGAGGGGATTATCCACCAGGTGTATCATGCGCTGCCCGAGGCTGCTGGTATGAAGCTTGAATTAAGTGATAAATCCAACTACTAACGAGGTATGAGGCGTCGTATCGCTATCTTTGCGGTGAGAAAGAAGAATTCTGATTAGAACAAATGATACATGAGGAAAAGGAGCACATATTTTAATATAAAACGAAGATAAGAGGGTTACTAAAAGGCATAGCAAACGTAAACTCACAGTGGAGAATCAATCGAGGGAAAGATGGCATGACGCAAAGAAAATAAAGCATGGGCAAGTGCATACCTGCCACCATCAGCTGTCGCGGTTAACTATTATGTAGCCAGGCACCAACGGGTACCAGACTGAACTACCAAGGTTAGGTACTTGAAATCTGTTGGCCCTGGTATACAATAGATTAGGCGAGGTAAAGGATTCCAAGTCAATAGGTGGCAGACAGTCAGTCTTAGCTGAGCTCGGATGCTTTCGCTCTTCCACTGACTACTTGTGAAATCGCTCAATTGTAATATACGATAGCTGGCACCCTGGGTTCATCTAAATTTAGGTTTTTATAAACTGTATATTTGTTGACTGTGTAATTCTAATGTTTGAACGCCCTAATAGTAAGGCCTATGAAAACTGCATCCACCTTCAGTCCCAAGCAGCATACAAATATTCGTATCCCCCTTCAAGCTGCCTTCGAGGCGGCCTCTCCGGCCCAAGCATTAACTACTTCGTCGATCTTCGGGGCGTATAACCAAGCCATCTGGCTCGGGTTTGTGCTCGATTCATCGACCCATAAGTCGTCTTTGGCTAATAGATTCTGTTTCTCGAGAGGGAGGCGCTTGTTATTCAGTTGATTCGTCAAAACGAGGAGATCATCAATACGATCCTGGCGCATCTTCTGCCAAAATATCAATGCATCTTCCCATCTCAAACCCATATTTTTCTTCAGCGCAGATAATACCAGTGCCAAGCTCATGACGTCCTCAAGGGCCGAAGATGCGCCTTGCCCCGTAGTCGGCGGTATCGCGTGGGCGGCGTCCCCAAGAATAACTACGCGGTGGTTTTTCTGCGAAGTCCAATGAGGTAGTCTCGGGATCTTATAAAAGGGCCATACGTTCATCGTCTCATAGTTGATGTTCTCCATGCCCGACTTGGCAACATCGGGCCAAACTTCAATGTTCTTCGTTACTAGTTTAACAAGACCCTCCTTGTCTGCCAAGAATTTACTCCATCCCTCCCTGTCCCTGTCTTCAAGAGGGATCTGGGTCCCAGCAAACATTGCAGAGCCATTATTCTTCTGGGGCGCAAGAATAAAACCTCCATTCGTCGTCAAGATGATGACGGGGAACTTGTAGTCTTTCTCTTCGGGAATACGCAGCTGCTTTGTCGGTAGCTCCCATGTCAAGCCGCCGAGACCCGTGAATATCTTCTCGACGCCAGAGGCTACGTAGTCTCTCACTTTACTATGGATTCCATCCGATCCGATAAGTAGTGAGGCTGTGTTAGTAGTCCCGTCCGCGAACTTGAATGCGACATGGTTATCGGATTCATCAATCACTTCGGTTAACCTCTTACCGAAGTGTATGGGGATCTTACGCTCAGAGCAGGCTGTGTAGAGAATATCGAGGAGATCTTGGCGATAAATGCGCAGGGCCTGATAGCCGAAGGCAGACGTGCCACCGAATGGATAACGGTCGATAGTCTGCTCGTCTGCGTTTTTATAGTATACGTAATCAAAGGCGTAGCTAATTTCTTCGATCCTAGAATATACGCCAAAGCGGTCTAGGATCCTTAGCGAGTTTGGCGATAGCGTCAACGCACCACTAGATGTTGGTGGTGCCGCATTAGTCTCACGCATCTCATACACAGAGCACTTGATCGAGAGACCATGAAGGGCCAGAGCAGTTGCCAACCCCTAAAAAATTGTCAGGCGGGTTATACGCAGGAGTGTAGTGGAAGATACTTACGGCAACACCACCTCCGATTATAGCAACATCGTCGAAGGAAGATAACATAGGGACCGAAAATGAGGTACGATATAGAGGCAATGAAGCGTATTTCAAAGTAGAAGAGAGAGAATGAGATAGGCAATATTTTATGTAGGGTGGAATATGATGGATAAAATGCCTACGGAGGGGGAGAGGTTGGTTCAACTTCCCATGAGCATGCCCATTTATATACAATTTCAAGATAGGACGAAACAAGGAGAGACATCTCGGCGATATCGGACTTTATGTCTATCTAAGGCTTTCAAGCAAAGTGAAGCACCGAAGTGCATGCAATCAGTTAAGGTGGTGGTATAGGATGGTGTTTGTCTGGGATTCGAATCCAATAGGACACTCAGCCGATAGAGCGTATAGGCCTTAGATAGGTAAATACGAAATAGGTATCTAGCCTAAGCTGAGCGATTTCAGAATTCGCCATATTGCAATTTCGCGTTTCGCATTTTCCTGTTTTACTTTTTTTTATAGCTTACCTCTTACATCTCTTACCTTTTTATTGCACGTAACATTTACACCGAATTGCCTATATTTCCCAAAATTGATGTTGAATAACCAAGGTGACAGCTTGGTTGCCTAGTGTGGTCTATATAGTCTAAGGCAGAGCAGGCCCCGCAGGTCACCTACACTAATTCATCTGCCGCAACTGTAACTGCTATCTTGGGTTTAGCTTCATATTTTGATAGTAGCTCTTTATGTTTAAATATTTAACCCCCTTGTGATATGTGGGGTGGCTTCTAGCATGGACTTTCGATAAACACCGCGATAATCTCCGTGTTGGGGGGTAAAAAAAAAATGAGGAGTACAAGCTGCGATGCTAATAATCGCGTGACGACTTCATTTGCTCACCTTGCCAGTATCTCCGCCCTACCAAGACTCGGATTTCCCTACACCTATAGAAACGATCGGCGTTGAGCACGGAGAAATATTTAGTTTCGGGTTTTGTAGAATTAACCTTTTCGGACTTAATAGATCGCTGACTCTGATGAGCTATACGTCGTATAATAGGCAGTTGTAGCATGATGGATTCTATCTAACCCCCTGTGCTTAGATGGATACCTGTATCAATGAGTCTACCTACATTAGTAAGACGCCCTTAAGAGGACGAGATATTCATGCTAATTAGCTAGTCATGAGCTTCTGTCTAGTTTATGGCGGGTCGAGAATTGGCGATGGAGGCCCGGTATTGTGTCCCTGACCGCTCCTACAGTAGAGTCAGTCGTGTGAGCATGAGGATATATAAATCATGAAGTCTGAACATTCTCTTCATAATCAAATCATTACCCTACTGTCTACTCAAGCATCAATATTACGAGCAATAGTGCCTTCCTTCAAACGATACAACGGTTACAATAGCTCCGACCCCAAAATGCCACCTCCAAGAGGGACCCCCAACATCATTGAAGGTCGAGGTATGTGACCTTGATTCCTCCCAACTCTCCTCCAGATTGATTAAATACTTTTAAGGCGACTACGACACAACTGCGGTCGTCCACAATGACACTTATCCTGCTATCGACTCAGCTAAAGCCGACTTGAGCGGGAAGGCGGTTTTCATTAGCGGGGCGACTAGGGGTATAGGTAGGGGCATCAGTGTCTCTTTTGCCAAGGCGGGAGCATCAATGATCGCCATAGGCGGAAGGTCAAGCCTTGAGGAGACCGCTCAGGCAATGCGGGCGGCTGCGGCCAGTTTGGGAAAGCCCGAGCCAAAGATTCTCGAATTGAAGCTTGATGTGGCAATCCAGGCGAGCGTTGATGCAGCAGCAACTGAGATCAAGAAGACCTTTGGCCGCATTGACATCGTGGTCAACAACGCGGGGACCGGCCTTGACGAGGGCCTCATAGCAGATACAGACCCCGAACAATGGTGGAATACGATGGCTGTCAACCTCAAGGGACCGTATCTCGTGATGCGTGCTCTCACGCCACTTATGCTCGAAGTCGGGGGGTTGAGCACGTTTCTGACTGTTAGCAGTGTGGGTTCGCAATTGCGCTCACCGGGTTACAGCGCGTACCAGATCTCGAAGCTTGCCGTTTTGAGACTCACCGAGTTTCTTCATGCCGAGTATAGCTCCAAGGGGATTATTGCAATAACCATACACCCTGGGAACGTACCCACTGACATGACGCTCGGTCCTGATGGCAAGATGGCAGAGGAGATAGCTTACAGTGAGTCTAGAAGCCCGGTGGACCTCTTTCGACGTGTAATACAGTGTTGGCGCTAACAACTATTTGCAGTTTTCGTTGAAACACCCGAGTTAACGGGAGATTCGGTTGTCTATCTAACGAAAGAAAGGCGGGAATGGCTCGGGGGGCGTTACGTCAATGTGACATGGGATCTCCCCGAGCTCGTGGAATTGAAGGATGAGATAGTTAAGGGAGATAAGTTGAAGATGGAATTGGTGGTTTAACACACACATAGTCATTTTCGCTGTAAATCGTTCCTTGTAAGCATCTTATACTAGGTCCTAAAGTTACAGCTTATTGAGGCTAGTCGTGGAATGAATAATGTGCAGCCCAAAATCATTTTCATTTCGAACATTCGTGAAGGGAAAGCTATTGCAATCGAGTTATCAGGAGCCTTTTGCTTTCGTGGAGTTGAAGGTGTTGAGGTAAGCGGAACCCGGCAGAATGGTACCTGTTATGTACCTTAAAGCACGCACAGCTCATTGTACCCACAACACGTGACAACCCGGGTATAGCGGCTCTGGCGACACCGTTGAGGGGGCGGAAAACGGATTCATCTTATTGTCAGCCAAGGTCCTTTCTGATCATGATGACTTATTTGGACCCCATCTTATCCTGGTCCCTCAAAAAGAGTATTCTTTCGCTTGCCTTCTAATGCCGACTTAAACCTAGCTTCGGAAGGCGTTTCTCAATCCCACAGTGATATCATACTTGTTGGGACAAAGAACTCCGTTTCGTCGAGCTCGAATATGTCCGACTATTCTCTCGTTGCTGGCTTGGCCAGAATTCATACCCTCTCAAGATCCGCGAGAGGAAAATATGACGAAGATGTGGGCGAGGATATTGATGATTTCACCGTAGCGGGAGGCGGCCACAGCTCTCGCCGGACAGAGATCACAAGCCACCAGCTGAGGATCAGTCATGCACTCAAGTCATTCCTTGTGCATAATCATGCGGTATCTAATAGTGATGCCGTTCTAGATTCGGAAGGGTTGAGCCCAACTCTGGAAGCATTGCTAGACAAGCCGCACATTCAAGTCCCCGCGGAGCTAACGGATCGATCCCACCCACTACCTGAATATTTCATAAGCTCCAGTCACAACACGTACCTCCTTGGACATCAGCTAAAAGGCGAATCGTCGGCTTCAGCCTATGAGTCTACCTTGTTAGCCGGCGCGCGATGCGTAGAGATTGATGCATGGGATAACAGCGAGAACACAGATGAGCCTAAGGTCACGCACGGATACACCCTTGTTTCAAACATACCCTTTCGCGCAGTTTGCGAGTCTATCCGTGACGTCATCGACAAAGAGGCAGCTGAATCTGTGGACCAGCAAGGCTACCGCGCTGCGCCCATCGTCTTGTCACTTGAAAATCACTGTGGTGCCCACGGACAGATGCGCTTAGTCGAGATTATGATAGAGACCTGGGGCGAAAGATTGCTGAGCAAGGCTGTCCGTGAGAAAGGGCACCGAGAGCAAGAATCTCACGACGAACAGGTACGCCTCGGCGAGCTTGGATCCAAAGTAGTACTTATCGTCGAGTATCATTTCCCGAGTGGGGAAGAAGAAGATGATGATGATAGCGACGACTCTGCCTCGGAAAACGAGGAGGAGAAGGAAGCCCGTGCAGCCTACAAGGCACGAAAGAAGGCGGTGGAGAACGGCGGAATTATTCCAGAACTCGCTGCTCTCGGTGTTTACGCACAGTCCGTAAAGCCAAGGGATAACTCGTGGTTGGAGAGTACGCTTCATGAAGGCCCTCACCATCACCTCATCAACCTTTCTGAAAGTGGCCTCCAGGCACTGATGCCGGCGAGCAATGTGAATATCTCCCGCCACAATGCACAGCATCTCATGCGCGTGTATCCCAAAGGCACCCGCATATCGTCAAAAAACCTCAAACAAGTCCCCTTTTGGGGTGTCGGGGCACAGATATGTGCAATGAACTGGCAGACATTTGGTGGTAGTATGCAATTGAACGAGGCAATGTTCAGTGGGACAGAAGGCTATGTGCTGAAACCAGCAGCCTTAAGAGCTGGCGGTAGTGGTCAGTTGAACACCGGACAACGGAAGAAGCTGCGTCTGCACGTCGCTGGTGCTTCAGATGTTCCGGTGCCAGACGGACAAGATGCGGACGATATCAAGCCGTACGTTACATGTTCGCTTGTGCACCCTGATGATGCCAATGGTAAGTACCAGAAGAAGAAAACCAAGCACTACAGACAGCATAAGCTTGGATTTCTGCATAGAGGCGAGAACCCGCCACCCACGGATCCTATATGGGACGACGTGTTGGAATGGGAATATGATGACAATGAGCTCGTCTTCCTGCGAATATTCATAAAAGATGATATCAGCTTCGCTGAGAACCCGATCTACGCCGTCACAGCCGTTCGGCTACTTTACGTCGTCCCGGGGTGGAGTTTTATCCGGCTGCTTGATTTGAAGGGGCATGAAACGAAATGTTCTTTGTTGGTTAAGTTTGAGTTTGAGGATATCTAGTCATTTTTAGGGTGTGATGAAACATCTTGAGGGTTGAATGGTACATCTGGATCGTCTAAATTATCCCTTTTTCTAGCCAACTGCTTATCAATGTACCAATGTGCATGCCGCAGAGGTCAATTCTATTGGACGCGTTGACCATCCGTAGAGGTAAATCATCTTGGCGCGTGCATGGTTACTTGACTCATTTTCAGCTTCATTACCACTTCCATAATTTATGTGGAAGCTTAACATGCGAGCCTATCACTAGGGTCGCCAAGATTTTTGTTTGGATTGTGGCTGCGCCGAGGGGTTTAGACCTCGGCGCAGTTTACAGTAGCATTAGATATGAACAATCATGGCCGACGCTATAACGAAGACTGGAAGAGCTCCCGGGTATGTGTTGAAGGGGACGATTAGACTTAACCCATAATTATTCCTAGTTGTGGTAAAATGCCTGAGTGTCGATGTTCTCTCTATTTTTAGACTGGGTATCTTCATATGATACAGTGTATTACATGTGATGTATATTTCTCATGGTTCCGCCTCCAACTTCTGTGGAATCAGGCCCTCAGCCATATTGATGGCACCCTCCATGTCGTTCTTGTTGAAGAGGAAAAGTCCCTGAATCGCAGCGGTACTGGTCCGGATTGGGTTTGCCCCTTCTACAACGTCGCGGAACAAGCCTAGCTCGTCTAGGCGGGCTAAAAACCGTTCTCTATTAACGCCGTCGTGGTCTACATCCCCGTAGAATCGATCCCACATCTGGGCCGCTTGGTATCGAGTAGCTTCCCCGATACGGACCATCATGTCGACCCGCCCGGGTCTGATGAGAGCAGGGTCAAGTAATTCAATATGGTTTGTGGTTAGGAACGCGATCCTCTCCTCGCCAGCGGATAGGCCGTCTAAAGCATTCAAGAGCCCGGAGAAAGTCACGGTCCCGCCACTATAACCATCAGCGTCGCGCCTTCTCCGATTTACAAATGCAGAATCAGCATCCTCTAATAGTACGATAGAACGCTCGGGAAGTTTAGTGAGGAGAAAGGCGAGCTTGTCATCTGTCACGCCAATCTCGCTTAGATTAATCATGGCCACGCTATAATCCAATTCACCAGCAAGCGCTTGAATAAAAGAGCTCTTGCCACTGCCCGGGGGGCCGTAGAGAAGGTACCCTCGACGGTAGGGAATGCCACGGTCGACATACCACTGGCGACGAGCCAGGAAGTCTCTCGCGTCGTTCACGATGTCTTCTTTCACCCCTTTGTCCAAGACGACACTAGCGAGAGGGCGCTTCCTGCGTGGTACGCCAAGAGGCACCCAATCGAAGTTCCTTACCGAGTATACCACCGTCTTCCCCTCGTTCGCCCGGAGAGCAAGCCCGCGCGCCTCAGTGAATACATCCTCAAAGATGTGGCGGTGCGCATACAGTGTGGTTAATTCTAACGTCTCATGGGGCTCGCCAGTGTTGGTCTTAGCTGTCGATTGCTTCTCTCTGTTGACTGCGATGTATGCGTGCTTATACTTGACGATATGGCGACCGTAGCCGGGCTGCAGGAAAAAGCTAGCTTGCGTGGGACCATTGGGGGTCGTGCTCGTCGCTGTCGTCACAGAAAGCTTGTTGATGCGTGTGAGACGTTTGGCCAGGAAGGATGTCTGTGGACGAGGTTCGGATAGCCATGCCAATATCCAAGGATATGCCGGGTCTTGTCTGCTAATCTCGACGTTGACTAACAGACGTCGCCGAATCAAGCCAGCAGAGGCGAGGGCGCCGCGGCGCGCGAACGCCAACGCGGCGCCCAATGATGCGAGGCCGAAGCCTCCAGCGAATACTGGGTTTTCTAGGAGCCCATTAATGTCCAAAAGAGATCCCGCTGCCGACGCTGCCGGCTCTGACATTGCGATTCGAAAACACTGGGCGAGAAGGTGTTGCTCAAAAATACTTAGGTACCTAACCGTGCTATAGAGCTTTAATCATTCAATTATAAGGGTAACTTCATAGATGCATTCATACTTTTTGTGCAATTAGACATGCATTCAAAGAGTGTTATGCAATATAGCATGTTTATTAAACCAAGCAACATTAACCTAATAGGTACATAGGTACCTCCTCGGGTTAAATAAAGCCTACTATGTATACATTGCCTCTCATCGACCTCCCACAAACTAAGCTGATTTTTCAGGATATTACTACAATACTACGAATAGTCGTAGTTGCAAGAGAAATGGGAAAGAGTTCGAGGGACAGTGTCTGTACCATCCCTCATGATGGATGCACATTACAATGCCTCCGTTACTCCGACGACATCATAGGTAAATCCAACCAATTACTCTAGATAATCTGTATATCTTGGCGACATGTTTCGCGATGATTAATCAAAAAACAACACCACCACCCCGTTAAGGCGGCGCTAGCCGAGGCTAAAACCCACCCAGTATAAAATGTCACCTTCTTAGCATCGAGGCCAAAGCCCGAACGAGCAGACCAGGCTAATAGGGTTATTGTGATTCGCTCGTTCTTTGAGTTAACTAGTATTTATTACTATTATTGATGATGTCTGCATGGGTTAATTATTTCGCCTCATGTCAATCACGCCCTACTAGTGATTAATAATTCAAGATAGTGTTCTAGTATCCTGTAAGGTACAAGGAAGCTGTGTAGCACATATATAGTAGTACATGGTAATGACGTCGATCTAAAACGATATTAGTAGCACCAAGTCAACAACAACCAGGCACAACGATTGAGTGCCAAAGAAATAAGTCAAGATAGTCATCCACACCGAGTGACGGAGGAAAGTGATGGTATTAGAAACGTCAGACTCAGATGATACGGCGCAGACCGGAGCTGGTTCAGCCGAGAAGGTTACCGACGAGGTGCCAAGGGAGTTCAACTTTGATGATGACCTGGAGAATCCATACAACTGGCCGAAATGGAAGAAAAACATCCTACTAATAGCAAACGCGGTTCTTTCATTCACAGGGTAAGTATGCCCTGAATGAGCCGTTAATTCGTCTCTCTATTGCTAACACATATCGGTCGATAATAGATCAACTGGGACATCCATTCTTAGCCCGGCGCATCAACAACTAATCGATGAATTTGGCGTCTCTAGCACCGTAGCCTTCCTACCTCTGACAACATAGTAAGTAACCTTCCAACGTCATCGTCTTGTTCTAGCGATCTTTGAAGCCAAAGTTTTGTGCGTCAAGGTGCCTATAGTTCAGGGTACCTGCAGAAAAGTCTCAAACCGGCGATAATTGACTCTGGTTGTTATAGTATACTTGCACTGGGCCTAGGACCTGTCATCGGGGGTCCTCTTTCTGAAATAGCCGGTCGAAAGGCGATCTACATCGGGGCAGCAAGCATAGGCGGGCTTTTTGCATTAGGATCCGGGTTTACAAGATCCTTTGCAGGCCTTTGTATCCTACGATTCTTTGCTGGCTTCGCTTATGGCCCAAGCTTGTCCATCGGTAGCGGATTCCTCGCAGAAACATAGTACGCGCTCCAAAGGTTTTTTTAACTTCCTATTATAAATAATCTACTCTTGCTTGTATTCATATTATTCCGGACCATCGGATTCATCAATTAAAACGACGATCTCTAACTCGGAAATCCCTATAGTACGCCAGCAGAAAGAGGCCTACCCTCTCTTCTGTGGATTCTGAGCCCGTTCCTAGGCCCCGGGCTTGGGTGCGTATAACATACACTCGCCAACTCTCAATTTAAAGAAGCTAATGAGACTTTATTATAGTCCCGTCCTTGGGGTCTTCCTCGTCGACCGCATGGGTTGGCGATGGACCCAATTCACACTCGTCTTTTTCTCTGTATTTAGTTTGATATGGGTGTCGATCGGAAGCGAATCCTATCATCCCATCATCCAACGCCGGCGGATGAAACAGCTGGGGATAACGCCACCGGAGAGTCCGCCCTTGGTCGATAAATTACGGCAATTCTTGGCAATCGGGCTTTTTCGACCAATTCATATGATGGTTACAGAGCCTATCGTGGGCTTCCTCTCGTTATATGTGGCCTTCATATTTGGTGTCCTCTTCAATTTCTTCGGCGCATTTTTCTACATCTTCCAATCTGTTTATGGCTTCACCACAGTGCAATCCGGGTTGGTTTTTCTAAGCGTAGCATTAGGCTGTGTGATTGGTGCGCTGAATATTGCACTTTGCGATCGACTGTTCTATCAGCCCCAGGTCCGGCGGTTTCCACCTCATCATGTACCCCCCGAATATCGGTTGTTTCCAGCAATGATTGGTAGTATTGCCCTTCCTATCAGTCTCTTCCTGTTCGCTTGGACCACTCGGCCGAGTATCTCCCCAGCGGTGTCAATCCTGGCTATCGTGATTTTTGGCGCGGGTAATATCAATTTATTTGTCAGTGCCCTTCAATATACCGGTGATGTGTATCATCGAACAAATGTTGCTAGTGCTACTAGTGCTAATAGCCTTGCCCGCTACTGTCTGGCCGCCGTCTTCCCGTTGTTTTCCCTCCAGCGTAAGCTATTGATTCTGTTCACCCTCCTGTTATCTCGAGCTATACTAAATCGGTTATGCAGTATATCGGAATCTCGGCGTCGCTTGGGCTTCTAGTCTTCTAGGGTTCGTCTCTATCGCTCTTTTACCGTTGCCGTGGTTGCTGTTTAAGTTCGGAAAAGCTGTTAGGAAAAAGTCTAGGTATCAGACAGCGACTTACTAGACGCAAACCCGGGCCTGTTGTGTGAAACAATATTGTATTGGAAGGCGAATTGGCATCGCAAATTCAAGAGGTTGTCGGTTATAGATGACGGATCATGATATGTAGAGTCGTTGCTTTGATTCAATTTGAATGTAATTGAGAGTTATCGAATTATCCTCCGGCCTGTTACATAATATATGTACTCTTGAGCTCCAGGCAGAATCTCGCTGCTACTTGGCTAGTACAATTACTTTTTTTCGAGGCTCTCTTTAGTTATCCTTCCTATGACCTCCGCTCCTTTTTGTCTTTCTGCATGACCCTTCATATTCTCATCCTCATGGTATGTCCCACGCCAATGAGACGGCGAAGCGAACCATAGCCATGTGAGATCCTATCCGACCTTAATAAATTCCCACCGCGCCGCTTCTTCGGCGGTCCCGGCCTCGACTAATCTCGGTAATGTTTCGCCTTTAACTATATTCGATGCCCAATAGTGTTCCGTATTCGGCGATATTTCATCGTCGGCAATGGCCATTGCTACCAACCTAGACCAATTCTTCACCAATAGATTATACCCTCCCGCCTCACGAGGACGGAGCACGAACCACTCCCAGGAATCCATCTTGTCGGCACGGACATAGAATCCGCCATTATTATCACGGCCCAGATATTTGCCATGAATAACGTCGCGAAACCCGATCCAGCCGTCCGGTCGTTCCTTGCATCGCCATTGCCAGCCTCCCCTAGTGCCTAGCTCTGACTTAAGAGTGAGGCGCCCGTCATCAAGCGTGATAGCCCTACCCGAGTCCAAGTCGCGGATCATATATATTCCTTCAGCTTCGGGCACGCTGCCTACACCGCCATTGGCAGTGAATGATGGTAGGCCCTCCTTATTGTGCAAACTGGCTGTGTCTGTGCTTGTGTAGAGAGGAGTATCCATGATTGTTTCGTCGAGGCTATTATCGTCGAGAGTGTCAAGTAATTCACGAACTTCTGCGTTAGGGAGCACAAGTTAGTGGGGCTTTCTGGTCACAGTAGAAGGTATTAACAGCAATAGCGACGTGATTTATCACTCGAAACAAACGTGAGAACGAGGTGAACCCTTTTAACATGGTCGGGTACTGTTTGCGACGTAGTTCCAGAATGTGGTAGCAAAGAGCTACCCCTCGTTTCGGCTAGTTGCTGATGCCCAGGCGTGCGACCAGTGGTCTCCTCCAGTACCGTCGGCGTTTGGGCGGTTTGATTCTTCGCAACTTGAATGTCGAATTACTGTTGTATAGGATACTTAATATATCATAGGCTTGGCCTTTGACGGAATCTCTCAATCAACATACTAACTATCTAGTTATAAGCCTCTTGTACGTTTACTTTTTCTAGTCACATTGATAAACGATCTTCTCTTTCGGTGAGAAGCCTACGGGAAGCCTTGTACGTGGTTTAAAAAAACACTCGCCCTGTAGGCCTCTATACATAGAGTAAATCATTCACCCGGTAAATTCCGTCATAGACAGCCTTGTTAGACTACCACTGTTCCTTCAGGTGGGATTACCACTCGTGATAGGTATTTTATGTTGAATTTAGTTTTAGCGTTAATTCTAGCGAATATTAAGGCCTGGAAGTAGGTAGTTGCTGGCTTTACGGGCGGCATGCCCACCAGTAAGCTTTCTATGACGGGGTGTCACATTGAAATGGATTACCTGGCCACTCAGGGACAGTCAAATAGCCATGAATGCGGGGATGGGCAAATTCCTACACTTCTACCGGATTATTCACGGGAAAAGGAGAGGGATCCTTGTATCACAATAAAATTAAGTAAAGTAATGAAAATCAAACGATTAGATTACCGTTGTGAGAAGAGCAGACGGGTAAGATAAGTATATATTCACACAACAATCCCCATATTTCATCACCATTGAGGCCTCAATTCGATATCTAAAATAAATTAAAAATAAAAACATAGTTATCCTTTCCTCTCACCTTTCATATTTTAGCATTAAAGCCATGTCCGAGACTTACCTCTTAGGCGTACAGGTATGCAAATAGATGAATGAGAATTGCCCTTATTGATAACAATTGACCCGATGGCCGAATTATCAAACATATAAATAAGTTTGACCACGAACGACTAGGTACCTAGGTACCACCTGACCTGAGGCACTCACTACAAACCCCCAAAACCCTCACCAGAAGGCCTAGGAACTTTCCATTTACTGAATAATTGACAAGGCTGTGTCACTCTCCTATATTCAGGCCGTAAAGCTACCTAATTCATAATTCCGAAAGTGTAGGCGCCGAACTGCTCCTTCTCTTTGAATAAACAAGTTATGCTCTTGACAACCAGAGATCTCAGAGATTAGTGAATTTTGAGAGTAACAAAAAAACAAAAACAAGCGTACACAGCTTAGGACGCTTGCTGCTTCTGGGCCAAATCTTCTTTTTTTTTAAAAAAAAAAAAAAATATGTTCTCGGTAGGAGATAACTAGGCACAAGTTATCATACTCGCAGAATTAAAGAATACAACTTCTTTAAACGTCTTATCGAGTTAATAAACAGGATCCTGAATATGGGCCCGGTTTCCGCATCGAGGAATCACAAAGGCCATACAAAAGACTCACTATGTAGATGTCTGTCTGCTACTTGAATATAACTTAACTCGGAGATAGTATTATAAAGCTAGGAGGGTGGCGATATATAGACCATTGTATACAGGTTCGTGACACACATACCGCAGTCCCAACTAGAGCCCCTGGAGTTATAGTGGTCGTGATGGTACTGAGGACTATAAATCCCCATCTTGTACGTATATATATATACTAATGTATTATTTACCCAAGGTAGGTTAGGTGGCTTAGCAGGTACGCTAAGTATACTCTTTATAGAAACACGAGATAAAAGTGGTGTCTGATTGGTGTTAGGCTACGTCAGCGCAACGGGCGGAGGCTCTTAGTCCGCGCCAAAAGCGGGAATCCGACTAACAGCGTAGCGTTGTAAACCGCATCGCAGCTTTCAAGCCTCGTTGCGATAATTGGGGCAAGACGATAATGCATCATTGTTTTGCTTCTCTATTTATTTATTTTTCTCTTCTTTTTTTTCACGAGAAATGATCCCGAGCTGTAGAGCTCCGATTCGAGAACAATTATCGTTAAATCTCCTCCGTACATGAATGATCTTCATTGAAAGCCGCCGATTTCGCACATGCGCCCCGCTCGAAGGAGCGCACGCATCGGTGTGGTAGGGCGGTTCACTCGCACTTACCTACTATCAGAAATGCCGCTTCTCTCCCAAGACTCGAGGCGATACTAGAAGATAGATGTTCTGCTCTTCCTCTCCGTCTTCACCCTCTGCCCATCGCCAATGGCTCCGCAAACGACAGAAAATGGGGCGACACCCCCGTTCCCTCTCAAGCAACTCACTATACTCGGTATGTCCTCATCTTCAAGGTCCCCCTCTCCTCCCCTCACCGAACTATCCTTGCTGCTTTCCCCCTCGTACATTACCCCATTGATACCGTCTCATTATTGGGGGTTTTATTCCAATCAGAACACAACTAACCTAGCCTTCAAACTCAGCGATATGTCGCTTCTCAGAGCCAATCGCCTTCAACTCCATCCTGGCGTATACGTACGTGATGGTACAGGATCTGAATGGCGGCGAGGATAAAGACACAGCGTTCTACGCTGGACTACTTGTGTCCGCGTATGCCGTAGCTGAGGCATTGACTGCCATCGGCTGGGGTGCGCTATCTGATCGATATGGGCGGAAGCCTGTAGTACTATTTGGGCTCGGTGGTGTTGCCATATCGAGCTTAATCTTTGGTCTCGCGAAGAATTATTGGGTTGCACTGCTTGCTCGATTCATCGGTGGTGCGCTCAACGGAAACGTTGCTGTAAGTTAATAACCTATTTGGGTTTTTATTTCTCTATCAAAAATAACAAGCTGTTTTGGCGGCAGCAAGGAAGAAGAGAGCTTGTGAGAAAACAAAAGCGGCGGATATTGGATCGAGTGTCGCCACGATTTTCACTACACAGGCCTGGTTATCAATATCTCTACGCAAGCTGGATCTAATAGCGATAAATAGGTGATGCAAACCATGGTTGCGGAGATGGTCAAGGTACCTGAGCATGAGCGTACGCCGACCCCTTTTCACCCAACCGCTTTAATGTCTTATAACTGATGCTATCAAACAGCTGCAGCATATGCCTCACAGCCATTTGTTTGGACTCTAGGCGGTATCATTGGATCGGCTATGGGAGGCTTCCTAGCTCAGCCCGCAACATTTTACCCTTCACTATTTCCAGCTGACGGGATCTTTGGCCGATATCCGTATCTACTGCCAAACTTAGTTTCAGTTGTGGTAATCATCCTTGCGATCCTCCAAGGCATGGTATTTCTAGAAGAGACGAACCCGCGGGCTAGGTCATTCAGCCGCAAGGCAAAGGAAGCCACCGAGGGAGACGAGGCCATTGTTGAAGATCACGATGATAGCAGAGTAGATGAGAGGACGCCCCTAACGCGGAATCAGCGAGTGCATCATCCTAGAATATCAGCGGTTAGCGAGCGTCCTGTTATCCTCGAAGAGGGCCTCCCTGTAGCCGTGGAGCAGAGCTTTGATCTCAGGCGCACGTCATTCGGCACGGTCCATTCGATCCAGTTTACCCCGGAGGCTCATACTAACCCCGTCTCTTCGCAGACAATAACAGAAGAATACACGGGTCCCACGTTCAACTTCACCATTATCATGCTTACCATCGCTCTTGTCTTAGTGTCCTACCACCAGATGGCGTTCGCAACATTGCTTCCGACGCATCTCCTCGACCGCCCGGCAGCGCCCCGTGGACAGCTCGATTTAATCGGCGGGTTAGGGTACACGGTCCACGACGTTGGAATCTACTTAGCTGTCAACGGTTTCCTAGGCTTGTTAATCCAAGGGCTCATATTCCCCATCTTCGTTGACCGTGTCGGCGTGTGGCACTCCTTCGTCTCGATGGTGGTGCTTTATCCCACGTGTTATATGATCATGCCATTCCTCGGACCACTTCCCGCGCCCTTGCAATCGCCGGGTATCTATCTCGCTATGGTATTGCAGAGTTTCTTCGGTATCATCGTCATCCCCACTGCCCTTATCCTCATCAAAAACGCAACCCCAAGCTCTACCATTTTAGGGCGTGTCAATGGCCTCGCAATGTCTGGCTGTTGTTTCGCCAGGACAATTTCTCCTCCAGTGGTTGGTATTATATTCGCGGCCGGAGGGTCTGCTGCCGCTTGGTTCAGCTGCGCCGGCGTGGCTGTTCTGGGGATACTACAGCTTTTCTGGGTCCCCAGAGAGCATATCCACGATGTCGTCATGGAGAACGCGATACTTCGTAAGACGATAAGCCACTCAGATGATAGAATTAGTAATGGCGAGCGTGGCGCGGGGCATTAGACTTCACAAGATTTGACGAAAATTTGCTTGTTCGGACGTTTCAACGTAATGGGGAATGAACTTAATGGAAATCAAATATTGATAGCGCTTCCCGCGATAAGGATGGCTAGCAAGTCGGTGCCGCGATTCACTAGGACCAGGGACGCTAGTCATATTATTAGATAGAGATGGAACATGGGTGTAGCATCAGGATATAAAACATAACGAGAAATGACCGCGGACAGGTCGGGTATATATTAAACTATCGTTTCTTCGCCTGTGCTTTCTGTCTGATAGACGCAACAAGACTGCTAATGTCATCATCGGCAGCTTTTATCTTCTGTTTCTTAACCTTGCCACTCTCGGGTGGTGCCTCGAAATCATCAGACTTATTCTTTCTCTTTTTGCGACCTTCCTCTAGCAGTTTCTTCATCCCAGGTGTAGACTTGAATTTAGGATTCGAGGGGTCAATAGCAAACTCGTGGTTCTCGAACACGGCCTGGAATCGATTGTCGTTGACATCCATGTCAAAGCCCTCTTGCAGGCCGCCGTGATCCTCGGCTTGGCTCTTGCCCTTCTTCTTTCCTTTCTTTGATTTCTTCTTCTCGGCTCGTGTGATTTCATCCATATTGAAATGGTCGAGATGTTCAGCCTGGTTCTTAGAGTCGTCCGCCATGATCTTCTCCAACTGTGCCTTTTGAGCAGCGTTTTCGACCGCTGCTGCTTCCTTTTCTTCTCGCCTCCGCCGTCTTTCCTCCTTCCTCTCGGCCGATTTAGACACCTTCACAGGCTCATCAGTTGTGAAGAAAGGATCGTCAAATCCGAGGTCTTCCTCTGGCTCAGCGGGTGCATCCTGATCTTCCGTTTCGCCTCCGTTTCGTTTAGAGACCGCCTTCTCCTTCTTGCGGGCCTTTCGCTCACGCTCTTTGCGGACGTATTTTTCGACCGTGGTTTCTTCCGCTTCGGGCTCCTTCTTCTTTTCGTCGCCCATCAAGGCTGGCGTAAATGTGACTTGCATGTCACCAACAGGCCCTATTTTCGCCGATGACTTGGTCATTGGTTCAGAGCTAAGGCCAAGGGCTTCTCGCAGTTTCCTTGCTTTTAGCTCTCTCTTGCTCAACTTTGGTTCATCCTCAACAACAACGGGTTCTGCTTCAATAATATGATCCTCGACGTCATCATCGCCGTCGCTGTCGCTCGCAAGATACGCGCGGAAATCGTTTTCTTCCAGCTCGGCTCTACTACCAGTGAACGCTTTTCTAATATTTTCCTTTCGCGCTGCTTCATCCGGGGCTACATCCCAGGTTAGCTTGACGCGCGAATGCTGCAGAGCGTCGGTGACAAATTCAGTAGGTTGATAATTGGATACAAGGGAGTCGCATTCGTCCCGCGGCTCGTCATCGAACGTAACATCATCGGGGATAAAACGTAGATCAACGAAATTTGACGAAGCAAGGTATTCCGTCCCATCACACGCATTGTATAACTTTCCGGCAGTGGACAGATCAGAGCAGATGACGACGGCATAATAATACCGTAAGCGATCAAGCTGATAAGATCTCAGAGCGTCACTGTCAAAATCCTGATCGTCCCCTTCCTGCAACATATCCTTTTTTATTTTCTCGTCTTCGTCCTCGCTATCCTCACTGCTGTCCTCCAAGTCGGGGTCTAATTGATCCTCGTCTTGAGCACCCTTTTTGAAAATCTCTTTAGGGGGGCCTTCGAGTTCTTCTCGTTTCATACGCTCTTTGCCAAACTCGGATGGATATATTGACACTTTTTCAATGCGGCCCCCTTGTGGTACAAAGGAAGAGAATAATGCCATTAGATCAACAGATTTAATGTTGTCCCAATCCAGGTTCACAACAGCAATTCTCTTGGTGATCTCGCCAACTTCGATATCGGCCTGCTCATCGCGTAACCGTTGCATGCTAGCTGGCTGTGATACATTGGCCCCGCCTTCATCTTTATCTTCCTCGTCGTCCTTGTCATCTTCGTCATCTTCGGACTCTGAATCGCTCTCGGAGGAAGAAAAACCACCGCCTCGGGCCGGATCGTAATTTTCATCGGCCTTTTCGAGTTCTCGCTGGATGACTTCATCGTCTTCAATCTCAGGTTCGTAGATGTCGCGCAACGCTTTCTTCTTGTTGTCGGATTTTAACTTTCGACCATATCTGTCGAGCTTGGCGGTGGCTGTGAAGTCCTCGTCTTCAAACACTCGCTGAAATCGCTTATCGATCTTTGTCTTTACGCGGCCCTTGGATGGGAGCCGGTACCGAGGGTTGGTCTCGAAACTAGCAAAGCGAGAGTCTTTCTTTGCGGCGGCCGAGGCATCGCCATTTTTCTTCTGGACTTTAGGCATTCTTCCGAAACTCGAGCGAGCGCGCCCTCTCTTTTTGGATTGGCAGGGTGCCTAATGCATATGGACAAGAAATGGAATTAATGGCACTAGTTACCACCAAGATTCGGTCCTCAACACCTCTTGTCAATTGAAAATTTAAGTGGGACTAACTTTTTTTGCCCTCTGCAAGCATTAAAAATCTCCGGTACCACCTTGACCGCCTACCGCATTTGCACAGACATGCAATAGAGTGGGGTAAACCTACTCGGGTACCTACAGTGTAGACCATATTTAGGCGCTAATAGAGGTACTCGATACCTAGTACTTACCTACTATGTAGGTACCTTAGAAGGCAGGTAGTATCGTCAAGTATAGTAGATCCAGGTAGCCCTATAGCCCTAGGTTAGTGATTGCTGACGCTGACATTACCTTAGGTATACAGAGTGTCTACGACCCTAGCTAAGTACATATCTCTTCTTCCTATGGACTCATACGTTAGTAAGTGATTAAGACATGCAAGCCAGTATGGGTTAATTGATGATTGTAAAAGTTTTATGTGGTATTACCTTTATATTTGCATTATGCCTTATCCTCTGAAGTCATCGTGAGGCCGCCAAGGGCGGGATGGATCCCTACTTCTAGTAGGCCTGTGAAGGAGCCCTCGGCCACAGGAGGACGGCTTAGCTCTTAGCTGAGACTACTAAGTAGATCTTACACTAGCCTACCAACTGACAACCCTCGCAAAGGGGCCAATTGGCGTTCATAGATGGTACCTGCTGGATGGATTGCCCCTCCATGCCCTCCACGGCCAGTCAGCTTGGCCTAGGTAATGCCGTTACCCGTGACGCAAGCTGTTATAAATGGGGTGACACGGGAATCCCTTCTCTAAATTAATCCGATTTATGCACACTGCACTGCTAGTTGGGCATCTATCATACTTTTACTGAGCTTTGCAGTCCATTTTTTGAAGTTGACAGCCTCAGATCCCAGCTACAGTCAAGATCTAGACCCGCCATTGTCGCAGGCGTTGGGCATTGTGATCGGCGGCGTACGGAACCAACAGCCTCACCGACTCTCTAAGGATTAGAGATCACAATGGACCGTTTTCTACGCAAGGCAGAGCATGTGGTGAAAGACCATATACTCAAAGACGTCTTGGGCATTGATGGCGATGAACAGGAACACCGCCCCCAGGAGCAAGTTCATAGTAACAATCAAGTTGACGTTCAGCCCGTCAACACCTCTCATCGTTTTCAATCCTTCTCTCCCGAGACCTCTGGCAATGCTAAGTGGTGTAAGTAACCACCTGGATTGTTTTAAACCTTGTCATGGCTATCATCAGTATTAGAAATGGGCCTGTTTCCAATAGAATCACGTTTACAAGTTTCTCGCTCTCGGAATGCTTAGAGCCATGGCTAAACCCAATGTTACAGATGTTGACGGTGCTTCTTACTTCTGGGCGGTTTCAATGGCCCTCGAAGGTGAGTTCGAGTACTCACCTCCAGAACTAATGGTAGTTAGCTAAGTTTACGGTGAATGATAGAGGCACGAGAGAGTATCTATATTCTTGACTGGTGGCTAAGCCCGGAGTTGTATCTTCGACGGCCGCCATCTCGCAATGAGCAATACAGACTTGACAACATGCTACGAGCCGCCGCCGAGAGGGGTGTAGACGTCAATATCATTGTCTACAAGGAGGTCACTCAGGCTTTAACTTGTAAGCATGTACCTCGTGAGATGGGGAATCTGGGCTAACCTGATATTTTATAATAGTGGACTCGGCGGTAAGAAATGCGATAGACCCTGAATCTTCGGTGAGACTAATGATATTAGCACACGAAACATGCTCTAGAAGCGCTTCACCCAAATATTAAAGTGTTCCGGCATCCCGATCATCTCCCTACAAGCCGTGCCCGGCTCGAGCAGGCGTTTTCAGGATTGTCTTTGGATAATCTGAAGATGAATGCGTTCAGGTTACATAGCACTTCTAAAGATGCGTTAAAGGAACTATACGGTTCATTTGGAGACACGGTGCTGTACTGGGCTCACCACGAGAAACTTTGTGTCGTTGATCGGCACATCGTGTTCATGGGTGGCCTGGATATGTGTAGGCCCTTTTCAAACTTCCCGTTCCCCCCTTTAAGAGTACTAGCGAGCTAATACTACTCTAGGTTTCGGAAGATACGACACGAACAGTGAGTCCTCAAAACTAGTCTGATACTGAAGCTGAAGAATGTTTACTAATCGAATACAGGCCATCCAATCGCAGATGCTCATCCAGGGGACCTAGATGGCATTATTTTTCCTGGTCAAGATTTCAATAATGCCCGAGTTTTTGATTTTGAAGGCGTCGTGAATTGGGATCATAATCAGCGTATGTGACATGCAAACCATGATGTATTATGGACATTAACACGTGGTGTAGTGGATAGAGCTAGGAACTCTAGAATGGGCTGGTCTGATATCGCTATTTCTCTAAGTGGACCAATCGTCCACAGCCTCATCGATCACTTCACTGATCGCTGGTATGTCTCTTTCTTTTCTCGGAGCCCTGGTGAACTAAATCGTTGAGATGTCTTAGGAACTTCATATTCGATGAGAAGTACGGTAAGAAGGACCCGGGTAAGTATCAAAGAATAGAACAACCGAGTGGAGGTGATGGCCACCATTTCCCAATCCCCGATCTTGGCGGATTTGAGGATCGCGTGAGCCGTGGAGTTCGGCACTTTATGGGAGACGAAGGGGGTTACCATAGACATCATGAAGGCGAGGGGAGTCACCGCAGACATCATGAAGACAGAGATGATGAGTACCGCGACTATGGGAAAATAAAAATTCAACTCTGTCGCAGGTGAGTGTAGGCTTTCCTTCAAGGAGTGAGATTTGACTAACTTTAACTCGAAGCGCCTGCGACTGGTCTTCCGGTCACCCAACGGAGCACTCCATTGCTAACGCGTATGTGCATGCCATCGAGAGTGCACAGCATTACGTATACATCGAGAACCAAGTGAGTATCATCATTCCCATCCTTCATTCCCATTGTCTGTGTCTAATACAAATAGTTCTTCATCACGGCGACTGGGGATAAACAGTATCCCGTCGAGAACAAAATCGGCGCTAGCATTGTGTCACGCATTGTCCGCGCACACTCGAATGGTGAGAATTTCAAGGTTATCGTCCTCATGCCCGCAGTCCCAGCGTTTGCCGGTGATCTAAAATCCGACGGCGCACTCGGCACCCGCGCTATAATGGAGTACCAATACAACAGCATCAACCGAGGCGGCCACAGTATTATCGAATGCTTGAAGCAGAATGGTATCGATGACTGGCGACAATACATTGGCTTCTACAACCTGCGCAATTATGACCGCATTAATATATCATCTACGATGCGTCAAGCCGAGGAAAGAAGCGGTGTTCACTACGACGACGCACGTCGCCAGCATGATGACTTTGTGGGCCGGGAAGACAGAAGGCATCACGACCAGTACGACCAATATGACCGGTATCAGTCCGCAGCGCATAATGTGCCAGACCAGACGCTAGATACGGTGAGCGCGTGCTATATGGACGGTGGACCAGACATTCGCAGTGTACCGTGGCACGGGGACGAGGAATCCGAGATCGACGCTTTCGTGTCCGAAGAGCTTTATATCCACTCTAAAGTTCTCATCGCAGACGACCGCCTCGTCATTTGCGGATCGGCAAACCTGAACGATCGCTCACAGCTCGGTACTCACGACTCAGAGATCGCAGTCATAATCGAAGACCAAGACACCGTCGACAGCACGATGGACGGGCGCCCATTCCGCGCCTCGCGCTTCGCAACGTCTCTGCGTCGCCAGCTCTGGCGCAAGCACCTCGGCTGGATTCCTGACGAACGCTGCGACCGTCCGACGCGCAACTGGACGCCCATCACCCGCGATCCGCAAGACTACGACTGGGGCTCGGAGGCAGACCGTGCAGTCGAGGATCCCCTCTCAGACCGCTTCTGGCGCTCGTGGACGCAGACGGCGCGGACCAACACCGAAGTCTTCAGCAAGGTGTTCCACAACGTGCCGAACGACCACGTGCGCACCTGGGAGGACTACGACGAGTTCTTTAGCCGGCACTTCATCATCCCGGGGGTCGAGATGAAAGATGAGGACAAGCAGGGCCGCGTGGACTACGGACACGTGGTGCGCGAGGAGTTCCAGGGCGGCGCCGCCGAAGTCAAGGAGTGGCTCTCGCGCGTACGCGGCACGCTCGTCGAGATGCCGCTTGATTTCCTGATCGACGTAGATGATCTAGCCAAGGAGGGACTGAGTCTAAATGCCTTCACCGACGAGCTGTATACCTAATTGCCTGAGGAAGAGAATATTGTCAGATACAATGCCTGAGTAGATAGATAGATATGGTAGGAAAGATTACGTCTTGTGCTTGCTGATCTAGGGTAGAAAACCTAGCTTATCAACGATCGGTTTAATCTGAAGGGCCTCGACGAATGAACCATAAACGAAACAAACATGACGCGCGACAGGATACGCAATCTAGGGGAGTTCAGTAATTTTCATTAATTGAGTCACGCCACACTAATGAGGTTCGCATCAAATCAATTTTCAAAATACTACAGCCATCACGACTCTTCTAAGCCACCTTTAACTTTCAATCGATGGGGTTAGGATAAATATCTCTTGATAACACGATCAAGTCCGGCGATTCATTTGAACGGATATGAAAATCACGAGACCGTGGATATTCCTAAACAGGTCGCCATCTACGTTTTGGCAGTAATAGCACGGTAATAGGAGCAAATTTGTTACAAGATAATAATATATTAGTACGATATGCCCGATGTTGTAATTGCTACGCCACATCCATGTACGCAAGAACAGTTGTTAATGGTTTGACGACGTCGGTCTCGGCCTATCTTCGTCTTTCGATCGATTTCAAGGATTGTTCGACTCAATCCTTGATGATAACAACACCCCTTCGCTAACCCCAGATTTAGTACCGCTATATCCCAGTTTCATAACCAATACCCGAATGAGTTCCACCGACGACCACCAACCACCGTATCCGAAGGGGTGTGGGACATAAACGGCATGACGTGACAAAAAGGGTAATATACAGAACTCCCGCTTTCATGCTCCATGCTCTACCAGGAGCTATAAGCTCCACGGCGCCACCGTGGTTGGTTTTTTTTAAGTCTATCCTTCAAAATGATAGTATGCTCAGTCGTTCTTGCCGTTAGCTGTATTACCAAGGAAGCCGTCCTTGAGTTCCTTGATTGGAAGGCTTTCCTCTAGCCCGAAGGGCAAAAGATTTCTTCGCTGGCGGCCTCTATACCAAGATATAACACCGAAAGCGATACCTGCAATACAGCCAAGCGTGAGGTAAGGATGTTCGATGAAATTCATCTTTATGTCAAAGAAGATCTTCTCAAAAGCTGAAATCGTGAGTTTGGGCTTGAGCATAGGGGGGTTCGAAGTGACTTTTGATAGGGTCTCGAGGATGGAGACGCGTGACGGAACAATGTTGTATCCGTTAATGGTCTGGTCCCAATATCTTCGGTTCTGCACCTCAAGTCAGTAAGCAACTTCCGGTTTCAAGTTTGCTTTAGACAACTTACATCCTCATCATTAATGATTACCCGATCGCCATCCTTAGTGTCGAATCCATAGGTAGTTCGAATCCATCTCTGCCAGAATACGCCATCGACCCAGGCAAAAGCAACTTCTTTCCGATCAGACCAATCCATGTTAATGCGAATGTTCTTGGCTGCTCTAACACCTCGTTGGTCACCTCGGTCTTCAGCTTCCTCCAAGCGCAGTTGCTTAGCATCGCGGAGATTTTGCCTTTCAAGCTGGAAAGCTTGAATTTGCTTATCCATCCAGTCACTGGCAGCTTCTTTCATCTCATGCAATGCTCCGGTAAAGGAATCTTTATCATCTCGGTTTAGTACACCGAGTACTACCATCTTTCCGTCCATTATTTCCCGAGCGTTTGAGGCTGTGAGCTCTGGTACGATAGGCAGCCAGACAGATTTCATCCATGATAGGACCATGTGAGTATCGCGCATCTCCCGAGGGGTTAATGGCGTGTAGTAGGTAGGCCGGCCTTCCCGAGACACAAGAAGCCTTGGCCAGGTTGTAATCTTGAATCGTTCGTACAGCTGAGGGTCTTTTGTCTTGACAAGTTTGGCACGGCCGATTAGACTTAAGGGCAATCTATCAAGGGCTTGGAAATCCTCAGGTGCGGTAGCGTGGTCATAGAAATAAACGAAGATGACGTCCTCCTTCTTTTCTAGCTCTGCGAAGGATGTTGCGTCAACGTCCTTGATGCCCTCGCAAATGTCAAGAGCTTTCTCGGCGTAATGAATGAGGTCACCAAACCCTCGCAAACCATCGTACTCGACCCGTTCGCCACCCTTGAAGAAAAGAATCGTTGGGTAACCCTTGAGACGAACATCTTTGCAAAGTCTACTCTCGGCATCGCAGTTTACCTCACCGACGTTTAGTCTACCCTCCATCTGTTTAGCCATTTGTTGCCAGTTGGGGGCCATGGCTTGGCAATGATGGCACCAGGGGGCATAAAACTTGATGAACCATGGCTCCTGTGTCATAGTCACAAGATTCTGGAAACTTTCAGCGGTAAGAGGGATGGATTTCCCTTCCTTGTTCGGTGTGACACTCGGCTTGGCAGGTTTTGTTTTCTCAGCGACGTCCGCTTTTTCACTAGAGGTTGTCTTGGAAGCAACGCTATCGTCTTCCTTCTCTGCTGACCTTTCACTAGGAGATTCTGACTCGTCCGCGGCATCGGGACGGGGTAAACCTGTTGCCTCGGGCTCTGGTAGAATGAGTTCCTTGGGTCGTGTCCCGGGTTGCTCTTTTTCAAGTGCCCCCTCAATCATATCGGCAACTGTCTTCATTGGCTTGGCGCCGCCCACGTAATCTACACGTTCGCCATTTTTGTAGAGGATGGTCCGGGGATAAGCAGCAATATCGTGTTTATTGCAGAGGTCTCCTTGAGAGAGACAGTCAATAGTTCCAAATCGGATGTCATAGGCCTTTTCGAAAGGGATGGTCGAAGTTGGTGAGTCGGGATCCGGCACAGTAGATGTATAGTAAAATTCGTATAGGGTTTGATATGCCGGGGCGAATAATTGACAGTGAGGACAATAAGGGCTAGTGGTCAGAAATGTCAGCGCCATGTTTCGTTACTCGATAATGCAGCGCTTGGAAAATCGACAAGTCATAGTCAAACGCAAGGTGCCGTACGTAGTGAGTTAGGAGGAAAGACTACGTACTTGAAATATTTGACTACCAAGAATTTTGATGCCTCGACTTCCTTATCGAAGTTTTCGCCGGTCAATTCGAGGAGCGGAGGTACCCTTTTGCCATCAAAATAGGTGTTTTCCCTTTCAGGGTCGTCCGTGGTATCGGCGCCGATGGCTTGAGCAATACCTGATGTCACTGCGCTAAAGAACAGCGCAAGCGATGTGAGCCTCATGGCTATGGTGTAGCGAGCCAAGGACAGTCGAGGGTTGGTTGATCTCTATGATGGTAAAAATTACAGTAAAAGCCAGTCTAGTCTGGTACACAGGCAAGCCTAGGCCGCTGAAAGGTTGCAAGAGCAACACGATATGGCGATCGCACACCCAGAAAGAGTGATGGACCGAATATGGGGTGGGCGGCTCGACGAATACGTGGGTAGCGATGCTCGGGGTGTTGACGACAGATTAGGGGCTGGGGAGGGATTCGCGTTATCGGGAATTGCGCATCGGGATTAAATTTCTAATACTCGGGAGCAAAATAGAGATATATGGATGAAAGAAAAGGAATAGATAGATGCAAAGTCGACGCAAACCAAATGTGAGAGGGCAACCAGAAGGTTGAAGTCAAAGGAAGCGCGAAAGAAAGGGTAGGATGATAGTTGTGTGGCAGGCTGAGTAGATGGGATCGTCGTTGTTGTAGTGTATAGTAGCTCGTCTCTCAGGCCAAGAAGTACATAGATAGGGTAGGCGGCGTAGGCAGTGCAGGCGGTGCAGGCAGTAAGTATAGCAGTGCCAGGGAGGGAGAGGAGAGTTAGTTATTGGGGCGAGGATACGAGGACTTGATTTGGTGAAACAAGATTTGGCTTTTTTCTCCCATGCACTAGGCAGCCTAGGCACCCTAACCACTGCCTGGGCACTCTCGCGCTGCATTCTTACTGGAACTAACAGCCAAGCCAAGTCCCAGTCGAGGTACACCACATTATCAGAGCCCTTGTTCCGTCTGTCCTCTACCTATTCTGCCCTTGCATGGCCTTGTCACGGGCCTAGACTCAAGTGCGCTGGGCCCAGAGATTCAGGAGAAAACGGAGCTAGCCGGATTGGGGAAGACGGGGCTGTGGGTCTGAATAGAGTTGTGCTTCTGACATCCACCACGCGCTTCTGACACGAACTCAAAGGAAGAACGTGCACTGACTCGTCTCCCGTTTGTGGCTTTAGCTCGTCCAATGCGCCGCAGCTAGACCATATTAGGCTAGTGTCTCCATACTACACAGTTTCAATTATGCACACTCACCATCTTTTGTGGCTTGAGCACTAGATAACCTAACCTTGATGGTGATGTCCGCTTCTCTCTATGAAAACGTGCTTGCGAGATACGCATAAACCAAAACACTCTTTTCCAAAGTAGGCATAATAGATTTCTAACACCGCATATTGAATCCTGTGCAAGCAGTTATATCATTCCGAGAATCCGAAGAAGAAGAAAAAACTGCCTCTGATAATACATCTTAACTAGGGACCCCCGTGCATGAAATCACATGTTGCAACGAGTCTTAGGAGGCTTCAACCATTTCGCTGCCTATTTCCTAGAATGTGTAGTAATAAGCTCCGGATAAGAACTCACCTTGACCCATATATTTCTCGACTTCCACGTTGTTGGTGTATCCTAGCCCATCACCGGTGCACCATTTTTTTGCCATCTAGAATTCGTGGTTTGGCAGTGACTGCCCGGGCGCGCTTTTCCCCTAACCTACGTCTCGGTATAAGTGCCCAGGCAGTCTATCATAGCAATATGGCCGAGCCTCCAACGAAGCGCCGACGCCTAAGCAACGTTGATGGTGACGCGCCTGCACCTGCAACCCTTTCCTCCCTATCCCACCCTATCAGCCCGCCGAGAAAGAAGAGGGATACGGTAAGGACACGGATCACATCTCCGTTTCGGCTCACATCCATCAGAGACCTCGTCGATGCTTGCAATGTCGGTGCAGTATCACTAGGCGACCTGGTCGGAGATCCCCTCATTGCCGAACTTTGGGACTTTAATTATTTGCATGATCTTGACTTTTTAATGGGACACCTCGATGAGGACACTCGGGCTCTAACTCGAGTTCACGTCGTCCACGGGTTCTGGAAGCGAGAGGATCCAAACAGACTGTTGCTACAGGTAAGCTGTTTGACCATTGATCTAATCTTTCACCTCCCCTCACCCCCTACCGGCGGGACCTGAATCGCATTTAAACCCGTAGCATCGGCTACTGAAAGTTTGAAGATCATAATGCAATCCCTTATGTTGGTATTTGGGGCATTCGGCCTTATCAGTAGTCACGATATAAACTCTGTTATGAGGATCGGGAATGTAGCTCATCCAGGCTTGCTAATGATACCACCAGGAACAAGTGGGACGGCACAAAAATATCACTCTTCATACTGCTTATATGCCTGAAATGTTCGGCACCCACCATACTAAAATGCTTATACTACTCAGACACGACGATACAGCCCAGGTCATAATCCATACAGCAAACATGATTGCGAAGGATTGGACGAATATGACGAATGGGGTCTGGATTTCACCATTGCTCCCAAAACTCAAATCGCCTGGGCAGGTTCCTGGTACGCATGGGATCATAGGTAGTGGGTCAAGATTCAAATTCGATCTACTTAGTTACCTACGCGCATACAACAAGGTGCGGAATGTCTGCGGGAGCTTGGTAGAGGAGCTCACAACATATGATTTCTCCGCCGTGTGTGCTGCACTTATTGCCAGCGTTCCAGGGAAGCATGATGTCGACCAAGAACCGGAAGTGACGCGCTGGGGATGGCAAGGGCTGAAGGAGACCTTGAAAAGTGTCCCAATGCAACCAGGGGCATCAGATATCGCCGTACAGATATCGTCAATCGCAACACTCGGGGCGACTGATACTTGGCTTCAACGTACACTCTTCGACTCGCTCGCAGCATCAAAGCCTTCATTCCAACAGTTACCTTCGTCTGCCAGCTCTCGAAACCCTAGACCCAATTTTAAAATCATTTTCCCAACCGCGGACGAGATCCGTCGGTCACTGGATGGTTATGCGTCCGGGGGCTCGATCCATACCAAAATCCAATCAGCAGCGCAGACAAAGCAACTCCAGTATCTACGACCGTTATTCCACCACTGGGCGAATAATACTGCCGAAGGCATGGTAGCATCCACGTCGGCGTCGGGGAACGCAATCTCGTGCCACAGAGACGCAGGCCGTAAGCGTGCGGCGCCACATATCAAGACGTACATCCGGTACGGCGAGAAGTCGATCGATTGGGCATTACTCACGTCAGCCAACATCTCGAAACAAGCGTGGGGCGAGGCGATCAGCAAAGCTGGGGAGGTGCGCATCGCGTCTTGGGAACTCGGGGTCTTGGTTTGGCCGGAGCTCCTGACGGGAGATGCGGAGGCAAAAATGGTAGGCACATTCAAGGCCGACGAGCCAAAAAGCGACGACGACAGCGGTGATGATAGCTCGCCCATAGTGGGACTTAGGATTCCATATAATTTGCCACTGCAGAAATACGGAGACTCAGAGGTACCTTGGGTTGCAACGATGAGCTACACGGAGCCGGATTGGTTGGGACGGGTGTGGCTGGGTTACTGAGAGTTAACATCTCTAGTTGATTCGCCATTTAATACCAACATAGTCATTTGCCTCTTTTGGATGAGGCATTGCTGTCGATAATCACATAAAATTTAAAGGTGTCAACACACCCTGGCAGTGATAGCTCATCGAATTAGGATTCCATCTTGTCGTAACTAAACGTGCGCAGTCTAGACATGCTACTAACTATACTATCTATCTCAATGTATCCACAATGCCGACATCTTTCAGTGTATCTTCTTTGACGCAGTGCAATCAATTCGATTTTCGAACCCGATCATTTGGGGGACGAAGAGAAGAAAAAAGGACGGGAAGCGGGTTGTTCGTAATTCTTTTCCTGAGGGCCTCCGCGGGTGGAGGCGATGGCGTGATTATAATGATGGCAAAGAGCAGGTAGAGAGCCGACAGGATGAGGAAAACAAGCGACAATAACAATGACTAGCTGCCCACGACCTCGGGCTCCTTGGCGGGGTCAAAGCCGTGCTTGGTCTTGAGCTCCTCGACCAGGGCGATGTAGCGCTCCTGGGCCTGCTCCGGGGTCAAGCCCTCGGCCAAGATAGCTTCCCAGGCCCTCAGCTTAGCCTTGCCCTATTGTTGGTGAAAAGGTCGTTAGCTCGACAGCTCTTTATCTCAGCTTTGAAATGTTCGAGGATTGATTGGGACGAGATAGCACCAGTCCTTGGCGAGAGATTGATTACAATCACAGGCTGGATGGTGTGTATCTCATAGCGGGGATAAGACGAACCTTCAAGTCGAACATGCCGGGGGCTTTGGGGCCCTTCTGGTACTCGGTGACGTCTTCGCCGCAGCCAACTTTGTAAAGGCCTACAGGGCAGAGGGTCAGGAACAGTTAGCGTAGCTCTCAAGGGGCATATAGGCGTTGCCGCCGTAGCGAGTTAATGGGGAGGACTATTTTCTAGAGGAAGAGCCGGCGAGATCGGAGGTGGAAGACGAACCGTAAAGGTCAAGCAATTCATTGTTCTCGGGCTTCTTCAGGAGCTGCTTGGACTCGCGCTCAGCTGCCTTCTCGAACGCAGGGTTTGCGGCGAAAGCCGCCTTTTCCTTTGCTGAAAGTTCTCTGGGCATGATGACGGATTAGGGTGACTGGAAGCTGGATGTCGGGCGGAGGATTGTTGGTTATGAGGGTCGATTGTGGAACATAAGTAAGAGGGGGGAAAACGTTGGCGATGGTTGTCAATATGTGGGCAGCTTTTGGCGGGGTTGTCCCCAACTATTCAATCGTCATACACATGCTTCGAGCTTCATCGGTAGCGGCAAGGACCCGGCGGGGCTTTTTACTACTGTAGCACTCCCTCGCTGAGTTAGGAAAGAAGCACGCCTGTCTGGCTTTCTTTGATTGGCCTATCTGTCCACTGGACTAGTCGCAAGCTGGCCTAGTTCCTCACCCCTTTGATCACCTGCATCAGTAATTTTGGCCTTGCTTCACCCATCAACTCAAAAGCCAGGGATATCTGGCTGGCCAAATAATCATTGAACTCCTTCTCTAGAGCCTGAAGAGAAATAACTGTTTGTTTTTCATCAATGTAGAAGGCTCTTTTGATACCATACATTTCAGGTCATGTTTCATAAATTATTAAATTCCCCGTTGGTTGATTTACCGTACCTTGCACTAGAAGGGAGTTGATCGATGTTTGTCCATAGAACTAAGGTTATAAGTAGGTAGGTAGGCGGATTTATCGACGCCCCGAGGTAGGTCAGCTGATTGTGCCGATTGTCTTACCTTGCTGTGTGCCGTTTTCATGTAGACAGTGACGTATGCAACTACCCTCCATCATATCGACGTGGCATTTGTAGACTACTCACCACCTTGTCTTACAATTCTGATGGTTTCGCGAGATGAGGTTCTGTGTGATTGGTTCCCTAGCGGCAGCGTTCTCTAGGAGAACATCAAACACTGTCGGCAGGGATTCGACGTGGGAATACAAAAGGCCCTAGCGCCGATCCAAGTCTTACTCTCTACACCACAGGAGAGAGAGAGACGGTGGTATTCGTGTTGGTGGGAGGTAGACGGACCTGTCTAACTCTGATATAAATAAGCCACGGCCGATCTATAAGTACATAGAGAGAGGTAGGGACCGAAATGGCCGCGTCGCTTATGCGGCACGCTAGCGGCAAAGGTAATGAGGTGTCGACATGTCGGGACCGAAGAATCCTCACTTCACTACTGCAACATGAAGCCTAAATGCTTTACTACCAACCGCGTATGCTGATGCTCAGGTTCGTTGGTTAGGCGATACTTACATAGTACTCTACCCTGCTTGCCGCTGGAATTTCCATGGTACCTTATCCCGTGGCACTCGCGTGATTGATACGCCACGGCCCGAACCAATGGTGACTCGCGTCGCCAAACACGGTTGAGACTCTGAGAATTTCAATCCTAAAACCCGTCTCATAAGCCACTGGAATCTACCCGTCTGGATTACCTAATTCATTGTAATCGTGCCCAAGACGTAGCCATCCTAGTGCCCGCGACTAATGAACACTTAGGAATTTCACAGTGGATCTCTGGCTACCAAGGTAGGCACTAAGGCAGGGAGGCTGATATATCGGTTCCCGAACGGCGGACGTTTGCTTGAGTTTATAACGATTACACGATTCACGTCCCCATCATGAGTTGAGTCTAGCGTAACAGTCAATAATGCCAGGTCGGATTACGAGTTGTTTTCTAAGCAGGGGAGCGCGCACCACACACCCTGCAAGCACCCTCAGCCCAAATTCGTCTCAGGCACTGTCCTGTAGATAGCGGGCGATACACACACTCGGGTCTAGGACCTGGACCTTTGGTGGGGCTCCGGATCGTGTAACTCCCAGTGTGAAATGAACGGACGGCAGGCAATAATAACAATAAATAATAAAGTCCGCCGGCATGGTTACCAGCAGCCACCGGACAATTCTCAGACGGCCACGAAGACTTGAAAAGCTACCCGGTCCTTCTCTCTTTTCTGATTGATCGTCCCAACCCTCTCTGACTTTTCTCTCTTCTTTTTTCCTTTCTCACTGTGACCGACCAACGCAACGCACATCGCCATCATAAAACTAGCATTTCTTATTTTGCGTGTTGGCCTATTTCTCACGGCCACCGGACTTCGCCAACGTCTTTTAATTAACTCCCCTCCCCCTTCCCCCGATTAGACAAAAGTCTCGAAGACATAAGCACAATGACAAAGAGTACGCATTCCAAAAGTCGAGCAATTCACTATATGGCGAAACTTGAGCTCTACACGCTCTCGAACCCTCAAATATATACTTCGAGTGACAATTTCTAACTCTGGAGTTCTTATAGCGGTCATAGTTCTTGGTGGCGCATACGCCGGCGTTCAGGTTGCCCATCGACTCCTCAAATACACCAAGCCGCAGGTGAAGGATCTGAAAGTCATCCTTGTCTCAAAGGTAAGCCTAAAACAAGAGTAACATGAGCTCAGAGGGTTGGCACAACCCCAAAACACAATTGAGCGGAACGGTTGTAAACCACGGATTTTCCCCATCTGCGCGAAACGGCGGTATTGGGGGCGTCTCGAGCATGTAGCCATCCCCTTGCATAATAGTGGGGAGATCTGAAAGCCGAATGCTGACACACAGATGCAGAACAGCCATTTCTACTGGAATCTAGCTGCGGTCCGTGCCATCGTGCCAGGTATCCTGAGCGAGGACCAATATGCGCGCCCCATCGCGCCAGGTTTCGCCAAGTATCCGGCAGATGCCTTTGAGTTTATCGTGGGGTCGGCCGAGGACGTCAACACCGCCAACAAGACAGTGAGGGTGAAAGTGGGCGCGGATGGGAGCGAGCGTGACCTGACCTACGATTACCTGGTGGTGGCCACGGGTACGCGCAATGCCGGCGCCACGGATGTGCCCTGGAAGAACAACGGCACACACGAGGAGATCACAGCTCTCCTCGCTGAGACACAGCAAAAGGTCAAGGCTGCCAAGCACATTGTAGTGGCCGGTGCAGGCGCCACGGGCGTTGAGACAGCAGCAGAGCTAGGGTTCGAATACGGCAACCCGAAAGACGCGGCTGCCAAGAAGGAGATCATCCTCCTGTCTGCGGACAAAGAGGTGTTGAATAACGATAGTATAGCCGGTAATGTAGCGGCCGAGCTAAAGAAGCTCAACGTCACGATCCGCGGCTCAGCACGTGTCTTGAGCACAAACACGTTGCCGGACGGCAAAACCGAGGTCGTGATCGAGAACGGCGAAAACATCATCACGGACCTATACCTACCGACGATGGGAATGACGCCCAACACCGATTTCCTCCCGGCCGCGCTGCTGACAGACAAGAAGTTCGTCGACATCGACGAGTTCTACAGCGTCAAGGGCACCGACAACGTTTGGGCGGCGGGCGACGTCGTCTGGAAGCCGCGCGGCAGCTTCGTCCTTGCTGACAAGCAGGCCGCCGGGGTCGCCAAGAACATCGATGCCGTGCTCAAGGGCAAGGCCCAGACGCCGGTCAAAACCATCCCCATCGACGTACTCATGGTCGCCACCGGCCGCTCCCGAGGCGCTGGACGAATGGGCCCCGTCAAAGCCTTCAGTATGATGGTATACCTGATCAAGGGTAAAACCCTCGGCGTTGAAAAGCTGCCTGCATGGGTCGACGGCACCTCATTCTAAGGACGGCCGAGTGGGAACACGAAAGAAACTTTAATTGAGGTCTGGCATGAGAATTTCGAAATGCGATTAAGTCTGCTAGAATCCGGGGCTACCTAATTTGGGCACAACCTGCTATTACCACACCGCATTGACTTGCCGCAAAGAAAAGACTAGAGAGATTGTAAGAGGCGCAGGGATGCCCTCAGGTCTTCTAGAAACCGTTTGATTCTTATTTACAAGAGAGAGGGATTGAGTTGGCATGGATGAGCACAGGAATGGGGGAACGAGGAGCTTGATAATTAATACCCGATACCCCACCCCATGATGGAACCTAACCTACACTACACTACACTACCTACCCTAAGATAGTTTACCCTTAATAATGATTACATTTATATGCTCCCGAATGAAGCCCATGAAAACTGATAAGATATCGCCACGGTTACGAGCAAACTACGGGGCCCAAAAATGTACTAACTAATCCATCTTACTGGTGTTGATATTCATCTCCCACTTCCGTATCGTACCCAACCGAACTCCATCTCTGCTCCCTATAGCGAGTGTCTCCTTACCTCCCAACTTTCTCATCTTCGATTTCCCTCCTAAGCTGCTCCAGCGCCTGCATACGTGAAGTGAGGTGCGACTCTAACCCATCGACCTGCTCCTTGACCGTCTGTAAATCCTCCGCAACACCACGTAGACTGCCCCCAACCTTGGCCTTGCCACTACCTTCCTCGAGTTCTCTCAGTTCCTTACGCTTGTAATCCAGGAGCTGTTCAAGTTCCCGCTTGACGAGGGCCGGTTGGCTCTCCCTCTTGCCACCGCGCCGACGATTCGCCTCTGTCTCCACTTTCTCCATCTTGGCCTCGAGATCCGCCAGCTGTTTCTTCAGCCGCACCTCCTCCCATTCGGCATCCGACTTGGCTGTGCTGAAGTCCGTGCCCGCTGTCTTGAAACTGCTGCGGCCTAGCCGCGTTAGGTACTGGTCGCCAAACTTGGCCTTGCGGCCTGTCGACGTAGCATCGTCAGCCTTAGCCGCCCACCGCGAGGCGGCAGACGCGTTCCGCTCGCTATCTATCTGGTAGTCTATTTGATTCCGCTCGAATGATGAGCGCAAGGAGGCCGGAACTGTCCGGGGGATCCGGAATCCTTCGTGTCGGTTATTTAGGATGTGTAGGAAGGCGAGGCAGGCGTCTTTGTTGATCGAGGATCCGGCTGATGGGTTGATGAGGTTCCACGCTGATCTGATGTCGGTGTCGGGCACATCGAGTGATTCGTATAGGTCTTCGAGGGAATTGACTGCGTAGCAAGTGAGTTAGTAGGGGCGTATTCATGTATCGGTGGTGACTCTGGATTATTCCGACGTACAGGATATTTCACCACGCATGTCCCTGTTCTCCTGATATATCGACTCGTATTTGGCTTTATCCTGTGGATTCATATACCAATCAAACCCGTCTTTTAGACCCGGCGTGTCGGAGTCGTCATCTACTTGCTCGAATTGTACTTGCTTGCCCGTGAGTGCTCGGTTCGCTTGTACGAGATGTGATTTCGATTCGGGCACGAGCCAATCTGGTAGCGTCGTAGGGACGTCGGCGTATTCCTATAAGTTATGTTAGGCCACGTATCTTCTATAGTAAGAGGGAATTGAGAGTCCGGCAACGCACCCCATTCACTATATCGAAGATGATGCGCATGGCTACGCAGAACTCCTCGAAATCCAAATTGCCGTCATTATCGACGTCGGCCACGTCCCAGACGCGCTCGAGCTGATCATCTCGGAGACCACTGTTCTTGAGAAGCGGTGCGGCTTGTTCGCCCGTCAGGAACTTGCCGCCATTGGTCCTTGTTGTGAAGATATTCCAGTATGTCTCGATCTCCTGAGGCTCGATGCGCGGGGCCATCTTCGGTCTTGTCTAGCCACCGCTAATAGGCTTCCCGTCGCTCTGATAAAAAGGCCTAGATACAGGAGGATTGGGTAGAGTATCAGGAGGTTGGGCAAGCGTATCGAGAAAGAAGGGAATTCAAGAATTGCTTTTGACGTAAAATGCTGACTTAAACATAGGTAGGTCATACGTAACTATCCAGGCGCAAGGCTCCCTAGGTAGGTACCAGTGGGCGACCAGTGGGTTCGGTGATTACAGCAAGGTCCATGAGCTTAAGCCACATTCTCATCAGCCCCATTTATAGGGGTTGAGGCTTGGCTTGGTAGTGCTCTGTGCTAGAAATAAGGAACTTCTGTTGGACAATAGAAATCTGTCGTTGATGCCTTGTAAGACTTTTATAGGGTAATCTTTTCTGGTGCAATTAGGTACTTGCTTAATAGTTGCTAACATACATACATGTACCTAGGTCTTGAAGGTTGTACATCAGTGAAGCACTATGTACTTAACTCCACTATAAGTACTCCGTACTGGGTGTGTAGTGAAATGACACATGAGTGCTGCACCAACAACACGACGGCATATCGCTGCCAGCACCTCGGTAAGCACTCCACCGGAGCTGCCTTATAGATGATGATGCTTATAGCAGTTCATACGGCTAGATACGACTAATGTTACCATGATATACCAGCTACAGCCATTAAAAAGCCTCCCAACCGGCGGCCCGGACAATCCTGTCTAGGAGCCTGTGAGTCCTCAAGGACGACTCAAAAGTGGCGACGGCTCCTGTGTCACCCTTTGCGAATGCACGGTACTGGCGCGCTATGTTGGCAACTATCGCTGGAACCTTCGACTCAAACTCATCACCCGACAGAAAATCCACATTTTGGCTTTCGCTCTCTCCAATTTTGAGCTTCAGTGTCCGCCTTGGTTCACCGTATTGCCAAAGTGACTGAGGAATGATGACTTCAATCTCGCCCTCAGTCCCTGAGATAATCCAGCGGAAGCTGACTCCATCAACTTCACTCCTTGGCTTCCTAGCTGAGATGGATGCCACTGCACCACTCTCCAGGATGCCTTGTACGAGTGTCTGATCTGCGCTGGTCTTAGGATATGCGGGATTGATCACCTCGCCTTTAGCGTTGAGGATCGCGACGCTTGAGATTGTGGATTTCATGATTGCTTGTAACTCGGTGAAATCACCCAGCACATGAATAAAGCTGTCAAGGACTGGGCGGTGAAGTCAGCTTGAGCGCAAGAATGCCAACAACCGTTCATTTACAAGCAAGATGTACTCACAGTGACCAAGAAAGATAAAAAAGAGATTACCACCAGACTTATGATCCAGAAAGTATTCTCCCCTCTCCGCCCATGAATCGTAAGGCACCATGCCGAAGGAAACCCACGCCGAAGAGTTTACAACTTTTCCAATCCGACCCGATTCAACGATCTCCTTGATTTTCGTGACTAGAGGATCCGCTCTGCCTTGCACACCTACAGATGTGCGTACCCCCGCGATAGAGGCAAGCCTAGTTAGCTCCTCGGACTCGGCAAGGCCAGCAGCTAGCGGCCATTCCACAAAGACATCCTTTTTCTTCTCGAGCGCTGGTTTAGCCAGTGTGAGGTGTTTTCCCACATTGACGGAGACAATTACTAGATCCACGAGCGGATCATTCGCAAGGTCGTCTTGGTTGCCATAGGCTTTCGTGGATTCCGGTAAACCGTACTGTTTAACTTGTTTTTTACATGTTAGCATTGATATTGTATGATTTATCTAAGCGCGGTTTAGCGACTTACTCGCAGTCCTTGCAGATTGTACACTCGAGTTGCAAACCGCAACTACCTCATAGTCTTCAGGCATTGCTCGAAGGGCTGGGAGGTGTGCAATCGCAGCCCAATAACCAACTTGATTTGCAATATCCTCACCGCCTGATTGCATGGGCCTAAGGCCAATTATACCAACTCGAATCGGGGCCATATTGGCTATTGTGAATGATTCAACGGCTATTCAGTGATCGAGAAGAGATTCTAGGGGGAACCACAATGGCAGTTTTTTTGTGAAGGAGCTTGGTGTCATAGGGGATATGTCCGCTCTTATATATATATATATCCACCTGTGTTGTTACTTTGCTGCGGAGTTTGTGGTAGCATTTCCATTCTGATTTGCGGTTCCCGCTCGAATTCCGAGCTCCCAGCGCTGATGCCAGAAGCATGGTGGTGATATTGACTAAGCATTGCTTAGAAAACAGCACACCCCTAGTCGCCAGGTGCAGGTGTTCATACTACCAAAAGATGATTACTGTGAGTGTCAAAGTCTCATTTGAAAATGCGTTATAATGTTTGGTGGCTGCATCGTGACGTAAAGTTGGCTCTCCGCGGTCACCTCCGAAGAGCGAGACTTTCAGGCTAGTATTATCGACAGCTGCATGGTATAAGAATCAGAGAATCCACTTGAACTCCGGGGATGGTGGGACCAAGTCCGGCACTAAATATGGAATTCCGTGGCTGACCAATCCTCTAGACGAATATAGACAAGTCTAGATTCTACCTGCTCATGATACCCTAGTCTAGCTATGGTAGACTGCTATTATCACACTTCAACGACACGAAAGCCCCTCCGAACTCAAGAAAACCCGCATTAATCAATGCAAAGCCAGTTGATGTATCGAGAATAAATTGTAAAGTGATTGCTACCCCATCCTATTCTCCGATGCCAATCTCTCGCAAGAAGGCATGCGAGCAATGCAGGCTGTCCAAAACAAGATGTTCCCTTGAACCAGTTTGCCTTCGATGCTCTAATAGGGGGCTCGAATGCAAATACACTGAAGGCTCATTTCGCGTAGGCCCTTATAACCGGCCGCAATCCGTAGGTGAGGAACAGGACCTCCCTTTGTCTAGCACCGTCACAACGGAGTCACATCCAGGCTTATTCGGCCTTCCAGGTCCAGGCGCGACTAGCCCAGGATTCATGAACTTTCTTGGCGAGGAAGCTACAATGTACAATACTGACGTGGATAATTGGGACTCCTATCGCAACAATCAACCTCAAGGGGCACCATTGGATCAAGCTATCTGGGGTAGAAGCAAGGGGCCGCACCTACCATCACTCTCTGGGGACTCCCTACATTACGAAGCTCCCAGCAGTGTCCCTTTGAATATATCGCCTACTACCATGTTGCCTTGGAATACCCAATCTGCCGCAAGCCCTGCAGTTACAACAGATCAGTCCGCCGAAGCTCTGTTGACTGAAAACAATCTAGCACAACAAGGCTGTTCTTCAGCCCCCACAGAAGCTGAAAAGCCCATAGATTTCGAAGACGAATCTACAGTCGCGGTTTATGCAAAGCGGTATGAACGTCTCCTCGCCCAGCGACGAAGTGGAACAGCCGAACGACCCCTGATGGCTAGAATACTTGTTGGTCAAATCGGAAACTACCCAACAATGCTAATCAAAGGCAATCGGCTGCCACCCTTCATCTTCCCCCAATGTGTATTAAACAACAGATTGTCTCACCATTGCACCGCGGCAAATGGAACACACCAGTGCTTATCCGAGCCCTTGGCGAACTGTGCCGCCTTGACCCAAATGTTCTACCGTCGTAGCTCTGGTAACGCGCAGTTCGTTTGGAAAACAATATATGATGAACAAAATCGTTTATATCAAGAAGTGAGCGGTTGTTTTCCGTACTTGATTTTCCGCTATGCTGTAATGTAATATGATGATGCAAAGTGTATTGAGATATCCGAATATATGATTTGGGGTGCGTGGCTAATTTGTATTAATCTGAGTACAGTATCGCACTTATGACGTACCAAAGCTTCTGGCAGCTGTTCAGGCCGTAATTATCTATAGTGAGCAGTACCTCGAATGAGTTTCCCAAACAAACAAATCCTCCAATCTATGGCGACGTTCTATAGCAAAGGCTCCATATAAACCCAAGAGTTTACATGCCTATATTCGAGTAGGAAATGCTAACCCAGAATACCGCAGTCTTGATTCAAGCACAGGATACAGGCTCTATTGCCGTGCACGATATTTCTGCTTTGGGAGTAACGCTTTGTGTTAGTGCCTTCTATTTGTTCTTCATGTATATATCGTAAAATAATGGGAATAGGCCGCTGATATCTTGACTAGGACCTATCTACAAGCCTTCATTTTCGGAGTAAATACCATCTCAACGTCTACCAAAATACCGATTTAAGCCAGGAGGCTTGGATTATCTATGAGAGTACACGAAGGTAAGCTCCTCCTTTTTTGCTTAGGAATGACCCTGTGTATTCATTCTGAACTTCCGTTAATTGCACCCGATATCTTATTTTTCAGAACCATGAATTTGTTTTACGTTATCAGGGTAGTTCTAGGTGTTGAAATCGGAAACCGTAGGCATTGCTCCACGTTACTAGCTACGCCTTTGCCATCTGGACGCGAACTCTGGGATCCGGATGCTGCTGAAACATGGGCTATCCGATTACACAGATATAAGAATCGAATGGTGTCTGGCCGAGTCCTTACGATCGAAGATATGCTCAGTTATCCGGGCAGTAATCAAGTGGGAATGAGTAATGAAATAGATGGCCCAGTTCAGAAGGACTTGACTACTTGGTGTGAAAGTCTCGATGACTTCGGAATGCTTGTTTGGACGGCATCATTACTTGATCGACAAGCTATATAGTGATACACGGCTTTTTCATAGTAAAATGCTGGAGGTACCACCGGTTAATGCCCCGTTACGCGTAAAAGTTATGCGAGTGAATTAAACAAAAGATTCACAAGGGCGACGACATTGTTCTAGATACGTGGGGCACCTAGGGTACTTGTTTACTTTCCGGAACCCTCTTTCTTAAATCTACTCTCCAAGAACAAACGCATCCCTATCTCTATTCCTTCCCTTCAACAAGTGAGGCTACCTGCAACATAGGGCTTACCCTTAGCCACTCTCTCCCCTCACACAACTACGGCGTAACCCCCCTACCCCTTCCCTCCATCACGATGGCTTCTCATCCGGAAATAGCACACACTTGCAAGCTTCCTTCCCCAGAAAATGCATCATTCATCAGATTTGACTGCCCGGATTGGTCTAAGATCGATATCATTGGGCAAACCGTTATTCTGGTGGAACTCACATCCCATTTCGGTTCTTTTCAAAACACATGCAGAGCTCTGAAAATACAATCTAACGAGCTTGAGAGTTTCCTTCAAACTTATCTCCAGTACCAACAAGCTCGCGAACAAGGCGCCTTGAGAGCTGAGCAATGGGGACGAGAACAAGCAGTACCAGCTAACGACAATGAAGACATCCCGCAGCAACGGCCTGTATTTATATCTCCATCATCGATTGCGCCAGCATGTGACTTCCTCAGTACCATGGGCTATCATGAGCATATTCCAGCAGTGCAATCATGGAGTCGAAGGGTTGTCGTATGGCCCCCGCACATTGATGTGACTCATCTAGATATATCGGAACTCGATCAATTGGACGTGGACGTTGTATTGCCACAACCTCGGGAGCAACGGATACATTCGACGCACGTAAGCTTCCTAGGAGATGACACTCGAGCCTTGATCGCTCTTACAGGTTTTTGGGGCCCGAAAGCAGACGGAACCCCAGACGCCCACATCGCTTTTGTCGATCTACCAAATGGTGCTGTGGTTTATGGTCCTCGTGGCTCGAGGAAACTCGCTGGTGCTGGTCGCTACAGCGTTTGCTGGCCTACAGATGGCCTATTAGATAACCAGTACAACGACCTTGTCATTGCAAGGAATGCGTTTGATCACAGCGCCTTCCAGGATGCTGATGCTTTTGCTGGTTATAAATCAACAAACCGAGATCTCCAATTTGAGGACTTGAATAATGCTGAAGGCCCGCTCGAGGAGACAATATCTGTGGACTCATTAGTTAACCCCAAAGATATTTTCGGCACTGATATCCCCAATACCTACAGTGTTAGTGATGGAATGATGAACCCATTTCATCTGCAAACCGAGCCACAAGGACCTTCAAGGAAGTTGGATAACCCACATTTACTGCAAATGTGGGATTCCTGGCCGGGTCAGATCTTTCAATTCCGGCTGCCTCGTGATTACACTATCCTGGGGCCACAGAATCGTGTGCTCACCTTCGATCCACATCCACATGAGAGATACGATGATCTAGGAGATCCACATGGAATCGGAGGTACATACCTTGTCGTACTTCCTATGAAGACACGTAGCCCTGTGAGTTTCAAGATTCAGCAATTGCCTGGCGACGTTATCCTGCGCTTCAAAACCTCCGAGAAGTTGGTGATCGTTCGCAACGGTATGGTGTTACCTCATTTTGTGGAACAAGGAGTTCATGAATGGAGCACACGAGAGGGCTTTCTCGACTTGTACAGCGCACACGGGTGCTATGAAGTATTTCACAAAGAGGGTAGCTACAGCGTTTTCCCAGAGGCTGCTGGAGAATCGATTGGGCAAGGAACCAACCACGAGCATGAACGTCGCGATGAGTACGATGATGGGTATATCGGCGAGGACGTGGCGAACAACATAAACGTTGCGACAAATCCATCACCTCTTGAAGAAGCTTCGAAGGTATGATCCCTGACTCCTGTCACTCTTCAATCACGCCTGCGTATAGGGTCGTTCTTCAAGAAGCCTTGCTTGATTTGTATCATCCCTTTTTAGATCTTGAACATACGTTATTGTAGTCGGAATTTGCTAACCTTTGACCCTAAAAGATTTTGGCACCTTATAGAGACTGGCTAGACCGCGAAGAAGCCGAAGAAATGCGACTCGAGCGGGAGGCCGAAAAGCGCGCACGACATGACGCTAAACTCGCTAGAGACAGAGCCAACCGAGATGTCCTCCTAGAAGAACGAGTAGCTCGAAAGTTGGCGTTAGAAGAGCGAGAGGCCCGGGAGCAAGAAAGAATTGATGCTATTCCTCATTGGGATACGACTATGGCTAAGAGGGTTCAGAATCGTAGAGCCAGCAAGATGCAGACCTTTGAGAACCAGCCCAGCTTCAACCAAGGCAATATGCCACCACCGAAGCCACAACCTAGAGCCACTCAGAAGCCACAGAAACAACGACAACAGCCTATCGGCTATAGTACCGTTCCTAAGCCGAAAATTGTTGTCCAGGTCAAGGCAACTCCGAAGCGGGGCAAAGCCCTAGGCACAAAGGGGCGTAGGCGCATAACCGACCACGAGGATGAGGACTATACACCAACGTTATCTCGCCCATCTCGCGTAGGAAAACCTACATCCACACAGAAAACACCTACGTTGAGAAAGCCACAGGCCAAACTAGGAAACGGTGCATATGGCATCGGAGACCCTCAGTCTACTCCTATATTTCAAGGTCGCCAAACTCGGGCGACATCGTCGCAAGCGCAAATGGGGAAGAGTTCAATTGGCCCTGCTCCTGGGCTACCATCGACCACCGGGAGAACGCGATCATCACGAGCTGCTGTTCAACGAAAACCCATAGGGCCTCTTCTAGATGCGATCGAGGCCGATGGCGCAGGTAGTAAGAGGTCTCTGCAGCCACCGAAAATTCCTAAGGCGAACAACGCGGAGACCGCACCTGACACGGCTGGCGGCAAGGTCGTGGGTGGAGCGAACAGGATGGTTCTTCGTGTGAGGGCCGCGAAGCCCCCTGCTGCCCTGAACGAGACTGAGAGCGATAGAGGCATTTAGGCCCACGGCGTGGTCACTTGGTAGACACCAGGACTCACCGAAGCAGTCTTCTCCGATGTAAGTTGATAGAGGGTATCAGTCATTGTGTGGCATGGGCCCGGGGGGAGCAGGGAAACGGCAGAACAAGGAAAAAAAAAAACTAAAAAAAAAAAGTCGCCGGACACGTCACCGGTCACTCCTGGGAAGAACAGGCATTGTTTGAGTTTGGAATTTTCGGGGGAACCTAGAATAGGACTGGCGTAGACTTCCCCCTATGAGAACTTGAGATAGAAAATTCATGTTGGTATTACTTGTAGGCCTATTGGTACTTAGTGATTGTCTTTCGCCTTCTTGAGTCACGCTGAACCATAATTAAACCGGTAGTCTCTGCTATATATGGAACATCTCTATTTTGGGAGACGCGGCGGTAGTAGGTGCAGTTGTTGGTAGGCAATATCTAGTAGTAGGTACCTATATAATAAAAAATCAAAACCCCCCCAACTAAAAGCTTGCCTCCTCTGATACGTTTCGGATTCTATGGACTTCTCCGCTTAGCTTATCGACATCTTCCGCTCTAATAACCACGTTCCCGAAGCCTATTTTAGACACTAGATCGTCATACCCGATTAACATGCAGATCCTTCCTGTCTTCAAATCCCCATCAAACATGTCTATAGATTATTCTCGTTTCTTTAACATTCGCATAAAGAAGCTGGCGGTGCACTCAAGGGAGCGACTGGTAAAATGAGTACGAAGGAGGGGAAGGCAGAGCTGTTCCGACGTGAGAGCGTTGGTATCAACTATATAGTAGGTTGAGGATTCGTCGGCTATGCTGTCGTGCGCTTGCGAATCCTCTTCCGAGCCGGTGACCTCCGAGACGTCCGCTTCGACCGGTCCTATAAAACTGAAGCTGCGCAGCCGGCGACCCCCGCCTCTCACTGACGCTGCAAATGTTCTTTTCAATTCGTCTTGGCGGCCATCTTGGACCGAACTCCCAATGTAATATCTCTTTCTCTGAGCATTAGCCCCATGGCGGCAAGTGTCACAACTCCATGACACAAAAACAAAGAAGTTCTTGTATATAGTAATAGTTAGTTACGAGGTTCCCAACAACTTTGTGCATCAACAAATGTCATACCATACCCCCATACTAGCAGTCCTGACAGCGAGGAATATGGGTTCATCGGCGGCTGGAGGTTATCCCCAACGAAGTACTTACCTACCTACCTCTTACCAGGAAACGTGGGTGATGGCCAACGTCTAGATCTAGCGCTAGTAGGAGAGCCAGTGAAAACTTTACTGGTAACGGTGTTGAAAGCTAGATTGATGTTGTAGGGGCAACGGGGTGATTAACGGGGTGATTAACAAAGGGCGTCCATAGGGGGGGGGGGGGTATATGCCCACTCCCCCAGTACCTGCCTAACAGTGTGGGGGTAAACAAAGAAATGGTTTGAGTTTGGTAGCCTTGCTGCTAAACTGTGTTTATGAGGAATAGGCGAAGTTTACCCACTCCGTATACAATATCTCAGTTAATGAATGAAGCATTCTGCCTCCTGCCTACCCATTTCCCTATTTAACACCTAGGTATTTGATCACGATCCGACTTTCCTCCGAACTGCTCATGACCACCATACAAGAGATCATCTTTCTGCTTCATTACGTTATCCATCTCCACCAAATACTGACGACATGTCGGAACCGAAATTGGGACCACCAAAACCGAGACCCCTTTTCATTTACGGAACTCTACGCGCATTACCTCTCCTAGCATGGGCGTTGACAGGAGATGCATCGAATATTTCCACCGTATCGAAACTTATACAACCAGCAACAGTCTACGGTTATACACGGGTTTCGGTTAAAAATTGCGATTACCCAGCGGTTGTTAAGCATGAACCACATTCGTCGGTAGATGGTTACTTGCTTCGATTTGAGACAACTTCTCAGCGGAAAAAGTTAGACGACTTTGAAGGCGAAGCATACAAGCTAGAATCCGCGGTTGTCACGGTGTTGGGCGCTGATGGGAGTAACCAAAAGCAAAGAGAAATAGTGGAAGCCGATATCTATCTCTGGGCTGGCGATGCAGATGCGTTAACAGCTAGTCCATGGGAATTGGAATATTTTGAAAAAGAAAGATTAAGAGATTGGCTAGACTTGTTTGAGGGGATGGAGCTTGTGGGGGAAAACCCAGAGTTTACTGCTCCGATGTAATTAATTCCAATGCATATAGTGATTCTCGGTTCTTCAAGGTTCGCTTTTAATTTACTACTTTAGCAGTTCCATTTCTAATAAAGCATGGGGCTATTGAGTTCCCCCAGCATGAAAGATCAATTAATTCTTAAAATTCTCAATATTGCCGCCCCTGGTAATGACTTCTGTTGAAGTAGTAGGTATATGAGTGGTTCAGTTGCCTTGATTAACTGACTAACTGGCTATTAGGTAGGTGGGAAGACCCCTATATATACACATTCTGGTGACCGTTGCCCCTATTCTTAGATTAACATGACAGTGACTCCTTGACCCCTTATACTTTCGCCAACTTCGAGGGTGTGAAATGATTGGCTGGACTAGAAAATGTCAGGGGATATAATAGCAATAAGATAGAAGATACCCTTGATACCTGGATGGGACTGGTGTACTATTTGGGTATATAAAGAGGAGAACCCTCCCAACCCCTAGAGGAGAGGTCAGGAATTAATAATATTAAGACCGTACCATATACTTCTACCTAGCAGTGTCCTACCTGTAATCTACCTTCACTTCGGAGAAGAAACAATCCGACAAGAAAGCAGCGCCTGCTGCCCGTGTGCGGCGACTTTGGGCTTATCAGCAATAGAACTGTAACAAGTTCGCGACTGTAATGGTATTAGAAAAAAAATTTATATTCAATTTGCATCTTTGCCGATTAACCTACCTCCGTACCAAGTAGTAACAGCGGGTAATATTAGTCCTTCTAGCCTATAACAAAGGGGATCGTCATATACATCATTTTAAGGTATTAACCCCCCTTTCTCCCTACACATGGCCTCAGATAATCTTCTCATTTTTTATGGCATTAAGAATGGAATTTTCTAATTATGATTATTGTGAAAATTACAGTGCAATACCAATACCACATTGTCTATATACCCTAAAAGAGATGTAGAATAACCAAGGTGTCAGCCTGGTTATCGTTCTAAGCTCACACATGAGTCATGGCTTCACTTCTTGTTTAAGCTAATACTAATGCTCTCTAGGCAACTAGTTACAAGGAAAGTGCTATCATAATATTGCCACCATACAAAATAGCTCGCCACTAAGTTTATTATCCGTCATGCCTATTGTACCGACCCGAAGCAAAACAGGATACAACCTGGTTCACTAGGCCCGGCTGGCGTAATGGTTAACGCGTGAGACTTCTATAGATATTAGTGATCTCAAGATTGCGAGTTCGAGTCTCGCGTTGGGTTTTTTTTTATTTCTATATTCATTTATCTGTATTCCCCTCTCTTGTTTATACTTATCCCGAACCTCCCCTTCTAACTTCACCCACCACCCCCTACTGTCTGCACCTCAGGTCTCCATTGTCAGAAATAGGTGGCAAGGGTACAACCGATCCACACACCTATATATAAACCCCTAACCTGCTGTTTATACTGTAGTGTAACTTACCTTCTAATCTAACGGATTTACTACACCAAAAGTACTATCTTTGACATCCATAACCGTAAATAGACCCACTTCCAACTGCCCACTGCCCACACGGGTATATATCTTAAGTCCCACTTCGTAACTCACACTGCTGGCCTGTAAAGTCATCATCAAATCATTACGAGTACAGCAGCTGGCTAGTCTATGGCCTCGGAAGAAAATGGCGTGCTCATAGGCGCCCAAACAGACAACCCGAAGCACTATGTGAGTGTACTTGCAACTGGTCCTAAAAGGCGAGCCGAAAACGCAAGGCATAAATGTCCCAGAAGGAGTAGACACGGAGCTGCAACCTAACGTGCTTAGAAAGTAAGAATGTAGCTTCTAGAGCTACTAGAGCTACTATATGTATCTAGAATTATGTAGTGGACAGCTTTCTACGTGCCCGATGTCCTTGTGGAGGCCCAGAGTAACTACAACGCAGTTTTGGCCCCTGCAACGTTCAAAAATTTTATTTATTCATTCATTTATTCAACAGACCCGATTGGTATTCAGTGGCTGTGAAACGACTGAGGAGTCACTATCCCTATATAAGAAGTCTTGAGGTGTAACACACCTTCTGGGGTGAAACAAAGAAGGTGTTGTGTGTATAAACATACATACCACTTAGTGATATTAGACTCTCCGCGTAACAATTAATGTTTATCGCCACCATATACTCAGGTCATGACATGAAGTAACGGACCCTACCGTTTTCAGGCTCTTGCGGCGACTACCGTGTTAATTACGGTACTAACTGAATGCATTTTGGTCAAATAACTAACTAGATTTAGGAAGAGGATTCGCAGCAGAGTTGTCTTAACCTAATTGCCTCTGAGAATGCCATATCACCTGCCGCCCTCCAAGCTTTGGGTAGCGCTGTTCAGAGTATGTGGGTTATCATGTGAGCTTGTAGTTTTCTCTAAATTTCTCATATGAACAAAATATTCCGAGGATATCCTGGGGAGATATATCATGATTGCCGCTCAAATATCGACAGGATTGAGGCTTTGCCTACCTCAAGCTCTAGATATGTTGAATCTGCGCTAGAGAAATGGGGTATCAATGTCCAGCGCAGGTATCCGCGAGCGATTTCGATCTTTGATCTTGGTGTTTTTGATCAAAACCAGAAATCCCGGGCTTGAATGCTAATATTTACGTCTATTCTACTCTTCTTGGACTTCACGGCAGCATCGCGGGCTTAGACTTGATACATGGGGGCCTCCTTACACATGGGTATCTGAAAGGGAGAAAAAAAACATCTCCAAGGTGTCAAAGTATTTCGAGACTTTCCCGTATTACTTAGACTCAAGGACATGACTCATAGACTACGACGATCTTGAGGCTTTGGCAGAACGATATAACTGAGAATCATCATTACCGGAACATCGGCTTATAGTAGATTAATTGACTACAAACGAATAAACTTTCTTATATATCCGGTTTGATAACTGCCGGGATTATTATTCCTCCGGCATTTGAACACAGTGACACAATCACAAGCTCCATATCAAAGCTCCTGCAGAGTCCCGGGGGCGGAATCATCTTCTAGAGGCAAAGTAGCGACAATTATTCTAGTAAATCACAGCCCCATTAAGATTTTACCCTTCGGGTGACGGGGAGGGGCAAAACCACTCAGAATGGTAGGCCAGATAATAAAGATTCTGATTTTGATTGTGCACGCTTGTATTCTTTAACTTTTTGACAGCGGATTTGGACAAGCACATTTGACAAGAGGTTCCTGATGCTAATTTTAATGGTCTACGAAACTTTAATTTTAGTTGTAATCTAAACACTACTTGAAAAATAGATTCGAGTATCGGGGAGTTGATTTTGAAAAGGAGCTCGGTGTCGCTATATTATACACTCACCACTAGGAATATCATAACGCACACCTGCTTGCTACTACCGACCTTCTAGAAAAAGAATGACTTATATATATCAGAGGCCACTAGATCACTAAGCTAATGTTCAGCTCTTCGTGCAATAAAAAGCACATCGTACACATATTTAATAGGGTCCCGACATGGCATTCCGGAGCTTATTGCGGCTTATCCTGGGCCTCGTCACAAACCATCATTCATATTACACGGCAGTAGTAAAGATGACAAGGTGGTTTAAGGTGTTGTATTTGAGAGAGTCTTGGCTCCTCTCAGTGTATAAGATGCTAACCCCTTATATGGGCGGGGCCCACCCCAAATTAGTCATCCCCCTCAGTGTAGTTTATTGACAAAAAAGCTTCATGATGTCCGAAAACTGACTCTATATACTAGGGCGAATTAAAAGCTAAACTACTTATTTTATGTAGGGTGGGGACATCTTAGGTCGGCTTAGAATATGGTGCTTGTGACGAGGATAATTTGCTTGGAACTGGGGTTCATATTCAATAATAATCTACTAGGGCTTTCAGGGTTCCATGAGGAAGAGTTCCTTCTCTGAACAGCCCAGGAATTAGTCTCCTATTTACACATGAATATTCCCTAAGGTTAGACAGTCATGCTGTCTAACCTTCTTGTTGGCAGTTGCATATTGTCTTAACTGTTGGTCCCCTTTGCAGGTAATATGTTCTCGTGACCCTTCTGTCAACCAATAGACTTGTGAAGCCTTCGCCAGGGCCTACACGGCCCTCTGATTGATTGGGAGGTGGAGACTTCGGAGTCTTCCTTATGACAGTGCTCTAGAGAAATAAGAAGCGATTAGACGGGTAAAATTCCTTCTATACTTTACTGGTTTTATGCTACCTGACCTTGTAATGGATTAGGGGCCCGTCCGAAAATAGAGCGAATACCTGCCGAAGACCTGCCGAGCTGACTAATGACCGTGTGCTCTCCATTCATAGCGACTTCATTCGGAAGGTTGATCGGATGGGGAAGCTTACTAATATTGGAACAGCAATGTCTGGGTCTCGGGACTTTGGGATGGCCCTTTTGCCGGCTTATCTGGCATTCGGATAGTTTGTGCTAACCGAGAGTCGTTTAATTGTCCATAATGTAGTCTATTCGCGAAACTTCATAAGTGAGTTAAGTTCCTTACGAATAATAGGTTTTACTACATCGTCACTTACACCGAGAAATCACTTTGTAGTCGAATTTTCAAAATGAAGGTTTTCATCATTTTTGCTCACCCTGAATCACAGTCTCTAAATGGGGCTCTCCTTCGGACTACTGTCGAGGAACTAGAAACACAAGGCCATGAGGTCCGGGTTTCTGACCTGTATGCCATGCAATGGAAGAGCCAAGTTGATCGCGCAGACTTTCCACACCTTTCATCCGACGTCCGCCTCAAGGTGGCGTATGCTTCGGCAGAGGCAACTACATCGAACAGTCTCACAGGCGATGTTAAGCTCGAACAAGAAAAGCTCTTGTGGGCGGATACCGTCATTTTCCATTTCCCACTGTGGTGGATGGGTATGCCCGCAATCCTGAAGGGCTGGTTTGAAAGAGTTTATTCACTAGGTTTTGGATACGGCCTAGGCGAGTATAACGATACGAAATGGGGCGATAGATATGGAGAAGGGAAAATGCAAGGAAAGCGGGCCTTCGTGGTCGTGACGGCGGGTGGTTGGAGAGAGCACTTCTCTGCTCGAGGAATCAGCGGCCCTATTGACGACCTGCTTTTTCCGATAAACCACGGCCTGCTCTACTATACCGGATTCGAGGTACTTCCATCATTCATTGTCTATCAGGCGGATCGATTGAATGAGGCGGCCTTCAAGTCTACAGCTGATGAACTTCGTCAAAGATTGCGAACTCTCTCTGCCACCAACCCTATTGGATATCGTCCTCAGAATGGCGGGGATTATGAAATCCCGGCTCTAACACTAAAGTTAGGATTGGGAGGTGCTTCTGATTCGGGGTTCTCACTTCACAGTGTATAATGAGGTATAATGAGGTGGTTGCTAAGAATCGTGCTGTATACTAGGGTAGAGGACGAACATTCCCTGGTCTATCATAGTTTCACCCCCGTCCCGATGAAAAATAAACATAAAATGACAGCAATTACCATGATCTTTAAGTTATGTGGCAGCTGCGAGTCTAGGGCAATTTGGCTAGTAGCGATGACACCTGTCTGCCACAGGCTTCAACCTCCATGTCCACGCCATTGAATCCTAGTAGCTATAAAATCCCAAAGGGCTTGCTACGTACAATCAAATGGAATCGACACTATGATGTCGATACCACTCTCTTTTCCCAGAAAGACTCCTATCTACCTAGGTAATCAACCGCATTTTCACTTTCGAATTCAACCCAAAATTAGCCCAAAGTCTAACAGAACTCTCGGACTCTAGAGGGTCCTTGATCGAATACATCGGCCCGAATATAGTGCCCACGTGCTAATCCGTCCGATATCGTGTGTCCGAAATGGGTTTTTATTATTTGCAATAATCTTGTTTTTATCATTTGATGTGGGAGTCATAATACTGGGTTATTAGTTCAGCACGGATGACTACATTAAAGAGCCTCCCAGCACACCTTGCCTCCTCTCTCCTCAATTCAGTGCCAACATCTCGAAGATATCTCAATTCTTCCCATTCATTTCTATATTGTCTTCACATCTTTATACATCTCTTTTCTAGCCCAGCACACACAGCCTTGCCCTCACTAGAGTGTATCGTTTACCGACCAATCTCGCCATTCTAGGCTCCTTGTCATCTTTGCAGTCTCCTAATATAGCTGCGGTCGTCGTTGCTTGAACGAAAGATATGTCGAAGGTGTCCCCTCCCCCAACCTCCTCTTCACGTCGCGGTCACCCCCGCTCCACGAGGCCATCGACACTACGTAGCAGAAAACCCCCCATCAATCATCCTCCTCCTAGACTAACGGCTCAAGATAATGTCCCCTGGGCCATAATCTCTGGGTATCAAGATTGCTACTTTCAATTCTCTGTCGGGAATGAGCGTCGAATAGCCGAAAGGGTTATAGATAATGGCCCGGGACGGGGCTACTCTGCGTATACTAATAATCGTCTAGTTTGCAGGGGCACCTTGGTGGTGAGGGATGGAATTGACGGGGAGTGTGGGGTTCTAACCGGCGGCCCTCTACCCTATGGATGGTTCACCAACATCCCGGGCAATTTTTGTTTCCCGCCAGCTGGTATTACACGTCGATACATACAAAGAAAAATAGCTTTCCGAAGACAATGCAGACCAGGCTCCCCACTTCACACATTTCTGACCGCCACTGGCTATTGCTATATGACAGCCTCGATCGGCAAGCCCGTCTTTAGCCTCGCTCCGCCTGATCCGTTCACCCACTACGGATTAGGGGCTCTAGAGATCCATTTAAACTGGTCTCCGTGGTGTATCGGTTTCGATGGAACGGTGTGTCATTTCCCAGTCCTAGGCATCTTATCGAATGTGGCATCCCGTTCATAGGACGACACTGGGCTATAACCCGCGTCGGGAAATAATGGCAACTTGACAGCGTCTAGTGATAACATTATGTTTGTAGGTCAATTGAATTCAGAATCTGCTGAGTGACGCTCTGCTAAATCTGTCGAAAGTACATAACGTCAAGGTTCTCCTACCTACGAAGTCAAGTGGTTGAATGTAACGCCTACCATTTTGGCAAATTCCACTCAGTGCAATCAAGGAGCCAGACAAGACCCGAATCCTACGTAGCACCCGTCAGCTAGCGAACGTTTGATGATCCCGACATTTATAACAGTCATACACCGTTCAAACTGTGCATAAATACTGGCAACTTCAGTATGTAATGGCTTCTTATCTTTAAGCCAAGAGAACCAAAAGCTGCTAAACGAGTCCGAGACTAAGAACAAACATCGGGAAACCCTCAAAGGACTTCCGTTCTGAAGCTTTCATCGTGGCTCTTCATCCGCTCTGCACGTCTCATTTACTGCAAATTCGGAATATTTCGACACGTCAAGTTTCATTCATAAAACCGCATTCAAGTTTGGCTTTCATTTTCGTACTTTCAGATCACCCCATACCAAGGTCGCGTGCCTTTTTGGCTAGAAGCATACGCACTATACCCTGAACTATCATCGGATACCCCAAACTCGCGCACTATTTTTGTTATTCTAGTTTTAGAGAAGGTATTACAAGATAACTTCTGGTCCTAGAGGGACCAGCAACACTTATGTACTTGCTTTATTATCTAGGTCGCGTTCAATTCTGGCAAACCTTGATCTTGCTACCATAGTTATTTAACTGAATGCCGAAGTTTTTATTACAACTCCTTCTCTCTCTTCATCGTATAAAGCGCTATTTGATCACGTGCTCATCGACGTCACGATCACTATCATTAACCCCCAATTGTTGCCAAGCCGGCGATGACTCACCTCATGTGCATCGCAGTGATCAATATAAATACTTGGTCCAGGTCGCTTTTCAACATATATTGAGAACCGGGAACACAAGTCGTCTTCAATCTAGATTTATCTCTTCGTCGGAACAAAATAAAAGTCGTAATGGATCCCGCAACTGTCGATGTCCCCGAGAACATGAAGGAGCGCCTGAAGGCATCGTATGATGCCATGGCGCCGATCTACAACGAATGGACGATTCCTCATTCAAAACAGCGAATAGCGTATCTAGACAAGGCCTTGGGGTATCTCAATCAACAAAAGCTGTCTGGGACACCCACGTTTCTAGAGCTGGGATGCGGCTGCGGGCTTCCCGTCACGAAGACGCTTCTAGCCTATGATGGGGCAAAAGTCATCGCAAACGATCTCTCAGATGCCCAAATATCTCTAGCGAAAGAGAATCTCATCTCAGGGCCCGAGGATGAGATAGCACACAGATTAGAGCTTGTGCAAGGCGACATGACCACCCTCGCATACCCGAATGGATCTCTCGACCTCGTTGTTGCGTTCTATAGCATAATCCACCTTCCCCGCGCCGAACAGGAGGCGCTACTCGAGCGCATTGCGCAATGGCTCAAGCCGGGTGGATACTTGGTCGCTAACTTCTCGGCCGAGGAGATGGAGTCCGGGGTATTGGAAAAATGGCTAGATGATAGGGGTTGGATGTTCTGGAGCGGGTGGGGTCAGGAGAAGACTCTAGAGAAAATGAAGAAGGCCGGCATGGAAGTCTTGGTTGCTGACGTCGCAGAGGATGTACTTGATCGAAATTCTTTCCTGTGGGTTGTTGCAAAGCGATAGGGGCAATATGTAACGTCGCAATGCTTCTGAGAACTTTCCGAGTTCTATTTTTTGTTTTATCGTTTCTAGAGGCTATTCTAGTAAAAGGGAAAAGAGGCCTCTACCGAAATTGTGTCAAGGAATTGATTGTTTATATATATTATGTCAATCAGAGGTGATCTATGTCAGAAGTAGGTGGCAAGGGTACAACCGATCCACATACCTAACTGACAGTATATAAACCTCTAACTTGCCGTTTATACTGTAGTGTAACTTAACCTTCTAACGGATTTACTACACCAAGTACTATCTTTGACAATCTATATAGATGCCAGTCGTAGAGGGACTGTATGAGTAAAAGACGGAATGACCGATTCCGTATATAAATGGATTTATTTTTTTATTGTCTTATGTACTATGAATTGAAGCTTGACCCTTGGGTTCTTCGAACCCCCTACCTACTCGCTAGTTGTTTCTTGTCAAGACTGCCAAGACTACACCACACCTAATAGGGTCACCTACGCACAACCTCAGCGCCCAGATGGAAGACTGTAGGGACGATTAGATATGAAGCCATCACGAAGTCTCAGTTCTGACCGAGACTCCTAGAAATACGGCATATATGCCCAACAAGTCCTCAGATGAATAGAAGCACAATAGGGCCCAATGGGTATAAATAGGCCTCATGATTCCCAAGCTCTCAGACTGATTCCTAGGAACCCAATGACCTTAAGAAGCATATAAAATTATTGGTCGAATATGACCTCAGTTCCAAGCTGCCCATCATAGCCCCTTATCATATTTCTAGAGAAGGCACTAGTTCTCTTTCAATTGATCGTTACTCCACTCCTTCTTAGAATATTATGCAATAGCCCGATTACCAATGGATGCCTATGGTGATCTTTCGTATGGTTGATAAGGCTGGTTCACCAGTCTCAGTTCTTCTGCCGAGAAGTTTTTATAGATATCTGTTGCGCAAATATGATGATATTCCATGACCATTGAAGAGTTAGGATCTGAATGGTGCCATGGAGTTGGTTTGGTTTTCCTGCAAGACTAGGACTGGGGACTGTTCTATGTATTTAATGGTTAGCATACAGTAGAGTAAGGCGGGAAAAGTACATACACAATTCTGAAGTTGGGGTGTTGTTGCCTTTAGTTTTAAATAATCCTGTAGTGCCTTTTTTAGCCGATGTGTCGGTTGTGTTGCTCAATAGCCTGGCTTTTTTAGATGCATTGCCTTTCGTATCGGTGTCGCTATTAGTAGTACTGAGCACGTCGAAGATGCTAGTCCTAAGAGTGGAGCTTCCATTGCTAGCTGAGCTCTTCGAAGAAGCAAAAGGGCTGTGGCCTGTAGTGATCACGGTTTTCGGGGTCCAAAAGGCTCCGGTCGTCAACTCCCCAAACCCTGCGTTAGCCGGTTTGAATGGCCGAGGATTCGTGCTTGTTGTGCCACCAAATATGATAGGCCCATGAATAGAACTAGTATTGGTAGTGCTGTTTGCTGTAAAGTCCCCCTCGGGGTAGAAAGCTACTATCTCGAGTGGTGCTAGGTATAGTTCCAGGGCTAGATGTCTGGAAGGCGTGGAAATGGTATCCCCTGGGGGGATATTAGTTTCTCTGAGGCACTAGGCTTTTTTGCAGCCGCCGAATCATCATTTTTTAGTCGGAGCGATATCATCGATAGTACTAAGTTGCGGAGTGAGCGCAGAGTTCTTAGTTAAGGAAGAGATGTTCCACATGCCAGTTGTATTTCGACCTTTGTAAGTTTTGCAGAGGTCAAGACCCTTTTGAAGCGCATAACACTCTGCCATTAGCTCCGCCCGTTCCACTTGGATATCTGTAGATTCAGCCGCCAATTTCTCTAGTATGTTGTCTTCTATTTGCGATACCGCGCTAGTTGTCAAGATCGAAGGTAAGTCCTTGATAAGACAGTTTTCAATAGCCAGGATAACCACATTACCTGTGAAGTTTCGTAATGATAACTAAGGATAAATGAGCCAGGGGTATTATTCTATTGAGTAGATATAATTACCTCATAGTAAGTTTCTGATTTATCGATCAGGTTATCAACTCCAAACTCGCTCTTTCGCCCTGAAGAGAATAATTCAGTAAGTTCTCGTTTACCTTTCTCAGTGAATAGCTCTGGGCGACTAGTAACTAAATTCCGTAGGAGTTCCGTCGTTAAGTGCTTTCGATGACGTCTCGCTAGGATTGCTCTGAACTCTGCGTCTGAAGGCTGTGGGTAGCCGCTTTGAAAATGGTAAAGAATTTCCAGTAGTTTTCGCTCGAGTTCTAATGTACGTTTCCCAAAGAATGGGTCGACAATATTCAACAGAATAGCAGAGCAAGTCCTTTCATCTGGGCCGGTTATATATGTTACAAGTTTGTCCGCAAAAGACTTCGTAATGCGTAATAAGAAGTCAATGTGAAAACAAGCAATCGCTTCCCATGGGCGAGACTGGTCTTGAAACAATTTTACCGCAAGAAGATCATTGGTTCTCCCGGGAAATTCTGTCCCCTGGTTGGCCGACGAGAGAGGCTCTAACTCGGCCATTACAGCACTTCTAGGGACTTCTTCGGGGTCTTCGAATGGGTATTGACTTTCTAACGTACGCAAGAACGATGGCAGCCCGATTTCCTTGCTTTCTGAATCATCATGGTCATTATGGTCGCCACCCGTTTCATCGGGGACGATAATCCGCCTCGAGCCTTTCGTTGCTAGGACATAGGCAAATGTTCGATTCAAATCGCGCACAAGGGCCCGAAGCTTTCTGGTTCTACTGTCATCCGTCGATACAGATAAATTGTCGGGATAGAGGCCGCCGAAGAATTCATCTGAGTAGATGCCTTCAATCGCGCGCAGAGACAGGAGTCGAAATTGGGAGGCTATCTTGTCAAGGTGTGCACGAAATTGGGACGGCGAAGACCTTGGGGCCCCCAAAAGCTCTAGATTCTTTTTGCGGAACCCTATATTTACCTAAATATCCTCAATCAGGGTATTTAAATTCTTTCGAATATGATCTAGTAGTATATTGGCAAGTTTTTTCCGAAGTGTACCGACACCCCAGCTAATGGAAGGAATGGCGGACCAGATACCGGTGTCAAAAAATTCCTTCTCTTTAGAATCCCGGTCTTCTGAGGTTAGTAAAGTTTCCAACTCGCCGCGGTTACGCAAGACATGCTATCCAAAAGCAAGTTGAAGTGATTGTTCCTGATTTCTGGCCAGCTTAATGAACTCATCCTTATCTCGAGAGCCTAGGATAAGTAGATCAGGCTTCGTGATAATACCAAGTGTTCGCTCCTGGCTCTTGTCATGTTCTTTTACTTCGCTCAGTGCCTTTTGCATTATAACTTGGCTACGAGCTGACACAACAGCCAAAATAATGCTATTTTTCTGCACCACGTATGACTTGACAAGGCGATCCACAATCTCGCGACCACCAGCGGATTGACTTTCATTCGACGAATGATAGAAACCGGGAAGATCGACAAGAGTTAGGTGAGGGACATCTGGTGAGGATATCTCGACGCGCAAGACGTCCTCTGAGAAAGTGGCGCTATCCCGGAGAAGATGGGCCTGTGCGTCCTCGATGATGCGCGGTAGGTCTTCTTTGTCGAATCTCGTCTCGTCAAAGGTATACGCTACGTCAGTAGAAGCAGATACTGGCTGTACTTGCACATGAATCTTGGTCTGCAGGTCGGTTCGAGGCACCAGTTCGATGGGGAAACGCGTGCATACTTCATTTTTCATAGGAAAGCGAACTCGTGAGATTGCTTCGAGCACAGAAGACTTGCCAGAAGATTGGTCGCCGACAACGATTATCTGGGGAAGACCCACAAAGCGGCCGATTCCATGCTTTCGCAAGTTGTCTATGGCGTCAAGGAGGGCCTTGCGCTCCCCACTGAGCTGCTCAATGGCTTCCGGATCGAAGCAGCCGCGTTGTTAATCCTGGCGCATATTACATGATTGTTTTAAAGATGTTTGGAGACCAAACGCCACACTCTCTACTCCCTATATGCTTCCCCGGTTTGCAATAGGCACCTTGGTACCTACTGCCTAGGTACCCCGAAACACGAAATGTCAACATATGTATGTGGTTATCTGTACGTGTGTACTAGGTGCATACCTACATGTAGTGCATAATTGTCCATAAGCACTGTGGCATGCTTTCCATTAATATGAATACTGTATCTGGCGTTGGTGCATATAATTATAGCAGCAGGAGGTACCAGTACCTACCTCGGTTTAGTATCGGTGAAGAGATTTTGACCCAAAAATGCCTACATCATTAACATACCTCTTAAAACTAGATGTCGGATTTACCACTCCACCAAAGGATTTAGCTGACTAGTCAAGTTATAACTTGTTCTTTAGATGTATTTATTGGACCTAACACTGAATACCTAGGAATTCCAATCTGCAATCCGAAATGGGCCGATTGAAATACGCAAAATGACACGTCCGTCTGTATTCCTTAGGTACTGTCCCCCTGACGAAATACTTGTGCACTACCTACCCTAGAAAAGGCTACCCAACAGCTCAGAATCTATACAGGGGTACATATGTTTGCACTTTGAATTAGGTACTTATGTACCTTCTACCTATACTACATGTACCTCTTCCTACCTAAGCCTAGAAGTACTGTCAGCGTATGCCATATATTGCAGTACTAGATCGATCCGGCCACCTGTTCGGGCGGTGTCTTTTGACAAGTACCCAGTAGATGAATGCACTATTAACTATTCAAGTTTCAACTCACAAAGTTGCAATATTTCCCTAAGCTCACATCTTAAGTCCCAACAAACTCGCCCTTTGATAATTATTCAGCTTGTAGTTCAATCACTGTTTCTGACTTACAATCAGGTATCATAGTAACAGCCTTACCTCGTGCTTTCAATTGTATGAATACCTCTAGAAACCATACAATGTTAAAGCAAATGCAGTGTAGTAGACCTGCGGTATTGAACCGGTAACATAGCAGGCAAACAAGATCTATTAGGTATTGGTCTATACGACCTTCAATACCTGGGCAAGTAAACAGTAAATTCACAGTAGCTTTTCCTAGGTAACTACACACTCCTTGCGTGTTTTACTAGGCAGATCAGTATCACATCCATTGAAACAATAGGCCTATCATATCGTACGGTAAACAGAAATCACAATGTAGACAATAGATTTCTTGTTATCGTTGCCCCCCAACAATAAGACCGCAAGAAACCAGTGCTCGAGTTTTGACACGACACTGAAGTCTCTTTCCCGGTTGTTTTATTCTCACTATTATATAAACACACGACAGCAACAACGATACGAAGTAATACACGAAGAAATCAAGTCTTATCCAACTTTCTGGAGCATTAGAACATCAAAATCTATAAATCACACATACTGCACATCATTCACCACTACCAATTTCATTGCCCAGGCTACATACGATTCCTGAAACATGTCTTCTCCTACGCCATCAGATGATTCAACTTCACTCGGCAGTGACATCATTCCAAGCCATACCGCCAAACTACCAAGCACCCTTGGATGGGAGAATAAGCAGTACCCCCCTGGAGAATGCCACTGCTATTGTAGTAAAAAAGGCGTGCATGGGACTCTAGAGGTTAATCTCTACAAGGCAAAAGACGGGTCGGGTAGATGGGTATGCGGGGGCTGTTACGATCGGGCAGGGAAGATAGGAAACTGCAGTTAAAGAGTTAAGAATGGGGTCAGTGATTCCGTTTTCTATCCTCGGGGTTACACCAAACAGCAGTCACGATAGTTGGGATGCCCTGTTTTTCAACTAGTGTCAGGACCAGTACGACCATATATAGAGCAGCGCTAGCCGGTCGTTGATTCTAAAACCCTTGATACCCCCCAACTTTATTACCTGCCCAGATAATAATAAACATGAATTCAACCCCCATAACTACTAGCTGTTGAAATTTCTTGTAAATCAATTTCTACTCTCAACTCCACTGAATTAATCATTGTAACACAGGTTTTGAGGGAGACTAAAGGTATGCATTTCTTGGGGTTGACCAATATGTTCAATGAGACTGGGACAAATTCACACAGGGCGGCTCGTTGTTCGCTATTAAATTTTTAACTATTCGTTTCCCTTACAATGAAACCAAGTAGTAAATATAAACCGTCTGATGAGATAAAGCTTTAGACATTACGTTTTCACCCCTTATCCGTAAATATACTGATATGACCTATTCGGATGCAATATTTGATGGGCGCATGATGTCAACGGATGTTCTAGCCGTTATATAGCTTAGGTCAAGCCGTATACTTAAATATTATATGCTAGCGGGAGATTTCCCCTCATTTACGAGTATCAACTACATACTATTGAACTCGCTAAAAGGCCCTCAGATTTAACCCACAAATTTCTTAATAGCTTGTGCCACGGCAATCACACATACAACGACACATCCGAAGATCTTAGTACACTCTATATCAGTTAGATATACAGTTGCCAATTTGAATATACCGCCACGTTTGCCTTCATCTTCCCTGGAAATTGTCTTTGAAAGTGAGATCGACTAAAATAATAGTGTCGCAACACCTCGGGTTTCTTCGCCAACGTTTAGCGATGAGTGACTCAAAAGCTAGAGATAACAGGCACGGCTAATATTACGAGTATAACTACCAACAGGTACTTTCTCGAAGGTTTTGCGAACTGAGGGCGACACCTCGAAAAATGTACCTTTGTAAGGACTGATATGATCAACAGGGTGTGCCTTGGGGTTGACTGTGCATTTGTGTTACCGGAGACTCTTTTATCCCTCTCGTTCCTGTACATGCGGCTCGTCGGCGTTCAGTCTAGTTGTTACACGAGTGAAGGGCCTCTGCAGCGGGGACAAAACCCGTAGAAATCGCCAGCTCTATTGCTGAGTGTGTTTGGAGTGGGACATAAGACCGTCGCTTTCCCTTCTTTGGCTGCAATCAAGGACACGTAGACTAGCGTCGATGAGGTCAAAGTTCGGCCAAGAAGGGTTGTTGGAGGTATTGACGAACATGGGTAGACTAACGGGCCCTGACTTCGCGGGAGACGGTTTCTACAATAGGAATATGCTAACGATGGTCACCATTAACGTAATGGCGAAATCCCTACTTAGTTCTACAAATGTAGCATCGTGACGGAATGACTTAGTTCAGATACCCGAATAGGAAAGCGACTACTTTTCGATTGGTCAGTTTTTGAAATAGCTACGTTCCATAAGCTTTGCTTTCCTAACTATACAGATAGATGTTAATCACGCATCAGAAAGGAAATTAACAGCTGAGGGGATACCCAACAATCACATCTACTTAAACGACGACCTCAATTATTGTTATTTCATTCCTGTTTTTCCCGACCCTCATGACGGCGCGACGCCCACCGCGTCGTGTGCTCTCTTGAGTTGCAGCGTATCCATAAATAGAGCGGCAACCCCATTCAACTCGGCTTAGAATGGCGACGGAGCACTTGTCTCCGCCCTCGACCGATACTATAGTCCATAACGGATTAAATGAGGCACCGATGCCCATTTAGACGAATATATATATCTCCCTAGGTCGAATTTTCAACACAGATTGTTGGTTGGGTTATTTCCATTCGTGAGAATTCGTTGCCCGTTAATTAGCAAGAGATACTCACTCAACATGCGCTGGACATCTTGGGTGTTATTCGTGGCCGGTCTTATTGGGGGGGCAGATGCGGCCTCGCTAACACGAGTCACCGAGAACTTCGGACCAAACCCCAGAAATGTCGGGTTTTACATCTACGTACCAGACAAGCTGGCAGCGAACCCGCCCATCTTGGTCAATCCACACTGGTGCCACGGTAGTGCGCAAGTGTGCTATGCCGGATCGCAATATGCGACCATGGCATCGAAGTACGGGTTCATTGTCATCTACCCAGATAGTCCTAATACGGCTGACAAGTGCTGGGACGTGTCGTCGAACCAGACATTGTCGCACGATGCGGGTGGCGATAGCCTAGGCATCGTGAGCATGGTGCGCTGGACACTCAACAAATACAAAGGTGATCCGAAACGTGTGTTCGTCACTGGCGTCTCGTCGGGCGCGATGATGACAAGCACCCTAATTGGCGCCTATCCGGACGTCTTTGCAGCTGGCTCGGCATTTGCCGGCGTTCCCTTCGGGTGTTTCGCGGGGAATGGATACGGCATCTGGAGCGATGCATGTGCGACAGGGAAAGTCACGCGCACGCCAGCGGAATGGGCAGCGTTAGTCATGGGGGCCTACCCTGGATATAACGGATGGCGACCTAAAATGCAGATTTTCCACGGTACGAACGACGAAACGTTGAATTATGCGAACTTTAGAGAGGAGGTCAAGGAATGGAACGCTGTCCTCGGCTACAGCCAGACGCCCACCAGCACAACTTCCAACACACCCGTCAGCAATTGGACGAAGTACGTGTATGGTGGCAATAATTGGTTCGAGGCCTACAGCGCTGGAGGCGTGACACATAATATTCAGAACCAGGAAGCGGTGGTCATGTCTTGGTTTGATCTGGCCTGCACATCAGGGGATTGCTTTAGCTGGGGTAAAGGAGGGGCTTAATAGTCGCGCTATATAGTTGCTTGAATTTGGCAATTGAGTTGGTGATACATATCGCCTATCACGATATATACATACAAAAATCACAACGTAATCTACGTCCTTCCAGGCTGAGGTAGAAATTATTCCCTAAAAATAATTAAATAAAATAACAAAAAATGACCTCGCTGGGGGTCGAACCCAGAATCTCCTGATAACTTGAAGATTCCATTTGAAATGGTTTCTTTCGTAGTCAGACGCCTTGCCATTGGGCCACGAGGCCAACTTTGGTGATTGGATGAAGTGATTGTACATTCAATAGGAATATGGATAGTGATTCAGCTCAGTGTAGGGCTAGGGTTAGTAGTAGTTGCGCCACCACAGCCACAAGTTTACCAATGCCAAGACTTGGCATTGTCTGAGTGTTTTAGTAATCCTCAAAACCTCAAAACCTCGTAACATGATAATGACTGAACTCATATGTAAATGAGCTTATTTGCGTCGCCATGATTGATAATGTGTTTGGGGGATGGCATGGGTCCCTCTCAGGCCGCCGAATCGGGGCGGTTTAAGAGTTACCTCCGCCGAAGCTAGAGTAGTATTGGGAGCTACAGCACGATAGAAGGAATGCCCTTTTATCAACTGGCATACGGAGTATATCGTCAACCATGCCCAAGGGCCGTTTTATTCCTCTTTACACAGTGAGTGTTTACGATGCTTTGTTGAACATGTTTCACTTGATTTCGGCACCACATTGATGAGAGCTATTCTATGGCCCACGGTTAGAAGCCACAGTGTTCCAAAACAGGGAATGGGTTGGGGTTGCTTGTGAACAGGGGATGCGTACAATCAGTTCAAAGTGATGCGTGGCATCACCCTAATCCTAGTCCTTTTCCCCGGCTCAAACGGCTCAATCTCGACGAGGTCCATCATCACATGCCCTTGTAATCCCACCTTTTTTCACAAATGATAGTCGCGATAACGCCTTGTTGGCGCAATGGCTAGCTTTCAAACGAGGCTTGACTAGTGGGCGCTAGCCCTCCTTATACACTAAGAGATCCCCAGCATCTTGATTCTTGCTAATCAGGAAAGTCATCGCCATGTCCCCACATTCTGAGATCCTCAGAAACCTACGATGCCGTCAAGAGGAGCCGAGGAGCTCATCGCACTTCTAGATAATATTCAAGAATCTAGTTACAGAGATGAGTCAAATAGCCACGACGACCGCGTAGTCGTTGCAGAAGCCGCGCGACGGCTCCTTGCTCGTCTCGAGACTCCCTTTGAGCGCGCATGGCGACTGTCGTGGATCAACAGCAACACACACACAGCGGTACAAATTATCCTCGATGTTGGTATTTGGGAGGCGTGGTATCTCAGCAAGCGACGCGAGATTTCGCTGCTCGACCTTCATGCTTTGGCTCGGATACCGTGCGATTTGATGCTTCTCCGTAAGTTGACCATTTCACTCCATTAAGCTGTAACCGGGAACATATACTTTAGACCTCCCACTAATAAAACTCGTAAGGTCGCTTGCTTCGCCTTCTAGCTGCTGAATATGTCATTCAGGAGCTCGGGGAAGACTACTACGGTTCCACCGCCTTCTCACGGGCGCTAGGGCAGCCGGGGGAGACTGTCGCACAAACAATTCTATCAGGGTATGTAGTGTGCTCGTTTCTTCCCTCTTGTATGTTCCCAATTGCTCTGACATGTATGCACATGATAAAGAACACATCACGGCCTCGATTCAAGCCGGAATTTACCTCGATTCTTAGCGCGGACTGCTTACGCGGAACCCTTAGACCCAAGGAACTCAAGTTACATGGACCTGACGCCGGAGCGGCTAGGTATGTTCGAACGATGTCGCGCCAATCCGGATTATCAGGCTAGCTTCATCGGATTCATGCACGGGCTTGCAGCTTATAAGCTAGATTGGACTGAGATTTATGATACGGATATCCTCATGAGCGATTTTGACAATAATGGGGAAGTGCCACTTCTTGTCGACATCGGGGGTGCCCATGGTGTAGATGTTGAGCGTCTACTAAGTCGATATCCGGACTTGCCTAGCGGAAAGCTCGTACTGCAGGACACGCCGGGCGTTATCGCGCTGGCGAGAGTGAACAAAAAGATCGCAACTATGCATCATGACTTCTTTACGCCTCAACCCGTGGAAGGTGAGTGAAACGAGCTCCTAGGCACTAACCATTCATCGCGCTATACCCGCCTCAATTCTAATTCAACCGACATTGGGGTTGTGATAATGTGGCTTACGTATCTTACATGACGCAGGGGCTCGTGCCTACTTTTTGCACGCAATTATTCACGATTGGGATGATTCTGACGCAGGGCGCATTCTCACCAACACTGCTTCCGCAATGAAGAAGGGCTACTCAAAGCTCCTGCTATATGAGAGTGTACTCGTGAGTACGGGTGCAACACTATATCAATGCGTTTCAGACGTCAGTCTCATGCATTTAATATCAGCAGCCGAGCGAACAGAAGCGAGATGGAGAGAACTTCTGAAGGCTGCCGGGTTCAAGGTCTGCAAGATATGGCAGCATCCGTCGTCCTTGGAAAGCATTATAGAGGCTGAATTGGCATGAGTTGGGAGTGTTGCGAGACTTTCCGACATCCCGGTGGTCGTGCGACGCGAGATGAGCTAAGTGGGCGTGGTAACATTGAGGTATCATGGATTGATGCCCATAAGTTTGGTGGCTACACGAATAAGTATAAAAGTGCTAGATATTGGGCTGCAAAAGGCCTCCTCCGCGTCTACCTATAGTGGTCGTGAAAAACGAACTCTAATACTAACTGTGCCTCATATGGTTAAACTATAATTCTGAATAGGCCTTCATTTTGAGGGTGAGAGGAATGACGAGCAAAACGGTAGGATTTTTAAGAAAAGTTTAAGCACATATACACTTCATGGTTTTGCCCTCTCCTGCAGGAAGCGCGACACCCTACGTGGTCGACAATTGCTACTGAGATCAGCGTATGCCAAATACCTGTATCTTGATAGAATGAATACTCACACGATGGTTCTTTTTATTCAACGCCCCTGGAAGTATTTAATCATACCGTTTAAAGGCAAGTAGCTTTAATCGTTGCTCAACCGTTACTTGCTAATCACGAACATCACACAGGACAAGCAAAGTGCGTAGTGTTGCTACTGTAGGCATACTCGAGGTACTGACTAGGTCGTAGTGATAGTGAGACAGCACGGGAAGGCCCAGGCTAATCTAGCAGCCTATTTGGGCGCTAAATTGTTAAGTCGTGGAGCCTAATTTTTCGCCTCACTACATCCTACTTAGGTACTTACCTAACTTAAGTAGGTACCTAACATACACCAAAATGGCTTCCTCCAGAGCCCTACACACCAGCTTTCGTGGATAATGAGCAAACTTCCTGTTCCATTTCGAAATATAATCTTTCAGGGACATATTACCTAGGCCTTTAAATTACCAGCAAGCTATATTAGCCGAGTCTGTCCGTTTTACCAATGTAGAACCTGCTCGGATACATCAGTATTACAATCTCCGACCACTCATGATTGGGCTTTCCTCCTTAAGCCGGGTTCATCGTTCTATAAAATGAGGTAGGTGTAGTGTAAAAGACTTGGGACGGGGATGTTTCGCAAGGTCGTATATACCTATACCTACTTTGATCCACAGCACGCCGTTTGCTCGTTCTCATCGATATAACACATCATATCTCCTAACCAGTCTTACATCTAGGTGGTCCCAAGCCGACACGTCTTATCTCGACAAGTAGAAATCAGTCTGCAGGCCCGTTGCTGTGAATAGGATCTACAATTAAGCATTCAATTCAGGCTTATTGATGAATAATGACATACATGACGGAGAGATAATCTGCCCATTTTTAAAATAGCTGCCCTAAGTTATATTCCGATAAAGAGAAGCATTCGCCATTTGTTTACGCCATGGCAACCCAACCCACATCTACGCCACCTGAGTCTATCGAAGTGCCTGTTCTCAATAGCCCGCCGACTGATAAATTAATCATCGAACCCTCCCCACAAGTAGTAACCCACGCGGTGCTTGGGGAGGCATATGCTCACATGTCCAAAAACGTTCCCGGGGTTGTCAAATACGATATCGCTCGGATGGCCGCCAATATCCCGGTTCAGGATCGATTCATACATGGCAAATTCCCTTCGCCGTAGGGTGACGGAAGTGAATGGATGGCATGGGGCATTTTCGGTGGCGATCATAGCCACAAAACAGCAGAACTGCTAGAAAGACAGATTTTACCTTTCGTCCGCCATAGCTTAATCGAGTGCGCTGAAAATTTTGCAACGGACGTAATGATTCGGACGGCTATCAGCAAAGCGTTTATGAAACTCGACGATGCCCTCATCGAGTCGGCTGCGGCTATAGGAGCAAGCGATGCGCCGACAAAAGACCAGGCGAACAAACTTACTCTCGCGAGATCCCGTTCATGTGCATTGCTATCCATATACGACCCTAGTACCGGAGGCCTACACGTTGCGCGCACTGGCACTTCGAAGGCACTCTTAGGAGAGCGAGATTCAAATAGAACTTGGTGGGCGGACGGCTTGTCAAAAGACCAAACCCTTGACAACGAGATGAATGTTGCCAAGGTTAACCTAGAGCATACAGAGGAAAAGGATATTTTCAGAGACAGACAGATTTCTGGCATGCGGGTGATACGGTCTTTCGGTAACGGCCTCTCCAAGTGGTTGTTGCTGAAGTGTCAACCCCGTCTCACCCAAGGGCCTCAAGGTTACCTTCCAATGACACCAGCTGGAAATTACGAAATTCCGCGGTACCTGACTGCTAAACCACTGGTTACTACTCGTCGGGTCCTCGGGAAGTCTTGTTTCCTAATCATGGGATCGGCCGGGTTTTGGGCGGCAATGACCGATGACCAAGCTCTCGAGCTTGTAGAATCTTGGTTGGTCACACTAGGGGAGCGATTCGGGATGACCAAATTCAGTGAAGATAAAACTAGAGGAGGCGATAGTCGGGAGGGTAGTAATCGGCGATCCAATACCCGGGAAACTACTGAGCCCCTAAGATCCAAACCCCCAGGACTCAGTTCTCCGAAAGTCGATATACAAGGCCCTAATAATACCAAAGAAACCCTTGATCAACGAATGCAAACCATGTTTGAACAACTATGTTCCATCCGTCAAAAATACGAAGGTGTCTCTGTAGAAGAACCTTCGACACAAGAGTTTAAATCCTCTAAATCAAACTCAGCGCCTGGGAGTCAGAATCAAGAATTAGAGCCTGTTGTTCAAGGACTCAATAAAGGGCCCGAGACTAAGGGAAATAATACCCAAGAAACTCGCGCCTGCAAAGATGATATCCACAGAATCGATACCCCGATGAGTATAAAACCAGACGACAAAGATGAGGCTGGCTTCTGCACTGATGAGGATGACGGAGATTACGAGGATGGCCTCAGTGGTAAAAGAAACATAGGCAGCATGGACACGGAATACGCAGCATACCACTTTAGTACATTTCAAAGAGGAAGTTATCAAAACTTCGTAAACGAATGGGAAACAACTGGATACGATAATGCCGCTTTTTTCTTACTTAGAAACGCGCTGAGCGAATGGAATCGTAGGTTGATGCCGTACCAACCAGCCGTTGGAAGCCCGACTATCCAGACGCAGCGAGATAATATCACCGTCCAGGTCGTTTTTTTCCACCCCAGGCCGAGGGACGGGTTGCAGAGTTTCATACCTATTTTCAAATAGTCGATCGTCTGCATATCTCAGCCTCACTGTCCTCGTACCTCATTACCCCTTCATTAGTCGACCATCGGCTCCCCCAATAACGGCGGCCCGGCACGAACAACTGATCGTTTTCCTAAGTATAGCTTGACTTAGCGGTAGGGTCAAATGGATAAATATATCTTACACACTACTTAGAGTAGGTTGATCGATTTCTTGAGACAGCGTTTGTCATTTCACTTGCTTTTTCTTTTAGGCCCTTCGTTTTCCGGGATGAAAGCGGATGTACTGGGAAGCTTATCAGTTTAACCCAAGCGAATCGTTTTTACAATAGTTTTTTGTATTATAGCGCTACGTTACGCATTCTATGATATTAGCAATTAAACACATGTATTAGCGCATGTATTTGTTTTTATCAGTAACTTCACTTGAGAGTTATGATGATAATAGGAATTTCACTAACTGTAGGCTTTAGAATTGATCGGTTATTAGGTTTTCTAGAGATAAATGATAATCTGTAGATTTAATCGTGGTTTGGATTAGGCTGACTTACAAGGGAGCGAGAAGAGGAGGTTGCTGAGGGTGCATAAACACAATCAGGCACGAGACCAGTGTAATAAATATGTATTAAACTCGCATGGGAATGGCCTCAGGAATCTACTTTACGAAATATGCCCCCAAACCAACATGTGATGCCCACCCATTTTCCACTTCTAAGTCCGAGCTTCTCAACCATGTCCTCACTAACAGCCCTCTCTAGAATACCCACCCCCTCTTGATCAGTCTCAACCTCAAGATTGAATCTTCGTGCCTCTAGTATCGTGTCTTCGACGGTGTGCGCATAACTTGTTGGTCGAATCTTCTCTCCCGTGTCCCGGTCGACAAACCCGGCTTGTGAGATCCCACCCATTTGCGAATGCATATTCGTCAACAGAAGCACGCCTCCAGGACGAAGAAGCTGTGATACGTGTGCGAAGAACGTGGGTAGCGGGATGTGCTCGACAACCAGCGTGCTGATTATAGCGTCCATGGTGTGAGGCGCTACGGAATCTGGAGGTGCGGATGTGGCCAACATATCGAAGATGCCAAGGCGAAGATTAGGCCGACCTCCCGAGACTTCAGAGTCTATATCTGAACCCGCGAGCCTGTTCTTGGCGACTTCTAACATGCCTTTACTTGCATCAAGAGCAATAACCTCGGCCTCGGGTATCCCGAGCAGGAGCGCCGTGTTGCGACCGGTGCCGCAGCCCAAGTCCATCACACGCCAAGGTTTAGACGACTTGATTGATGACAGGAAACGAGGAAATAATGTCTTGAGTTCCAAATCGTCTAGTGCTTGCAGGAAATTGCCATCGCTATCGTAAACTTTGGCCCATCTGTCATATGCCTCGTTCGTGGGAACATAGGAGACGGAATTAAATGCCGGATCTGCAGTTGTTGGTTGAGGCATCGTGGAAACGTAGATTGACCGCAGTGTTTAGTATTGATGGTTGATGTGAATGCTCGAGCGGGCCCGTATTGGTGTGACGGGTTAGATAATCGTCCACTGCAGGCGATACAACAAGAGAGCATCGCAGCCTATAAATTCATACCGGTTGGGTGCTTGGCGTTGTCCTCAGTGAGTCACTGGCCGACTGCTTTTGTCCGCGTAGGTCGCATAGAAGCATTTCATTGTGCGTCGTTGCTCGACTTGCCTGCGAAACCAATAACGTCGAAGTAGAAAGCTTGGCTTGGCCAATTGAAGCCCGCTATCGCATCTTCCTCCTCATTCGGATCGGGCTCAGATTAGTCACGATCTGGTTTGCCAAGAATGACTCAATTAGCTCGACGCTATTTTTTTAGACATCAAGCCGTTTGCTCCCCAAAGTTGATAATAGTTCAGATAGACATGCGAATAGGTTGAAAAACGTAACCTGGCTGGGAAAGAAAGGGCACAATATTATCGGATGCAGACGTGACCTTGTGAGCAATGTATACTTTGACGCGGGCGTTTCCTAATCGGTAAAGGTAAACCAAGTCTGTAGATGTCAAAGCTCCTGTCTAGTGGGCTCCATTCTATAGTCATACCGAAACGATAGTGTTAAGATGAAACCTACCAAAGAGAGATCGCCAAGATTCTTATTGTGGCCGTAGAAGAAGAATCGACATATGCCAAAACAGATGCATGACCTCTTGGCGTGGAAGAGTTGTTATGTTATTGGAACAAAGTTTTCTATCAAACTCCATATCAAACATGTCATCTCGGTGACACAAGGCTCTGGCCCCTTCCTTGATATCATTTGGTAAATAGCGGTTCATCCCGAACATACGGGGCGCCATTCATATCGAAGAAGCCATCTTTCTTACCTTTAGACAGATAATTAGTGAACATATCCACCTCAGAAAACATTCCTTTGGAAATGTCAGCAATTGGTGAACGTAGTGGTAATCCCAATATCAAAAATAGAAGGGGTTAGCTAAGTTACGAAAATAATCAATTCTCTCTCTCCATGGGCAGTCGGGCTACACGTTCCCCCGTTACCAGCCTACTACCCATATTTGTTGTTATTTTCGTCGACCTTAGCCTCGCGGCTGCTCTTGAAAAAGCCACGGGTGCTGGAGATGCCGGAGGCGTTAAAAACGATCAATGACAGAGAGACGTGCTGTATTGATCTTTGTAAAAACCTCCTCCGCCCTCTAACCATAGCTCTGCAATCAAACTATAGTGACGTTTTCAGCAGCTCCTCCCGTAGATGTCAATTCGCTCTCTGAGATGTGAAAGAACGCAGGTCCTATAAGTCTATACGTCTCTTTCCCATTGCTTGTTTTTTCTCCTTCGTCTGAATTCTTCCCCGGCGGGTTCTCGACACGGCGCAAAACAAAATGGATGTCGCATCCTTCAAATAAAACCACTCTGTCGCCAACTTTGGTTCTTTTCGGTGCTATACCGATACTCTCGCCCTTGGTAATACATAAGAGGCGATGCGAAGTTGTAGTCATGGCCGTTCTCAAAAAGGTTTGGTATTCAAGTGGCCGCTTCCTTTGAATTATCTGAGCCACGCCCTCCTCCGTGTTCGATAACTGATCTCTCAAGGCGATTATGTAGTTTAGAAACTCGTGGAAACCTGTCCGTAGAATTTGTGTTTCTTGGCTGTCTTCTTCATCCGGGCTATCACTCTGCGATGTGGTGGCAGAGCTTCCCAGCTCTCTTTCGGAATCCAATATGCTGGCACCCTCCTGCGATGGCAATGATTCGTTTAGGTCGTGTTGCTTTGACTTCTTGCATCGGGTTTCCGGTTGAGCGAGGACATGAAACAGTTGTTGGAAAACCTCTTCTGGGTCTCTTGGCGTGAGAGACCGGAAAATCATGCTAAGTGCACGGACTATAGTGAAAATAAAATCCGTTATACTAAGACCATCTGAGGTTACTTCGAGTTTTTCGAAGATTAAACCATTGACGACCCCAATAACATCCAGAAATGTTACAGGGATTTCGAGGGTTTGACTATTTTCATCAATTCGCATGTGCGTTGAGACTTTTCCAATATTTCTAGCCGCTTCTCTTGGGACGGACCGTTCAAGGTTATCCCAGTGCTTAAATGAGCGTTAGTGCATGTTTCCAAGACAATGATCACCGGTAAGCTGTAGGAATATTAAGTAGAGAAGACGGATGAGAGCACATACGGGAACCCAGGAGGGCCATTTGTCGTCTTCGTCACGAAACCCAGCTTGCAGTAGGACCTCAATCCCCTCGCCCCTATCCACAAATATCTTTGCAAACTTAACGAAAGTTTGTTGAACTGAATTCCAGGGCGCGTAGTTTACATATTGGGTGAACGATGTGCCATCTGACGTCCATCCTAGCAATGCGTATATTTTGTCTCGAGGGTCTGTAGCGTCGAATGTATCGACTGTCGCCAACGTCTCAATTAGTCTGCGCCGGGACCGATCTTTCTGCATAAAGGCCCTCTCGCGAGACAATCTTAACGCGTTTGAAGACCCTATGATCCTGTCCCTCAGTATGCTTTCAGTTTCTTCATCATCCGAGGTGCACCACGCAGCATTATAACTCATATTCATGGCGGCGCTATGCATATCGAGAGAATTGTGCGCGAGAAATAGCGGCTCTGCAGCTCCTTCGCCGTCCCCGAACCAGATGTGGAGGTTGTTGCCCAGCAAGATCTCTTGCGCAATCCAGATACGCCTAAAATACGGCGATGTGAATAGTCTACGCCACGAGTCCCAAAGCGGGCTATTGACTGGCGGAAGTCCGAAGCTTTCGAGATACAATTTATTGTCTCCAAAAGCGTTAGTCATAGTAACGTTCAGGGGCTCGCTTTCGTCCCTAGCCACTTTGATCGTTTCCGAGTCGGAAATTGAGTTGAACGGTCCAATATATTGCCTTTGATCAGGTCCGGACTTTTCTCTCTCATCTTTGTCTTTTTTATACATAAGAGTCGCCTGCAAGACTTTAGGGACTAACATGCTAATATTCTTCTGGTCTTGAGCATCCAACGGCAAGTAAGCAATTACTTTCTCGGCTTGCTGATATACGCGCTTCATTAGACTCAACTGGACATTTTTCTCTTCGTAATTACTCTGATCAATGCAAAGGGCGTCAACCCAAAGCTTGCGACCTCTGTCCGGTAGACGTAGTGAACGAAGTGCCTCATATAGGTTCCTAGTCACAGGGAATGGCACTCCCCCATCAAAGAAGATGTTCTGCGGATCGCTAGGATCCCCCCAAACGTACGAGAGTGCTTCATATCGTTGAAATGGGTGCATGCCTTTGCTTGAGCCGTCGGAATCCATGTCGAGGTACATTGGGAACTTAAACTCGGGTTCGTCTTCACCGTCGTGCTTACCAGTAGCAAATGATAGGCTCTCGACTGGGCGCGGGGTGGTATTCGGAAACCTACTGTGGTCATAGTCTAGGTCCGATGGAAATAACCAACAAAATATATCGCTCTCATCTCGCTTACCGGGTGCAAGGAGCAGGACGCGGATTGAAGTAGCGGTAGGTAATGGCTCATAGACCTCATTTGGAGATGAAGACATTACGTAGAGCGATGAAAGATGGTACCCGATGGCTAACAGAAAATCCCAATAGCAACAAGAGGACAGGGCTAATAATAGGTGTCAACTTTCGTTGCAAGTTGCTCTGTTCCTTTCTTAACTAAGCGTGAATTGTCTTTTATCATATGCTATGAAGAGGGGTCGAAATATTCCACAACGCTGCAGTTTTCGTATGAGTATAGTAGCTGCCCCCGCAATAGGTTTTGCCCCCGGTAGTGTCAGTAAATATAGCTCTTGATTTTAAAAAGGCTTCAGCTTACGTCTTCCTTCCTGATCGATCCTACACCTTGTTTGGCCGAGGGCTCCTGTAGGTCCCACTTAGTCAGTAATATAGAGGACCCCGTATGTGTATCTTAGAGCTTCCGATCCTGGAGGATCCCATATCGATTTATGATGATTTAATATATTTTTATAAAATATCCTGTGGAGTTAGACGGCGTCATCAGCATATAAGCCGTTAAAACACCGTCGGAGCCGTGAAAGGCCGTAAAACTTCGACTTCTTCGTCCGAGGCTCTCAATGTGGAGTACTGTTATAAATACGACGGAAGCATTTAGCGGCAGGGATAGTGAGCAGCGGAAGTAGAGAGCCATAGATTAGTGAGGATTTTAACCGGTATAACTGCTTAACTAATACTCTCAAGCAAACGGCGACTGGGATAGATGACTTTGAACGGGATACAACTTTTCAATTGACTTATTCAGGAAGGAAGGTGTATAACATACCAGCCCTGTGTCTTTTATGTGTCACGATGAATTTAGTCGTTGTATTTTCCGCGCTTATAGGCCTTCACGGCTTCGTCTCTCCAAGCACTACTACACATATTTACGGTGCCTCTTCGCTTCGTGTCTGCCAGTCTAATCCCCTGCCTCAACAGCTGAGATTTAATAATTTAACCTTCAATCAACTAGGCGCAAAAATAATCACCTAGATCTAAGACCGCATTTTAAAAATCAACTCATATCTTCAGGCCAAGGCAGGTTCCAAGAGGCCGTATCTATGATTAGACACATAGAATAAGTATATACGCCTAGAACGATTCGTAAACCTGCATCAAGTAGAGTGACGAAGCAACTTAATAACAGGCGTCGGGGAGATCAACACAGTCGACTAACTAAGAGATTTCCAGAGGGGGGGGGAGGCGTGTGTGGAAGGGAATAGCTTAGAAAGATCTAGGGATATGTAGCCTGGTTCACAATATTCCCGTATCATAAAAACTAGTCTTCGAGTGAAGACATGTCATATGAAAGTCTCTGCGGGACAGAAATATATAGGTAGGGAGTGAATAGCATTGATTCCTCGACCCCCTTTACGGAGACCAGAGAGTTTATAGCTTTTTTAAACCCGAATTCTACGCTATGAACAGTCAGTTAGAGGGACAGAGTCTAAGTTCCTGCTACGTTAGTTCTTGACACCTCGCGTTTACATGTTACACCGTAGAGGCCGGGATATTACGTGGAAGGTATCCATAATTCCATATAGAAGATGATTAACGTATCGCAGAATAGAAGTCCCCATTAGAAGTCGATAGGACAAGTCGAGCTCTATGAAAGGGGAAATAGCGGGTTGCGTGGATAGCTCTCGCTAACGGGCCGTTAGTAGGCGTGTATGACGACAGTGAAGCTGAAATAGATAAGTAGAACACGGTCAGATCTTACTATTCTCTGCAGCCGAAAGTATCATAGTGCATAGTGTCAGAGGCTTTGGCGTCTATAGTAAGGGTAGCTCACAGGTAGGTCACTGCTAGGTAGAAGTGTGTAGGCAAGATCTTAACAACGTTAATCCCCGGAACCTCTCTTTAGCAATTGGGAGGCTTCTCCGCTTTATGCACCTAAACCATACACTATCCGTGCCTAAGTGAGTTGCTTCTATCCTGCTGCTACGTTATTCCCGGATAGATAATAGTAATTCGAGGTGCTAGAACTTAATAGTTGGTGCAAATGTATCTCTATTCTGAATGGGCTTACTCCCTCTCGAATAAATAATTAAGGTACTTAAGACCAGTATCCTCAGTTGATAAATTCTGTACACTGCTGAATACTACTAGGGTATTGCATAACGTAACAACTCAACCCAGCCGTAGCTCAAGGCAGCCCGTGCCCCATCTCATCCCATCACATCTCATCTCCTCGTTAGGTAATAGTAATTCCCAATTCGAGCAAATCATCCCGCAATATAGAAGCCCGCTCAGCCAGGATGGACATATCCGAGGCAGGCAAGCTCAGGAGATTCTGGACCATGATGTCCGCAGCATCGTCGGGCACCTCGGCGAGTTGATCCCACTGCTCGGGGGTGACGGCGGCGAGGGCGTCGGTGTCATCAACATTGATCCCGCTTGCTTTGGCCCTGATCATGAAATTGAGCGTTTGCGCGATTTTCCGCAGATGGCCGCTCAGGAAGTCGTCTAGCACCTTACTATGCGGGTTCACGAGCCACGGGCTCTTCTCTTCCTCGTCAATCATCTCGCTATCGCTGTCGTCTTTGCTGTCGTCGTCCTCTTCCAAGGGAACAGGTGATGAGGCTGGGGTTTCGCTTGTGAGATTCTGTCCCACCCTAGCCAAATTGTCGGGCATATTTTGCATTGCTAGGCGCAACTGCTTGGCGAAACCAGCGAGATCAGCGACTGGTATTGGCCTCTCATTGCTGAGAATATTTTTTCTTGGCCCCGCCTCTACCGGTTTTTTGGACGTGATTTGTCTTGCTAGGTGCTCCTGCCTGGCGAAATCAGCAAGCTCAGCAGGCCACTCAGCTACTGGTACTGGCCTCTTATTGTTGAAAATGCTTCCTTTTAACTTCTGCTTTGTCGAGGTGTAGACAGCGAAGGGATTTTTCAGTTCTTGGGCAGGCAAGGCTACGTTCTCGGGAGATGGGGACGAAGAAGAGGATGATGAAGATGAAGACGGGTCCGCATCGGAAAGACTGGCGAAAGGGTCTTTTCCTACTTGTGGTGGGGGAGAAGAAGATGACGATGATGATTCTTTCCCAGTCGACAAATTAAATGGATTTTTTAATGGTATTGGTAAGATAAAGGGCTTAGGCGACGGCGAAGAATCTTCCACCGCTGCCTCAGATGCTGCGGATGAACTAGAGGATGTTGGGGCCGGACTATAGCTTCGAACCGGCGGTATAAGATGCCTGAACAGTGCTTTGGTTTCGGACGATATGCTAATGTTGCTGTCGCCGTCGCTGTCACTATCGCTGTCGCTAGCACTCTCACCCGCCTTGCCAGTACTTACGGCAACTACTTGAGCGGCATCCGTGAGTGGCAGTGGGATTTCCACTTTCGCGTCTGGGGCTTGCTCATCCTTGACGTATTCGCCTTCGGCGTCCGCGCTTGGGTCCTGCTGCTTCTGTTTCAAGCGCTTGGGACGCTGACCTAGAAGATCTGTACCCTTCGCATTTGAACTAGAAGCTTTCTTATTTGCAGGATCTTGGTTTTCTGGTTCAGTACCTGCTGCCGTTTTCTCCTTGGCGTCGCCGCCTTTGGTTTCTGCGTCTGGGGCTGGTTGCTTTCGTTTGCGACCCCTCGGTTTCTTCGCAACAGGTTTTTTGTCCTCCACCTTAGCCTTCTTTCCTGATTTCTCATCATCCGTGAAATCTTCACCTCGTATCTCAGCAGCCCGCCTCTCCGCACGCAGTTGTCGTGGCGTCTTGAGGCTTGTGGTGGATGTCGACGCGGGCGGATCACCACCCTTCTTTTTCTCGTCCTCATCCTTCTTCAGCTTGGCATAGTGGACAACTCGAGGCTCTTCCTCGTCTGCGGTGAAGTCGCTCAGTTCGCTGCTACTGACGTTCGGGGAGTAAATCGGCTTTTTAACGGGTTTCTTTGGGCTGGTAGGGCGAGGAGGCTTGACTTCCTGCTTTTTCTTGTCTACACTTTTGGGGTTGGCATGCACTTTCTTGAGATATCTTGACTTGACTGTTCCCTTTTGAGCAGCTCCTCTGGGTGCCATGATCAATTACTTTGGGTCTGGGTTCGGAAAAGAGGATGTGTTTTTGTGGATGGGAATAGATACTAGTAAGCGATTTCCATCTTATGTCACCTTCTCGTTGATTGATGAAAGTAGAGGTAAGGTGTTAAAGCCCCTACCACGGCCGTAGCCCCTGGTTGATATAGTCTTTGCTTTCAGTTCCATCTGTTTCCGGAATATGACGTTGCGGTGCCTTAGATTCCAGACCTCTGTCTGAGACAATGGGTACTAGGAAATCCGCTTTCAACAAAAACTGGAATGCTGCAGCTACTGCTTTGTCTCCAAAAAATGTGTTAAAGGAATGATTCAGTCTGCATTTGGCCTGAATCTAGAGCTGGAGACACGGCTTTGCCACACAGCCCATACATTGGTATCAACTTTCTGGGCTTACAATATCACTATTGGCATTCACAACTGCCTTGCAGCTGGATGTGGTTATTTCAGAATTCTTTAGTGGATTGTCTATCGCATTACTAAGACGAAAGCATCATACCTAACTCAGAAGTCTGAACTGGGCAGCGGTTGCCTAACCCTTGGCGGCACCAGCCTTAATCAATAGAATATCGCCATCATCGATGACATAGTCTTTGCCTTTTGTCATGATCTTACCCTTGGCTTTAACTTCAGATTCGTCGCCAAGCTCCTTCAGTACGCTGTAGTTGTATACGACGGCTTGGATAAATGTCTTCTCAAAGTCCGTGTGGATAACGCCAGCAGCTTGGGGTGCTTTGGTGCCTTCTCTGATGGTCCATTGCCGGACTTCATCGGTACCGGTTGTGAAGAAACTACGGAGATGCAATGCTTTCCGCATTGTTGTAACGATCTTGGGGAGTGCAGATTCGATGCCAAGGTTTTTGCATTCCTCAGCCGCTTCCGCATCACTTCCAAAATGTGTCAGACGCTCCTCGAAGCAGACGGAAATTGGAAGGATGGGATCGCCTGCGGCATTTTCCTTCATCCATTCTGCGATTTTGGAAAGATGCTTATTCTTCTTTCTCGTATAGTCTTTCTCTGAAAGATTAACAAGATATACCACTGGTTTTGCCGAGAGCAAAAACAAGGTGTTGATAACTTCAACCTGTTCACACAGTTAATACATATTATCCTTGCTATATTGTATCATATAATTGAGAGAATATGAATCAAATCAGAGCAGGTTTTTTATCTCAGTGCGCACTCTGCGTTGTATTATTGAGGCACTCGAAGAGCTGGGATTATATCAGGCGCTATGGCCCTTTGTCATCATGAAAAGCAATATGGGGTAGAAAATAGAGAAATGTGCAATCTTACCTCCTTAGGAGACCAGTTGCCCTTCCGAACATCCTTGCCGTCTTTCAACCAGGCAAGGACCTTCTCCATAGTAGCCTCTTCTTCCTTGGCCTTCTTCACTTCAAGACTTTGACCGCCGACGCGTGTCTTTTTCTTCTGGTTTTCTATCGCCTTCTCGGTGAATTCGATATCCTTTGTCCGCAGCTCCTCACCAATAATGTCAAGATCTCTAACAGGATTGACATCACCTTCAACGTGAATAATCTCGGCGTCATCAAAGCACCGAACGACCTGGAAGATGGCATCGACAGCGCGAATGTGTGACAAGAAAGCGTTACCAAGACCAGCACCAGTAGAGGCGCCCCTGGTAAGACCTGCAATATCGTATACAGTCAAGTGGGCTGGCACTCGGCTTTTAGGATTGTACTTTTCACATAGCCAGTCGTAGCGTTCATCAGGCACGATGACGCGAGACTCTTCGGGATCAATAGTAGCGTAAGGGAAGTTCTACTCGTACCTAGTCAGAAGAAGAAGCAGACGCATACAACAGCAGAAAGCTTACAGCGGGGTTACCGAGGCTGCACTTAGTAATGGCCTGGAACAGGGTGGACTTGCCGACATTGGCAAGACCGACGATACCAGCTTTCAAGTTATTGCCAGGACGACCCAGAAGGATCTTCTCCTCGACGGCAGCTTTCTTAGGAGGCATCTTTGGTGTGCGTCGCTTCGCGTAGGTACGAGTGACGATGTAGATAGTAGTAGTGGCGGTGCAACTAGGCACTCGAGGACGTGTGGATAGGGAGAGAAACGCAGAGCTCGCTGCGGTAGGGACAAAAATGCGGGAGAGAGAAACGAAGGGGCGCGGAATGAAGGTGGAGGGAGACGTGGTGAAGGATTCTGGCTGCGGACCAGCCTCAAGGTCTCATCAAACAAGTAGTGACAAGCTTGTTTGAGTCAATGACCGGGTATATTTATTTGCTTCGAGATGTGGTCGAAGGCAGACCTTGTGAGGGAGAAGAGGGACGGAGAGATGGAGAGATGGGGAGATGCAGTAGGTAGGTGAGAAGGGTTGGGTTTTGATCAGCTTCTGGTCCAACGTAACCCTTTTTACATGAGGGGCAGAAGAAGAAGAAAAAAAAAAAAGCTTGCGGCGCAAAGTGTGGATTCCGAGAAATTGGACTTCCCACCTTGTCTAGTGTAACCTGCCCCGCCAACTTTTTCCTCTGGTTCTGGTCTTGAATTCCTCAAGTTCACCTGTGCCAAAGTGGAGATCGGAGGTAGAGTTTTGCCGATATGTCTTGATTGATGCATTCTTTTTGCTATGTATATACATACTGTAAAGACAAGTACATATAAGAGTAACAGATGTATGGGCCTAACCTGTCCCAACCTATACTGTACATAGTAATGATCTCTCGGGCTAACCGAGGTTAGGAGGTATGCCTTCGCCCCGCTTTCAGCCTCGAGTCAAGGTCCCGCGCCAATGGGTGCCAACCTAGGTGGTGCATAACCTGGGGGTCCTTTGCCAAGGGTTTGTCAAGGGTTGTCTTAAAACAAGAGCACTCGCTGCGAGGACACTAGGTACTTGTACTTGTAAAACCCCACCGTTCCAGTGCTGATTAACGTAGCGTTTTCAGTGGTTTAAGCGCTGAAACATCTGAAACATGAAGGCATTGTTGATGGACTCCAACCAGTCAGCCGATTTGTTTCTCTTTCGAGCTGACAAGTACCTCATAATAAATTCCTACACTGCAAGGTTACTAACAAGGTTACCCCGAACCTATCTGCCCTAGGTAAGTGGTGAGTGTTGAAGTAAACAGATCGACAAAGACGGATTCGCACCCTGTGTTGTTGTTCCACAGAAATCCAATGAGTTGGACAATTGGGATGTCCACCTGCTTTCTTGTTCCTGCCACCATCCTGGCCAATCATAAATCACCTTAAAAGGTAGGCAGAGTACGTAGCCAGCCAACCTTCGTTTACTCGGTGCCTCTATGAAAGCCCTCGCGTCAAAGTGCCTGTTCTGCACTCTTTATTCTTACCTATCCATTCCCTTTAGACAGGGCGTATGACAATAGTACCTGCATCCTTTGTCTGAATCCCTGGGCCCCCTTCTCACCACACTGCCATATCATAAATGCTTAGTTGGCACCTTCGCTCCGCAGAATCCCAGCCTATTCAACATCTGATCGAACTACGGCTTTATCATATCATAGTCATATCTCGCCATCCACCACCATGTCATCCAAGAAGTCCTCATCTAGTAGAAACTCGAGGCAGTCACACAGGTCAACTTTGTCCTTGACAAGAACCGAAATAGTCATCAACGTCTACGATCTGCTTTCTGTATGTCACTCCTCTCTCCCAACCTTCACATTTATACAATCATAACGAAGCTGAATTATATACTGACTAAACATTCGCGTAATAGCCCGGCCGCCTCTCTTCCGTGCTATGGACCGTCGGCACATCTCTCCTCCACTCCGGTGTAGTTATCAACGGTAAAGAATACGCGTACGGAGGACACGATAGGCGAGGTGCAACGGGTGTATACTGGACACAGCCAAAGACCGAGCCTCCTGGTGGTACGTTTCGAACCGAGATCCTGCAGGGCTTTACGTTCGCCACGCAGGCTGAGATCGACTCCATCATCCACCGAGCCTCGCTCGAATTCGACGGCTCCGCCTACAATATCCTCACCCGCAACTGCAACCACTTCACGAGCTATCTCTGCCAGAAGTTGACGGGCCGTCCTGGTCCGCCCTGGTTGAACCGTGCTGCGAGCATCGGCGTAGCGTTGCCTTGCGTTGTCCCCCGTGACTGGATTGACCCTCCAGGAGCTGATACCGCCGATGGCGAGTTGTTAGAAGACGATAGCGATACAGATGCCCACGAGGGTTCGAGGATGCTTCGACCTGAGACACGGAGAACCTTGACAACATCATCGACCGGTCACCATGAGGGTCCAGATTCTGACGAAGTGTATCAGCCTGGTAATAAATCGAAAGGGAAACAAAAGAGTACAGCCCGAGACAGTAGTGGTAGACGCTTGCCAGCTGCGGAGAGGGCACCCACTATGGGGAGATGATTGGGACATAGACGCAGATGTGATTTTCACTGTTGGTTTGCACTTGGCGGCGTTTTTCGATGTGCAGGTGCGGGTTTGGTGCATAGATGGGACGGGGTGTTTGATACCAGTATTGTTTTATACTTGATTTATCTGTTTTGGGAGGGAGTTGCATGGCAGCGTTTTCACTCTTTTCAACTCGATGGCTATGGAACGCATTACACAGCTGGACTGGGTTCAAATTGTACAGGAAATTGTACATGCTTGATGGCTATAGCATATGATACAGGTCTTGCGGCCTTCTTGATTAGGTAGACCGAACAGCCCAAGCATTTCCTCACTTCTCTCTTCCTATGTGACCGTTGACTTGAAACCCACTCTCTAACCCAGTCTCCTGGGTCTGGGACTTCTTGTACCACCAAATTTCAACCTTGTGCTGTCAGACACTCTCTTAATAAGTGGCCGCAGCAAACGGCCCTCATTGCCTAGTAGCACCTTCGTAGCAGCCTCGCGACCAGCGCCAAAGCCGCGAAGCACAACCTCAAGGGCCGTGATTTTGCGATGCCAGCCGCCCTGGTTCAGCTTGTCTAGCACATATGCGCATAATTGGAAAGCAGCGTCGTAAGAGCCGCGCTTGCTCTTTTTAAAGCCGATGTTGCCTGCAGACAAGGAGACGATGGCACCTCGATTCGGCTTCGTAACGGTGATGTGTGTGTTATGCTTGTGCGCATATATGTGGAAGTGGAAGGGTTCATGCGCAGGGCCCAGGTCTTCCGTATCTCCTGAAGGTCCACTGAGAATCGATTCGCTAGAGGAGCTGGTTTGTCCGAGCACCCGCGAGATGGTGTTTTGTGCCAGGATATTTTTTATGTCAGACATGTTACTTTGTGCCGTGTTTTTCTGGGCTTGGCCGGGCCGCAGCCGCGAATCGAGTGCCAGTTTCGTAAGGAGAGACGGGGTAGGCGCCGGCGGTTTCTCATCTTGTTGCCGTAGGCACGTCCGCGAGAACGCCCTTATGCATTGTTGGTCGGGTCGGTGATATAAGGAGGAAAACTTGGAGGTGGTCCTCGCCAGCAGACGAGTCGTTGATGGGGTCATCTTGGAGGCATCGACGTTTGGTTTGTGCGCAATTGGTAGGTTCTTGATCTAATAAAGCTCGTCTTTAACTTGACTATTGTCTCTACAGCGAAATAGTACATTCACCTACCTATCTAATCTTCAACCGTGGAAATTTTAGCCAAGACAAACCCGGATTGGCTGAAGAGATGGTATTAGGTAAGCCCCTATGTTTAGATACAATGTGGGAAGCAGCATAGACACGCTCATTTTTACATACACTGCCTACATACATACTAAGTACACAAGTACCTAACCCAAGTTAGGTACATGGATACCAGTGTGGCATGCCAAGAAAATGGAAGCTAATCGGTGCTTTGTCGAATTCGGACCCCGATCTTTTTTTTTTCTATTCGTAGGCTGTCTCAAAAGTTCTACCGAGCAAGTCGCGCGCGACGAAGAGTTTGCCTCTTCCTTTCTCTATATCCCACTAATCCTCCTCCCTGTCGCCTATTTCTCTTGATTTGCCTCGACAGACCCCATGGCAAAGATGAGTCCCCTACGACATGTCACTCGAAGCACGACTTCTACTTCGATTGCAAGGACGCCTTCGCTGGCTGTCCATTCATACGGAAGATCACCGGCTTACAGGAGGTTAATTGCCAGCACGTCCAGCTCCGCACAAAGCAGTACCACACTCCTCGCCCCCTCACGAATTTCCTCATCTCCCCTCACCACCCCCTCCCTACTCCGATCTCCTTTCCTCCCAGAGACTGTAGCCGCGATACAGTCGCGCGGTTTTCACGAGACGTCAAGATGGCGCCAGGAACAGCCCACCCAATCCGAAAAATCTTCAAAACCTACAGAGAAACCAGAGCAGAAACCAGAGCAAAGTGCCTCCGAGTCTGCTTCAGAGGCTAAGCCCGAGTCCGAAGAGCAGGGAAAGCAAAAAGAGGAGGGTGAGGAGTCAGAAGAGAGCAAGAAAAAGGAAGAGAAAAAAGAGGACCTTCCACCGCCCCCGCCCCACGGTGATAAGACTCCATGGCAGGTGTTCATGGAGACCATGCAGACGGAATTTAAAGCTTCCAAAGAATGGAACGAGTCAACAAAGCAGTTATCTGATTCGGCCCACCAATTTACCGAGAGCGAATCCGTTCGACGCGCCAGGCAAGCCTATGAGTCTACGACTGGCGCCGTTTCATCCACAGCCGGAAAGGTCTTGAAGACATCAGCCGACGCCGTCGGAAAGGGTGCCGCATGGACTTGGGATACTCACGTCATGAAGGGTGTCCGAAAGGGTGCCAACATCACTGGAGAAGCCCTCGACAAAGCAACTAAGCCTATCCGTGATACGGAGGCCTACAAAAGCGTTAAAGATGTCATCGACGATGGCAGCAGCTCACGATACGGTGGCTGGCTTGAGAAAGAGGAACGGAGGAAAGCGCGTGAGCTACGTCAGAAGAAATCTGCCTCGATCCACGGGAGCATAGAAGATGCAGTCGAAGACCCCAAGTATGTATATGTCTCGATCTCTTATAGTACCTCTGCTAACTATTTTAGCGCTGGAACCAACGTAACTCTTCACAAGGATGCTGCGTGGAAAGAAGCATGGAGAGACTTCCGTGACCAAAATAAATTTGTTCAGGGTGTATTCAGCATGAAGAATGTTTACCAGGAATCAGAAAACCCTTTGATTTCAACAGCACGAAGCATTACCGACCGAGTTGCCGGGTTCTTTGCCGAGAATGAGACTGCCATGGTAATTAAAAAGATTCGAGGGATGGACCCTAACTTCCAGATTGAACCCTTTCAACAAGAACTACGCGATTATATCCTACCCGAGGTCCTTGATGCATATGTCAAGGGCGACACCGAAACCCTCAAACTTTGGCTCTCAGCCGCCCAGTACTCAGTTTATGAAGCTCTGACTAAGCAATACCTACAAGCTGGTATGAAGTCAGACGGACGGATTTTGGACATAAGACATGTGGATATCCTAAAGGCTCGCATGCTTGAGCCTGGCGAGATTCCCGTATTCATCATTACCTGCCGAACACAAGAAGTTCACGTATACCGTAATGCCAAGACAAACGAGCTTGCTGCTGGTATGGAAGACCGAGTGCAACTTGTCACCTACGTCATCGGTATCACTCGTACTCCCGAAGACGTTAATAACCCCGAGACAAGAGGATGGAGATTAATCGAAATGCAAAAGAGCGGCAGAGACTACATATAAGAACACGGAGCAAAATGCTCATTCTTCCCTTGTGGTTATACGATACATGATTTTTAATAAGTGTACAGCACCAAGAAAACCGGAAGGGGTATCGACGAGATCTAACAGGGCGATCTCAAAAACGCCACTCTTGTACATTGAATTACAGGTGTCGTGTTGGCGACTTGCATCACATCCCAATCGAATTGTATTATAGACAGGGGTTGGCACCGTGGTCACATCGCGGAATATCATGTAGTATACGTCTTGGAGCCAGCCATATTATCACTGCTCCGAGCCCGACTCTACTAAAGTAGTCAAACCTACTAATGTAGTCAAACCGAGAATCAACATGCGATTCATGAACTCTCGTCCCAATGGCCAGTTGCAAACGTGCTATGAACCAACAGCGAAATGTCAACATCGAGCTTGTCTCAAGATGATTTATGAAATCCGGTTCAATGCCCAGCCCTAGAATCCCTAAGTTGTAATGTGGGTAAGTCGTTTGATCCTACGACTCTTCCCCGTTTTCAAGTGCCTCCTTCCGGAACTGCTCGCGCACCTCCATCAGGCATTTACCCAAGAGATTCATGCCCCATTTATCGCGCCTGTTCTCCGCCCCCTTGGCCGCACACCCGACGCCCCAGATCCTATCGTACGGACTCGCCTCCACCAGTTCCCGGGTGCCCGTCGCGAGCAAGACGTCCCGGAAACTAGGGGCCTGCATGGTATGTGCAGCGTCGCCGTTTCCAAGTCTCCAGGTCCTAACCCCGGGCTCTTCTTCGGCTTTGCTCCCCGAGGCATCCTCGAGCATGGGCAGGCTAAACTTGCACCAGTTCCCCTCGATCACGATCCGCTCGCGCTCACGCTCCCAGACCGCTTGGTCGAAGCCGCGCACCGCGCGCCCGAGGTTCCGAACGTCGCGCGGCGATACGGCTTCGAGGATCGTCGCAGCTATCTCAGTGTCCCCGAATAGGAGTGCCTTGTGGTGCATCATGTAGTGTTCGGCGGTCGGGTAGATCTTGTCCTTATCCGTCCGGTCCCGGAATGGATGCGCGTACCATTGTGATAGATATCCTGTTTCTACCTCTTGTGGCCGCCAGAAGTAGATTGAACCAGTTTGGTCAGTGTTTGAAGTTGGGGTTGAGGTTGAAGGTGTGTTTGCTGCCTTCTTAGACACTGGGGATTTCCTCTGGTTGGTACGCTTGTTGATGCGATTGCTCTTAGACGCCATTGCGTTGCTTTGAAAGTGGTTGATAGATGTGTTGAGAGGAGATCTTGATCTCAATCCGTAGCTCATGTATTGAACTAGCTTCGTGACACTTGCCGTTGTTAGCTACCTGATAGGATCACTTTGGGTAAACAAACCGAGGTGATTCAATATGTTCATATCAAAGTTCTTCAGAAAAAAGAAAAGCTCTCTTTCCCAGGTGATTTATTTTATAGAATGTGATCCGCATATTTAAACTACCAAAACATTACCTTAAATGCATCTGTAACCTACCTACTTAGCTCTAGCTAGCTGAACACCGATTGACTCATAAGGCGGCAAGCCGCTCAGCCTCAATGGCTAGGCAGGCAGGTAGGACTCAATTGAGCATCGCTAAGTTACAGATAACCTAATTTGGTCATAATACTTAAGCACTTTGGGGGGTAATTAAACTGTTGCCAAGTTACTCTCTGCTCTGCTCTACCTCTATTAGTGGCCCACGTATAACCACATATAAACGCGCTTCAACGTTGCCACAAGGACAACGCGTAACTTGATTCAGCATAAACAGAAGGCCCGAATAATCAATCAGGCTCTCTTTCTCCAGGAAATAAGTAATTGCCTTCTGTGTAGTGGATAGGAAGTATTTAATTTAGCTTGTTGTGTTGTGCTCGACACCTAAGATAGGGTTATTCTCCGTGCACAACAAGCGGTTTACATGACCAACCCAAGCATGAGACCTGCATCGCATTCAACAAAATTGCATACTCACAACGGATCATTACATGCAACCATTCCCACAAGAACATGGATAACTCTTTGTTCATATAATATAACATCAGCCGTAGCGTTTGCTTGTTGTATTAGGTCGGAATGACACTCAAGTCACTGGCGTGCATTATGAAGAGCCATAGAATATTAGCAAGTGTTCATTATATGAAATGCATTACCGAGTGAAGGGCTTTGAGATTTTTTCCACTGCGGCAGGAGGTTGTAAGATATGTGAATTGAATTCTTCCTCATAGTGACTCTACCTGCCACTGCATCCAGACCTCTGACACAGCCCTCGCCATATCCCTCCCAACAATCTTCACATTCACATTTCAGTCATCAGGCTTCACAATCCCGACCAGACTTATAAGTTACCTGTTTGGAAACATCACTACTTAAACATGAAGCCGAATCTTTTTTCACCGCCTACACGCCGACTTCCTAAACCATCAACTGCTCTGTCGCCGACAAATGTCAAGGGCGAAAACAACCTGCCAGCCATCTATCGAAGAGGCCTCAAGTCCCTCTCTGCCCTACTACCCTCTCGAACACCCTCAAGCAACAACATATCCTCCTTTGTTGCCGCAGACTCGACGAATGAAAAGGGCAACCAGTCTGCATCACCTAGAAGCCGAAAGAATGATAAATCGAAGAGAGTGACTTTTCAAGACTTCACGAGTTATTCCACCTACAAGCAGGATGGCTCATCTCGGCCAAGCTACCCACAGCAGCGGAACAGTTTTGTCGAGGGTTCTCAGTGCGAAGTAGGAGACTGTTATTACGAACAGCTTCCCGGGGAAGCGTACTGCAGATCTCACATATGCCGTACCAAGAGCTGCGGCAATGTACGAGCTCTAAGGTCTCGGTACTGTCGCAACCACAAATGCCCCTTGTGCAGCGCTAGAGCTGAAGTCGAAAGCAGCTACTGCGAGGCCCACAAGTGCCACGTGCCATCCTGCATTCGAGGCAAGGAACAAGGTCAAGATCGCTGTAAGCAGCATGTATGTCGGTGGAAAAGATGCAGCGAGGATCCCGCACCTGGAGCCTGGTTTTGTCAAGACCATATCTGTGCAGCGGGAGACTGCGGTCTCAAAGTCCTGGCCATTGACAACCGAGTCGGGAACTACTGCTGTTGCCACACATGTTCTGCGGAAGGATGTCTGCTTAGATTGTCGTCGATCGGAGCGTTTTGTGTAGAACACGAGTGTCCGACTCGGGGATGTCCGAATCCTCGGTTCTGGGACGATGGCGTCGGTCCTATGAGAGAACACAAATGCTGCAAATTCCACACATGTGTCCAGAGGGGATGCTTTGCCCCAACAACTCAGATCGGCACGCTGTGCTATCGCCATTTCGAGGCAGCACTCTAAGTATCAAAGCCTGCATTACTCTCACTCAGTAGACAAGGCGTATAGGCGAGGTCTCTGCGTGTGTCCTCATAGTTTCTACATTACGAAATCCGAAACTTGTCATCAGGGAAAGTCGAAATCCTATACGCGGGAATATCTTGTAAACAATGATGTAAAAGCAGAAGGATTCTGAGCTCTATTCTAGCTTGGAAATCTAGCTTCATACAAAGAGAGAAATAGGCAAAGTTCTCTCCTAATTCAAAGAACGAAAGGAATTACATAGGACGTCAGTAGTAGTCACCTACTATAATATATATGGCGATTGTCACCTGATATATCTGCGCCAGCCACGGCATACTATGCGCAAATCGAACAAGTGATATTGATATTGAGTATCACTGGTTAGACCAGAAATCTGCCTGACAGATTTAGGTTGACTCGGTCGTAGCTAGTTAACTATATATGACCACTAGGCCTCTGTTACCCTCCCGCTTCCCCCTTTTCCGTCCGTAATGTTATTGATAGCATGTTATGGCCGTATAGACTTCTTCACTAAAGTGAAGAGCCTGCTCATGGGGGGGGGGGGGGGTTTTTTGGGGAAAAATTGGTGAAGATTTCCTGTCATCAACAAAAATCTTTATTTCATAGTTAGTCGAAACCACACTTGTATACATATTGAACTGTCATTTTAGATGGTCTGGTTACCTTTTTTACCACCAGTCTATCTAGTTATTGGTGCCTCGACTTACCAGTGCGTGTTATATCAAAAATAATAGAGACATTGAAACTCCCAAACATACTCCTTTAGTCTAGGCGATGCAGCCTCTACGTTAGCCACTCTTTTATCTTCCTTAAGAAAATGATCTAGCTTCTTAGGGCTCAAGTTCGCCTAAATTATTATGTTAACCGGCTAAATGGTTCATAGTTTCTATCATCCGCCACTACGAGTAGCCGCTGACATGACCATTCCTTGTTATATCAGCCAGATAAATTGAATGAGTTACTTCGGAATCCAGGTGCGCATGAAATTACGAAAATGGTAAGCATCGGGTGGGGTGCTTCGACCGCTCGGTTGTGAAAAGCCTCGAGCAGTATTATAAGCGCCCAAATCCAACGATATGGTCGGGTTTTATAAAAATTTCTTCAATCTATCAAAGACGAATTCGATACTCTTACATACTATACCGTGGCTCCCAATTCTGTGAGAGGTTGTCAATACTTCCGGATTGGCACAAGATTAGTAGCCGCTCCAATCAGAGGGAGAGATCCGCCGGCACGGGGTATTCATTGTAACATCACATCATTATGAGGCCGCTTGTGGAAATTTGGACCAAGATCTCCGTTGTTTGGGCCCGGATGTCTCTAGACCTCACTGGTGCGGCTCTGTGAGCGAAAGACTTCCGACCGACCAACCGATTATCCGCCTAGATCTTCTACCTTCGCCGTTGTTGTCGCGAGCATGCGATTCGTGGGTTGATAGATTCGTATCAAATCCACACCCGGGGAATGCGACCAGAGGAGTCGCTTTGCCGCTGCAGCCATATCCCGGAGTCCTGGCTGCTTGGTTCGAGTTGGCAAATTGATAAATTACTGAGTAAGTCCTTCGCTAGTTTGATGTTTCAGTCTCCTCCGGAGCTAGCTTTTCATCAGTTACCATGATGTTCAAACACCTCGTCAACGTTTTGGTAGTAGTAGGACTGGCATCTATTACCCTTGCTCAACAGTCATTGCACAGTCAATGTTAGTATGGTTTCATTTACTCGAGGCTGTTGTCTCATTCTTTGGCTGACTGTGAAAAGGTGGTGGGATTGGCTGGTCGGGGGCTACGACGTGTGTCACAGGGGCTTGCTGCGCATATTCCAATAACTCTTATTCCCAATGCCTCTCCTGTGAAAATGTTGAGAACACGGCCGCAACCATAGAGACGACAAGCATTACGGCCAGCACAGCAGCTGTAGCGGCGGGCACCTTCACCAATCCCATCATATGGGAGGATCTAGCAGACTTAGATATTTTCCGCGTGGAAAATGTCTGGTACTATACTGCTTCTACGATGCACTACAGCCCGGGTGCTCCGATCCTGCGGTCGTACGATCTCGTCAACTGGGAGTTTATTAGTCACGCGGTGCCTTCTCTAAGCTGGTCCTCCGCGTATAGCTTAACAGGAACATCCCGAGCTTACGTTAAGGGTATCTGGGCCTCCACCATGCGCTACCGGAAGAGTAACGGAAAGTGGTACTGGATAGGTTGCATTGAATTCTCCAAGACTTACATCTACACCGCCTCATCTGTTACTGGACCGTGGTCTTTGGCTGCTACACTGAATACATGCCTGTACGACTGTGGCTTACTAGTTGATGACGATGATACGCTATATGTTGCCTACGGCAATTCGCAGATAATGGTTGCTCAACTTTCCTCGGATGCTACGACCATTGTTAAGACTCAACTAGTCTACACGTCGCCGGGCAATATTGGCACTATTGAAGGCAGTCGAATGTACAAGAAAGACGGCCAATACTATATCTTCGTGACCCATCCCGCCAATCAAGAATACGTTCTAAAAGGCTCTGGCCCGTTTGGATCTTATAGCATTAAGATTCTTGCTAATTCCCTCTCTCCTCCTGTTTCGGGAGGTGGTAATCCTCATCAAGGGGGCTTGGTCGATACACCCGATGGCAAATGGTATTATGCAGCCTTCGAAGATGCCTATCCCGGAGGCCGTATCCCGGTCCTAGCTCCTGTGACATGGGGATCCGATGGGTTCCCAATCCTTACCACCGTCAATGGCGCATGGGGCAAGACTTACCCCATGCCAGCAGCTACTCATCCCTTGGGCTCGTTGACTGGCACAGATTCTTTCAGCGGGACAGTATTGGGCCCAGCCTGGGAATGGAACCACAATCCGGATACAGCTAAGTTCACTGTCAACAACGGCCTGACGCTGTCAACTGCTACTGTCACGAACGATTTATATCAAGCACGCAACACCCTAACCCACCGTATTCATGGGCCAACCTCCACCGCAACTATCATCATAGACACAACTAACATGGCCGCCGGAGATCGCGCTGGTCTTGCACTGTTCCGGGACCAATCTGCTTGGGTCGGGATCACAAACAATGGAGGCACCTTTTCCGTGGTCATGACGACGGGACTAAACATGAACACCGATTGGACAACTAGAAGTACTGGATCAATTGCTGCTAGTGCCTCAGTCTCTAAAGGAAAGATATATCTACGAGGGACCGTTAATATAAACCCTGGTGCCGGTCGGACGGGTTTTTTCAGCTACAGCCTAGACGGTTCAACATACACACCATTGGGATCGTCTCTCACTCTCAACAATGACTGGAGGTACTTCATGGGCTATCGATGGGGCATCTTTAACGTAAGTCATTACTTTAATCAAAGACTCAACGACCCGCGAACATCCCACCCACTGACATCGTTCATAGTATGCTACCTCCGCCCTTGGCGGCTCTGTCCTTATCACGTCTTTCACAGAGGAGTAAGTTACAGTTTCGCAATGGTACTTACTTGGTATGGACTCTATCTACCTATCTTCAAATAAGATACTCTTCGTACTTATCAATGTCGTGTAAATACCGATGTATCTACTTTAGATATAGACAGATCGACCATGAAACCCACCGCTGACTTTTGATAATTTGTCCTATGTTGATTATCTCGATTTTTTATAAACCTATCTATATTTCTCTGTCCCATACGCTTATTTAGTAAATAACCGTAGGAATTTGGGTAGAGAAGTGCCGCGGAGTGTTTTACATACCGTTGGTTCCTACACAGGATTGACGACTTCGTCTTTTCCCTAAAAAGAAGCGTCGAAGTAAGAAAATTCAGATCTTTCAAACTAGCAAGGTAGCCTCGCAAACTTCGCAATCATCTAGTAACACCTACGTTTTCTCCATTCATATTTGTATAAGTTCACTTGACTTTTAGAGGTTAAAACGACTCGGAAGCTTGTAGACAATACGCATGGAAGAAAAATAACCACGCTGCTCATAAATAGTGTTATAATCTATAAATATCTGACCTGTCTGTTATAGACTAGGATCATAGGAGTATAAATCTACCCCTATATTGTACTATCCTTCCCTATCTCATCGTCAAATTTTACAAGGACAACTCAGCTACTAACGAAAAAGAAACCAAGGGAAAAAAAGAAGAGAGACCAAGTGCCCGGCCAGTCTATTTTCAAGCAAAGGGGCTCATATGTCATGGGATGGGGAGTTCTCGGTTTTAATCTGATTTTAATTTATCCTTCAAGAGTAATACGATATATCCGTGACTAAAAACATAATTCTAAAAAGAAAAACCCGTAATGTGATCTTATATAACGCTATCCTGGGTATAAAGCATGGAGAATTCATATTTCTGTGCAAAAAGAACCTAGAGTGAATAATTGGACGACCTCCACTATATAAATTGCGTTCATTATTTAGAGCGTGTGATGGTTCTTGAAGATAACAGCTCAACCGTGTTCAGCTCGTAACTACCTATTTAAACCAGCACATTTTAAGTTCAACCCGAACCTGAATTCCGATGTCAGGTTCAATTTGAAGGGAAGAATTATAGTTCCTTCTTTAGTGAGTGAGTGTATAAGTCGGACGGTAAGATCACGCTTGTCCCACGACCTCTCCAACATTCTTCACACTACACCACAGCACACCACACCACCTACTTTCCTAATATTTGTTATTCATCATCTTCAGTACTAGAATTGACGACAGTAAACTTATTTTGATATCAGGCTCTACGTGTCACTGCAATGAAGATCACAATATCCGCCATTATCGTAGCCATGGCGCTCACAAGCGCTAGTGCCTCTGTCATCCCCAATACGAGACCAAATGTACAATCTGCGCTCCCTACGCTATCCCTGTGATCAATTGTCCCAACAATAAAATTACTACATCCTAACCAATGTACTAACACACCTATATTCAGATTGCTACCGGCATCAACAACATCGAAGACAAACATATCCTCAAGATCCATCCCTACTTTCCTCATGCTACTGTGACGAAAATAGACATGATAGAACATGACATCAATACAGCAGAAACATGTAACAAGGAGGAGTGTCAGAGTTGCATCCACCACTGTGGCGGGTTAGGGCGTTTCTCGTGCTTCTACTTTCAATGCATGAATACAGCGTGCAACGGCTGCAGATCCTGGACTGCCTAATCGTCAGCTGTAACTTGATGCGTCGACACGTTTACGAGGAGGAAAGCAGCCGAGGCCAATAATACCCAGTTCGATTACCGAGTTTGTGTCGGGAACGGAGAGTCTAGTCAACTTACCTACAAAGGGAGCCTCGGTATATTTTAATCACACTAACGAGACTCCGCGGATTTATACGTTGCAGAATACTTCAATATCAATCCCAGACTGAATTATAATTGTGACGGGCTATAAGGGGCGGTGTGCACTATGGTGGTACTAAAAAAAAAAAAACTGTTGTGTAACTAGAGACATCCTGAACCACGTACAAATTACGAATGTTGTCATTATCTGCCCACAACACTGCTGATCATAAGCTCCATCCGATTTTCCAAAACTTTTCGCTCCCGATGCCCTAAATGCGATTATTCCATACGACGGCTAAGATACTCTTGAATTTGACGCAATTATGTGCCAGGCACCGCTGTTTGCGCCGTATCGAAGTGTCAGGGGTTTTGTCTCCAGAGTGAAGGTAGGTCACAGGTAGGTCGCAGCTAGGTAGAAGTATAGGGTAGGGACTTAATATTATCAATTCCTGAGCCTCCCATAGTAAGTGGGAGGGCTCTTCTCCTTATATACACCTAGGTAATACACTAGTCCCACCCATGCGGGTAGCTTCTACCCTATTGCTACATTGTACCCTGACACGAAGTCTTAGCACGTTAAGCTAGATTCGTGAAGGAGTACATGATATATATGTCTCGTTATTGTAACACTGCTGGGCTGCTTTGGTAAATCGAGGGAAAGGCTACAAAGGCTGATACTCTCACTACGGCGGATAAATAGGAACGGCATGTTAAGCGAGGAGAACTAGAAGATGACAACGACACCGATGTTGAAAATTCAACTCAACTCTAGCCAAAAGGTATATTAGGTGCTGGAGTATTACAGTAATAGGATTTTATTTTGTCCAAATATGAATTATTTGGCTTTCTAGATAAGAGGAATTTGTTTTGGAACGATTCTATGCCAGCGAGGAATACTATATCTCATCGATTTACAAGAACGAATGCTGCTTATAATATCTAGCATAGAGAGAAGGAATTTCAGAGAAACCATTAACGTCTTTGTGTCTATTTCAAGTTGTACTCCTATGTACACACAGAAATCGATAGATACTAATTTTCTTATCTTTGAAGATTATGTTGAAAATAAACCCTGATTCGAAAGGATGATTTTGAAACGAATACATGTGATTCTTCGTACCAAGTATCATCAACAAGAACGATATCAAAGATACACGTCATGCTCATGAAATGGCTTCGGGCTATGGTTCTATGATGTCATAATGGGTAAATTCAAAAGAGCCCGATTTTTCAGGGAGTTGGTCGCTCTTCATCAATGGGCATAACCTGTTCTCGGCTTTTTCATATACGGCGACCCCTTCTGAGTTTATACTACGCCCCTATACAGACAGTCTTTAGTGGATAGGGAGAGATTTATGTATCCTTGCGTCATTCGTCAGCTTACAGGTTATACGGGTAAACTAGAAACGTATTAATCGGCAATCTTCGCAACATCGACCCGGTTAATGTGCACGCTCTCTAAATCTCAACAATCCCCGAAGTTGTCCATCATATGGTGGCACCTACCAACTAAGTTTGTTTAGGCTGGTGTGCAATCGTAGTTGACGTGTTGAGTGGAGCGTATTTAGAGGGGAGTTTTACTGTTGAACCTCTTTTGATAATGTAAGCAACTATCCACATGTGTGAATTCCAGCTTGACTATAATGCTTACGTGTTATATCCCGAGACAGCAGAGCTGTGTTGTTCAACATTCTAATTTTATCCGAACAGATAGTCAATGCGACGTGGTACCGGTATGATAAGATGGTTCCTATTTAGAAGACGACAGCAACTATGTTGGTATACTAGCACCTGCTTTATGGTTGATGTATAGATTCCACGATATCAGCGGAAGTCGGTGCCTAACGAACTTTTGGAACGCGGCACCTTGAAACGTAAACATCACCTAGGCGAGTCCTGTTAAATCTCTCCTAAGCCGCATATGTAAAGAGACGGGGCGACTCTTAATTAAACTGAACGCATAACGAAATAACAAACGCTATACCCTAGATTTTTGCGCTTATGAGGATCCCCTAATTCTATACCTTGCTCATCCAATTAAGCTATTCAGCTCGCCACATATGAGTCACGCGAGCATTTTGGGCTACCAAATGCTTCATTCTTGCGGCTCTGTCTCCGCCCAATGAATCAAAGCAAAATCAGCAATTAAGGGCAGCGCCAGGTGGCAAAGAGTTGGTATGGATGGTTATTTCTGAGTTGATTGACCGAACTCCGTGTCACTCGAAGATGCGCGCTCAACAGCGCGCTCCGAAGTATCTTGTGCGATAACGCTAAGTTTCTTAATACGTGCTGATCTTGTAAATCTTTATCTACGGGGTTGGAAGAAACGGGGTTCAAATAAAGCGGAAACTATGTTAGGGGATCTTGCAGCGAGTAGTAAAGGGCCTTGAGGTGACGATGTCAAGTCAGACAGCTTGGCAGTACTTATTTTGACACGACGAAGATTTAGAATGACTATCGTGGGAATTGGGTGATGTCCTAACCAGGAGCCTGATTAGCACGACCGTTAGAAGTAATCAGATATCATCGCGCCGGCTCCCGGATCCAAAGAGATCACCGGTCCGGGACCATGATTACAGCTGTAGGGCCTCTGCCACTCGACCTTTGCCGTGGGTTGTCCCGAGGAGGTTATATTAGGAAGATCTGCTTTTCGAGAGCCACTTGATTGCATAATCGGTCCTTATCACCGGTCGAATAGGAATATGTGACCCATTTTGCACGAAATACCGGTTTCGGTATCTCGCGTTTGTGGGGTACATGTTTAAGATAGGAGACGACATGTGAGTAACGGACGTATTTAAGTCTAATGCATATTTGAATTGTCAAAACGACGTGTCCGAATAATTCCTCCTAACCGCCCCGCGTGTCCCTGTGCGGTAATTATTCGATGTTGAAGTGTAACAGTTGCAATAAGTTGATAAGTTGCCTGGCTGATGTGCACTGAATGCTTCGGACGGTGGGTATGATCGTGAGTTTGCGCATATACTGTGTGACTAACTACTCACCAAACCTTCAGACGTAGGTGTCGAAGCAAAAACAAGGAGAACGTAGTTCCGCTGTCGGAGAAGAGTGATAGGCACCTTGCCATTGGGCATCGTGAGTCCAAGATGCGCTGTGAACCATGAATCGGGGCTGGGGTACTCGGTGTTGGATAAGCCGCCTGCTGCGCCGAGGAGGTATAGTGACCTAACCGGGCGAACTTCCTGTTCTGAGCAGCTCTGATAAATGATAAAGGAGAATAACACCTGGCGACCAACCATTGCGTAGTCTTTAGAACAGCCTCAGCAAGGAAAGGAGTTTATGGGGCGTCTGAAACACGTGCCTGAGTGTCCCCGGGACGCCTGGCGGGACGATGACGGTTTGACGTGGAGGTCGGGTCCCAACCAACCAGCGAATGAGCGAATGCCACACCGCTGGCCCGAAGAGGCGACATGCAGGAGTGCAGGAAAGAGACATGGTCGCTTCGACTAGTCAATTCGACTAGACAGAAAATGTAAAATACATGCTCACCGGAGAGAGAAGTGCTATTGAATATGTCCTACTATCATACCATGAAAATATCGTGAAGGTCCATGGCGCATATGCTTCGGAGGCGCAAGTTGGCAATGCCGAGAAACTTGATAGATGAGCCGTCTAGCTTTCATCATGGTTCGGTTGACGGTTTATAGGTGTCTAGTTAAAGCCCAGATGCCGTGTATAGTTCGGATAACACGTGTAAGCATCGGGAAGTGAGAACAAATCTGATAACTCGGGCCAACTGCTCTCTAATGGTGTTCAATGCCACAGCTGCGTTCACTATTAGAGTGACACATCGAGGCGGGTTGAACGAGTATGCCGTGCAGATTACTGACAAGAGAGAGGAAAAAGAAAGAAGGAAAAATTAAAGAAAAAACAACAACTTGAGGCTAGTCGGACCACACATGGCAGCTGAGGGCGAAGCCGAGGTAGCATTTTACCTAGAATACGCGGGTTCTTATTCGACGCGAAGGTTGCATCGAATGTGATAACACGGTTACTATCGTCCATCACGGGCTTGCGTGCTCTACCTAAATTGCGCTTGCGAAAAGCGATAAGCGGCAGGGAGAACACCATGGACTGCGGCTTGCCATACCGACTCACGAACATCGATTATATGTCGGCTTCTATTCCGTGGTGTCGCAATATGTGGTTCAATTGGCGGGTCGCCGAGTCTTATCCATCGAATTGAGTGAATTATCAGGCCCAGCAGTGTTTGCCGCCATGGTAATGGTAGTTCACAGGTAAAAGGCACTGCTAAATAATTTTACATGGACGAAGTAGCGAAGGCGAGCTGGTTGAAAATAGCTACAGGTTTGACACGACATACACACACACTTCTTTGTCGTCGATAGGTGACTTGGCCGTGCAGTTGGCCAATTGGTCTGAATGCAACGACGTTGGATTGATCAAAGTGGAAGAGAAAATTTTTCATTCGGCTGAGAACAGTTGAATCGTTGAGTGGCCGTCTAAGTGCCCTCGAACGGGCGAATCCCATGGATTACATTAGACAATGACGAAAAAATGGTCAGATGGGATATCTTTGCGAGAGAGCAGGAAAAAAAAGGGTTGATGGAGGGACGATACGATTGAAGGACAGCCCTGGGGTGGCTAAAGCTAGGCGTTGCCTTACTAGGTAACCACTAGCCACTATCGGAAGTGGCACATTGGCACGTTGGTTGATTAGTAGTAGTGGCAGTACTCCGTACAGTGGTATACCTACGATAGGTAGTCGATAGTCGCTGGCGTTACCTACATGTAGGTACTACCTTGGGTATCCAGCAAGTCCCTCTCCGGCGCTATAATTCGAGCTTGGACGGATTGGAGTCTGCTGGGACTAGTGTAGGCGCTAGATGCCTGGGTAGCACACTAACCCACCCCCCGAAACTGTTACGTGGGAGGCACTAACCTGCCCGGAACTAGTTGGGCTATAGTCTCCCGAGTAAGTATAGTGTGGCATATATAGGTGTGTACAACTGTCTCATCTACAAGCAAGTAGTCAGATCTAACCAGGTTAGTGTATGTAGGTACCTACATGTAGGTACCTGGAGACCTGGAGACCTGGAGAGATAGATACCCAAGAGTCCAAGACCAACAAATCCAACCCCACCATCTATCATCTTGTCGTCGTGCTCTCTCTTCACTTGTTCTCCTCGGTCTTATTATTAGACTCTCTACCAGGTTCCCATCAAGAGAGGTCGAGTGCCAGACTGCCGACTACTACCGGCCGACAAAGGGTTTCACAACATTTATGCCAACATCTATACATTTACATAGCCTTTGGAATAATTGGTCTAGTGTGGAATAATCTAGAATGAATTTCGCCAAATGCCGCAATTGAACCACGTGTGAACGACATGGTTGGCTGGTGGTTCGATGTCTGTCTATTCCAACCCACCATCCAAGACAAAAAGAAGGACTACATTATTTTTCATCACTATTATTCATCCATCCCATCCCCATCCCATCCTACTGTATCCTATCCCCATCCCCATCCACATCCATATCCACATCCCCAGCCCGTCTCTCCCTCCCCCGTTAGTGTCCAGCACTTCAGCCAGCACCTACATTATATAGTAGAGCACCTAGTCTAGTCTTAGCGAATGGCGAGTGTAGACAGCATGCAATACTACAATGGAGTATAACCTATACCTACACCTCTATATGCTTTGCATTATTGTATTATTGTTACTGTGCAAGTACTGACGGATGGATCTCGACTAAAGTAGCCGCTGTCGCCGCCCTCCCTGCTGTCTATCTTCACTTGAACTGGACGGGACTGGATAGGACTGGACAGGACTGGACAGCTGCGGCACTGCCTATTACCAACGAGGTAATACATTGACATATGCGTGCATGCTGTTGTCTCTCTGCATTCCCGGATAGACAGATAGACAGACAGACAGACAGACGGTACATGGTACGGGCCCAGCATCAGTATTGTACACTACAGTAGATTCTGCAGTCGCCCACCCCCACACACATATCCCATCGTCTGCACATCGTCTGCACATCTTGTGTCTCTGGAAGAGACTTGATGCATCTGGTGTTGTTCGTCAACTTTTGTGAAATGACCGGGGTTTGCACCCAACGACTTCGCCCAAGGCCGAAAGAAATCCTGCAGAGGCCATGACACACCATGCTCGCCTGTCATTAGGTACCGAGGTGCTTCTCTTGATGATGCACAGTACTGTCCAGCGTCCGGTTCTGCCCGCGGGTCTCTCTCCGGACCGCTCGCCTTGGCTGCTACCATCGACAATTGTGCTGTACTTTTAGTGGTACATGAGCCTGTCAGCTCACATCCCAGCCCAGTCCGCATTCGCCGTACATCAGTACATCAAGTACTTGAAGCTCTCCCCCGTTCATTATTCATTCACCCTACTTCCAGTACACATCCACGTCTCTTGTCGTGCCATGTTGCTCCAGTCGTCTTATACAATTAATAGCTGACCTGGTCCTTCAATTGAGCAACACATAAGTTTTCTTTACATACAGAAAAAATATTTTCCTTGACGCACACCTCATTCTATTCCCAGGGGCTTATTGGAGCATTGGAGCGCTGTCTCACAACCTCAGGCACCCACCTTAGCTCTTCATCCTGGCCTAAGCCCAGTATTACTACCCCAGGATTGTTTCCTTGCATCAAGAAGATCGAGGGTACCTCGCCGTTAGGCCGCAGCGGAGGTTACATATATACCGAATCGCGTCTGTGTGAATCACTTGGCCCACTCGATCATCGTCATCCAGGACCCTGAAACTGTTACACGCCTACTTCACAACGGATATAAGGAACAACCACTACCTCTCACCTTCAACATCTAACCCAAACCCTCCCTCTGTGCAACCAACCCATTCCCTCTTATTTGCTACACTAGTCGTCATGGCTCGAAGGAGAGATACCAACAATTCAAATCACACTACTAGCACTCGGCATACGAGACAGAGTTCCGATTCGTATGAATCAAGGAGCACCGACCCGTCATCTCTATACGACAGCCCACCGCCATCAACCAAGGGATCAAGCCCGCGGACTCAAAGAACTCAGTCATCATGTTATCATGAGGACCTTTCCCCGGCTACAAGCCTATATCCTCGCTCCTCTGTTGAGACATATTCATCGCGGGCATCATATGATGAAGGCGAAGACCTGGATTTTGATGATAACATTGAATATCCAGAGATTCCACCATTGCCCATATACCGCCATGAGATTGAGGACATCAACGTTCGGCCCTCTACGCCAGAAGACTTTGCTGCTCTCTTCCCCTCCATGAACAAGCTCATAATTCGCCATGACGATTTGACGCCGGATGGCAACATGAATCTTCGCGTGGATACGATCATATCTGGCCGCCGGAAAAAGACAATCCAACTGTTTCACTTGCGTATGCGCGATTTAAACAAGCGCGAATTCTCTCTTCGACGGTATTGCCGCGACTCTGGTCGTGAGGTTTGCAATTCTAAGCGCAAATACGTGGAACCTGTTGAGACACGGCATCCGAAATTGCAAAGATCTGTTTCTACAGCCGTAAAGACTCTCACATGCCGGCCAACACTACGTCGTTCACCAACTTCTGGCTCGCTATTCTCTACTAAAAGCCGTCCCGGGACAAGCCATTCAACGGCGGTGGCCGATGATGAATTCCCCGGTAGCTTCGAGCACCTTATACACGAGAACAAGCAAAAGGCACGTCCCATTCCTACGAACACCATCAAGTTGGAGTTCTCAAACTACGCGCGAGTGGACGTGCAACGCCGTGGACACAAGGTGAAGAGGTACGAATTTGAGTGGTGGCAACATAAATACACCTGGAGACGGATTGTGGACAAGTTGACAGGAACTATATCCTTTCATCTCTTCCGTGACGGTGACAACACACCTGTCGCTCACATGGTCCCCGAGACTCGATCACCGAATCAAATAGCTATTGATGAACACGCGGGTGGATGGATTCCTCCCTACCATATGTGGATAAGTGACCAGAGCCTTATTGACGTGCAGACAGATGTCGCAGAGTAAGTATATTCATCCTTATCCTCCCAAAATATCCCCCTCAATTGAATAAACCTGTGTGTTTAACGCAATGCTTGAATACAATCTTTTCCTGATCAATTGGCTCACATAACTGGTTTTACAGTGTCGTTGTTTCAACCGGCCTCATGGCCCTCGTCGACGACTGCATCAAGTCACGCTGGCAACCCAACAAGAGTCGGGCTCGCCGCTTCAGCCTGCCGGACGTTGAATTCGTCAGACCCCGGTCCTTTGTACAACACCTACTTCACCGCCGATTCTCGGAACATCACCAACATCGCCCACAGAGCCCGCTTCGCTCCCAGAAGGCTGTGGCTGCCTACTAGGCAGCTTCATCCACCGAATGACTCAATACTATGAACGACAGAAGGCTCCGATCCAGGGCACAGAACCGAATACAGCATGCGATGCATTGTAACGTGCAGTCGCGGGACCAGAGTTGAAAGGGAAAAAAAATTATATGGTTGCATCGTTGTTGCGCCGCCATTTCGCCACCCCCCGGCGCCTCCGTGCCGCCTCGTAAGCACATCTCCGGTCAGCTTAAGGCTATCGCTTATGAGGGGGTGAGGGGCTTGATCAGAGTTACATTCCCTTCGTGCATCTCCATCCATTCACTTCTCATACTCCCATATTTTTACCTATATGTTTCTTTTTAATATTCCAGCCGACCTCAAGCACTATCTATATTTTCCTTGATTCCATGGTTTCGGAGTCTATGGTTCACTGGTGCATAATCATCATTGTCATTCAACTTCAATTTCTTCCTTTCTTTTCTTTGTAGAACAAAACGCGGCTTTCGTCGCAAGCTTTTTTTCTCCTCGCATTCATCACACCATCGTTAGTTTTTTATTTTCTCTCCGCGCACTGCGCACATGGACGGAGTTCAGCATCGGGTTCTAGGTATTAAGATGAAATTCGGGGTCTCGGGTTGGTTATGTGCATATGAAATTTATCTTACTTTATTATATTTCCTCTGTGCTCCAAAAGGCACCGGAAGCAAGGAAGGATAGAGGCGACGGTTCACGTTACCTATTTGCATGAGGCGGCACTTTTTCCTATCGCGATCAACTGATCATTTAGGCATCTTAGCAATAAAAAACCTTTCCCAAGTTCGTGATATCGTGGCCTTAACAATTGCAAAACTACCTTACAGGCTTCCCTATGCCACTCGATTAAACGTACAACGCCTTCTATTACCATGTATCCCAGCGAGATATTGAGGATGCTCCGTTCGGATTTCACCCTAATCTTCGATGGCGTGAGAAATGATATCGCAATTATGAAAAATAATCATCATCTTGCGTGTGCGCGCCTCCGTCTGCGACCGGGGGCCCAAACCAGCCCCCAAAGTCGAGCTTCATTAACAAGCGATCAATGCCGCCAACACGCTGAGGTCTATACATCTCTACCTCATCCTCATCGATTTCGTCTTCTAGAGTGTCTTCTTCCCCCTCCATCTCCGCCGCAAAGCCCGAGTCAAGACTCAGCGTCCGTAGAGCGGAGATGACATCCTCGATGCCGAATTTCACGCGCCGCTCGACCCCGCGCAGCTGCGCCCGCACGTCTCTTTCTTCAGCGTCGAGGTTTGAGAACGCGTCGACGACCCCCTCGTCTGCCTCGAGATCGGCCGAGACCCAAACGCTGTGCAGGCGGTGAACCAGCGCTACGAGATGGTCAATCTGGATAAGCAGATCGTAGAGTGGGGTTGTGAATGCGGGCTGGGTTAGTAGAAGGCGTCGTGTCAGTGCACCGAGATATTGGCGGTGAGCTGCGCTAAGGCTCTGAGGGTCGTGGTTTGGTTGCGCATCCTGGCATGGAGCAGATGATTCATCGCTGTCAAGCCTGGTATTGTTACTGGGGTCAACGCCCCCAGGGGATGTCCCCGGTGACATTAGAACACGGTTAGACTCTCCTCGTGTCGACTCTCGGGTGCCGGTCAGCCAACCGTGGAAGTGAGACCATAGACCTTCAACTACCGCCACCTGCAGATATGCCTCGGTTTCTCCGAGAAAGAAAATAGCAGCGCTACTAGTGCTCCAGGTACTGCGCATGATAGATGAGCGAAGCGACGCGCGCTCGCGAAGTAACTTGGTCTTGGAAATACCGCTTTTGGTGTTACCGTATGGGGATCTAGGGGGTGGTGGGTGATGGCGGCGGAGAGACGTGATTTTCCAGAGGTCAGTAAGACGAAGATGGGCACGTCGGATGGAGAGAAGGTATGAGTTAATCGCGGTGTATATCTGGAGGTCAGAGTGGGTGAGGAAGAGATCAAGAGGGGATTGTATTTGCATTGTCAGTGTGACGGGAACAGAGAAAAGGAGGTTGCGGAAAGGTGTTGGTGCAATAGAATCGAGAATCCTATTCGTAGCATAGTCAGATCCTTTGGCTGGCGTCGCTGCTTCAATCGACTTGGAAACATGCAGCCGCAATAAATCCCGAGCGAGCTCGAGCGCTTCATCATCATCTGCATGCTCGCTTTGCATGGAGCCTAGAAAGGCCCAAGTCCTCGCCAGAACAGCAGATACCTCGCCCTCCTTTATAACGACAGTGCCTAGAGTTTCTCTATTCTCATACGCCAGATTATCTGCCCTTCGCCAGCGGCTACGGACTTTTTCATCAGCCTGCTGCGTAAGAGCTATGGCAAATTCGCCACGACCGATTAAAAAGAATTCTCTCAGAACCGTCAGTATCTCTAGTACCCTGGCCAGCGGCAATAGCTTCTGCAATGTGGTTCTTGATAAGGTATATCTGATGCTTGTGATAGCGCGGGAGAATATGACGCTATTAAGGGGTGAAGACAACTGCGCGAGTTCCTGGTGCTGTGAAGAAAGGTGACTAAGACTGTTGGCACCTAGGTCCGCACCAGCTTCTGAGCGAGCTCTGTTAATCGAAGTGCCGATAAACAACATAGAGGCTCCTGCTGATGGCGTTACAAATGATGGCAGAAATTCGTAGTCGATCTTATATTCCTGGTCTTCCTCGTCTTCACGTACGAAGAAATCATACCCACCCACAGTGGGCCTACGTCCATATATAACCCAGGCCGAAACTTGCTTCAACCAGGTAGTTTCAGCGACTTGGAGTAGGCTTCGAGCTGTCTCGTAAATATCAGCATAGCCGGTCTGCAGCTCGTCTCGCAATCTGTTAATGAGTTTCGCCGCCTGGCAAGGGAGTATGTCCTCTCTGCCCCTGTCGGCGGTCATAAACTCAATTAGCTCCCAGAGCCATTCCAGGCGCCGGGTCCAACCAGAGAACTGTCCAATCACAGCGGTTAAAGGTACAATGTTGTAAGCGCCAACTAAAGCAGCATCTCTACGGAGAATGCTATCCTCAACTTCAATAATTTTGCGTTGAAAAGACGCCAAATGAATAGACACAATGGCGGTGGAGACAGCGCGGCAGATGGCGGAGGGGTGAGCGGCACTGATAATCCCAGTTTGCTCTCTCAGTATGCAATGTAGATCGCTCAGACGCGCAGCGGTGTCTAGGAGCTGCCTCTCGGGCGGCGATATAAGGGAAGATGCTGTGGGATCGGAATGGTCATTCCGGAGTAAAGGTGACGGGTGTCCCGACAACGATAGCAAGATTTCATGGAGCATGGCGGAGAAGAAGAGGGGGGAGACGACGAGGACGAAGCCCTAATGTATCTTCACGTTAGTCGAAAAGTATAATCATGACGCAAGTGGAATGATGGGTTCAGACCCTTGCAAGACCTGGGACTGCCTCCTAGAGCGGATCTTATCGCCGATGTCTTGAAATATGAGAATTATTGAGCCCAAACACTCGTATCGACACATCGAGAAAAAGTGATGGATAGATCACTCAAACAAGAACCTCAATCGTCAATTCTCTCGATATCTTAGGAGTGATTGATGGATTTCATTTGTCGCACCTTATACCAATCATAGACAGATGGCAGTGTATCTAGGTAAATATAATACTGTCGGATGAGAGTCCCGAAAGTTGTAGTTCTTGTATAAAACTTGAGCAGTATATGTTGCTCATTATAGCAACTCAAAGTGGTATAAATCGGTCTAAATCATCCATGGCATCCTTTCATGTGACCATTTATTTATACTGCCTAGATGCATTCATGAATGCATGTGTTTTAATGCTAAAGACTAGGTAGGTTAGGTAGGTTAAAGAAAGAGCGTCGCGTCTACTTTATGTATGCTTAGGTCGAAGCGCGTTTTTAAATGGGGTGTGTCTATGTCACGTGACATGCATAGTTTGATTGATAGGTATCCCCATGCTTCCTGGCTCCTGGTTCCTCGAGGTTCTATGTTACTTTACTAGAAATTGTGAGGCTACACAAAGCCTACCTAGCCTTTCACCAGTATACAGCTGGCGGGGTAAATATTCCTTGGATAATACGTCCCTCTGCGTCGTATAACAATTCCCCGTATGCTCCAAATGGACATTGTTGAGCTACTCGGATGCACTTATACATGACATTTAACGCCTCCGTGACCTACGGGTTGCATCATGGTTAATGAAGTCTTGATAGGAGTTGAGGGTCTGCTCCGCATAGGTATTATCCATTATCATCGCGGTCGTTCGAGGTTTTTCGAACCCAGGCCCAGTATCCTTGCTTTACGCCCAAAACAAAATTATTTCGATGCCTTCCTTGCAGACGCACTACTGACACGAGCTGAGTCCTTGACCGTCGAATTATTCTTACTCGCGGCAACTATAGGCCCGGCATCATCTCCGACTATAACATCGGCAGTTTGGTTATTGCCGATTTTGACTTTCCCGACTACCATCCCTTTCCCAACTGCTTTAATGATTGCTTTCCTAGAGACACCCGTAACGTCAACGTAGACGAGGCCAACATTTTTTACGCTGCCACCGAGGTGCTTTGAAAGTTCTCCCGCTTCATCGCCCCATCGATGTGTTACCATTGTTGTAGCCGAGGAAGATGCCGAGCTAAGGAGACTTCTAGTCGCGTGGTCGATTCCGTCTGCCACGGTTGAGAAAGCCATCAAGCTCTTGTTTAGTAAGCCTGGCTTGAAGTTTTCAAGAGGTTGGCCATCAGGGCCGTACCCTTTCTTCCCTTTGTAGCCTCGCCCTGCGAGATGCGCACCAAGGTTCTGGGCCACCTCGGTGACCCGCCCGACGGTTTTGGATGACATTTCAGCTACTCCACCAGAGAACTTTCCGATCCGACGCACTCGCTCATGCGTTGCCGAGTTAAAGGTCATGGGTTTGGTCGTAGGCTTTGTGCTCTTGGTAAAGCTGTCTGACCCGCTTTGCATGGCATTGGAAACTAGGTCAGATGTAGTGATAATAAGACGCGACGCATATGCGGCTTTTGAGACGATGAACGATTTCTGATACGCGGGGTGCAATTCCATCTCAATGGTTTCCGCTGACGCCGGTACAACCGCTAATTGGTTTCCCTCAGTAGGAAGGGTAATCTCGACAGGGTCTGCAGGTCATATTGGTTAACCGATTGCTGGAGCCTCGGACCCCAGGTCATTGTGTACTTACCCTTAGATCCAGGCTTGACGCCGGATTCCACGACCTGGAATCCTTCCGACAGCTCACCAATGACACTCCCATCTTCTTCGTCGATAAGCACAATCTGACCGCCATGTGCGGAGCTGTGGCTCCCTTTCACGTACCCTTCGCCGGGCTTATATGAGGCGGGATTGTAGATGGGAAGTTGCTCCTCGGCCAAAGAGTTTGACTTAGATTTAGACGTGGACGCGGAAGAGTTCTTTACAGTTGCAGGGGCGGACGGCGGCGACTTTTCTTGGCGCATCCTAGCAGTCTTGGGCGGAGGGGCCCTTTCGAGGAATGCAGTGCATTGTGCCAGGATTGTCTCAAATGTGTCTACGTCTTCCTGTAAACCAGGACGAGCTCCAACGGTAGGGAACTCGAGGCGAGTAAATGCGCCACTATCAGGGCCTAGATCCCATCGAGGGATCAGATAACTTCTAGGAGGTTGGTGGTAGATCTGGGTGGTCGCAGGAAGAGGGATGTCGAGTTCGGGCGGCAAGTGAAGGTGCAGGTAGAAGTCTTCAGCCGGAGCATCACCTTGCGCGTCGAAGGTCGAAGGATCCGCGAATGGAGAGGAAGTCGGGACCATCAACAGCGATAGTGTCTGAGGGCCACCAGGCGTCAATGACTCCTCTCTACCGTAGGCGAGATGGTAGGCGGACACGCCTTGTATAGCGTAGAGCAGCTTCGGGTCCTGTTGGCGGGACAGTTTGTTAACACTCGGGAGCAGACCAAATTACTTGCAATGTTATGCACAATGTCACGCAGGGCATGCGCACTTACATTATGACCAGATGCCATGTTTAGAAGACGTAGGTAAGGGGAACTCTAGATAAGGGAGGTTGACGGTTTGTCGGCACACTATTCTCCTCCACCACGAACGGGATAAGCACGTTTTAATAATATACGATATGTAGGTAGATTAAAGGTAATTGTTTGTATGTATTGTTTAAAAAAAAGGATTTCTAGAATTCTCGTTACAAACGTATCTGGCATGTACTTGTGGCGCTTAAGTGCGCGGCGAATGTGTTGTGCTCTGAGTTGCATGCTGCCCAGGTTTCACGTCACCGAAGCGCTTAGAGACCAAGCTATAGCAGGGCTGTGCAGACGAGAGGCCTCACAACCGGTACGTGTAGCGGAGTTCAAGATAGGTACTACCTTAGGTAAGTAAGTACCCAGTTAGGTTTGTAGATAGGTAAGATACCTGCCCAAGGTAGGCAGTCACTGGAATCAGGTAGTTTTGGCAGACGTCATTGGTTCGGACTTGTCAGTAAGTAGGTGGGTAGTGAGGAGTGAGGGGTCCTAGTCCCATTACCTATATATCCCCTATATACACATAATTAGGTGGGGCCTTGCCTGGTCAATCATGAAGTCGGAATAACCATCTACCTAGGTATTACCTATATTAGCTCAGGTTGAGATAAGCTGTGTACGCGAATAATGGAAGCGTGAGCAAGTACGAGTTTGAGGTCCGTGACAGGCCGGAACAATGCCAGAGAGGACTCTTCGAAATACCTGCTGTACTCTCAGATGTGTCGGTACAAATGGTGAACCCAATGGATGGGAGCCATGCACGGAAGGTGCATGTGCATAACATCAAACCAGTTGCCCAAATATACGGTGGGCGTACCCAGCCAGGTGGCAGAAACCTCTTGTAGTCTCATTTGAAACTGTAACTGTCAAGTCGGTCGTCAGCCGGGGAGTTTATGGGTTTCTTATGTTGTGATCGATATTGGTATCAAATAATATCTCAGGTACCTAGATACCTAAATATCTACTCTTTACATTCCTGGTGACATGTCTAATGTGCAGTATATCTGCCACTGCCGTTGGATCTGAAAACACAAAAATACAGAAATACCAAGGCGAGGAGGGGCAGTTCAGGTGATAGAACTTTGATGAGGGGTCTAAGATTTTGGCCTGTTCTGTGCCTAACTTACTATTTTTAGCCCCCAACTACTACTACAAGCAGCGACATACACGTAGTATATACTACCTACATAATACGTGCATGGTAGTACCGACGTACATTCCCAATACCCCGTCGACGGGTGTAGTGCACACAGCACAGTAGCTAACGTACTATTAGTACTAGCTAATGTATTTCACTACCTATCAAATGCTGCTTCAACACTCCACGAGTGATACAGTATGCATATAAGACTGTTCACTGTAAACAGGTACCGACCCCAGCCCCCAACAAAGTCAAACATCGAACCTATAACATTGCTCCTTTGTCTTTCCACACCGTCTATCCGCCTGTCTGTCTGTCTGCCTCCCGTTTTCTTCTCACCAACAACATCCACTCTCTCATCCACTCGTGGACCGGCCTAGTGAATTGCTCATTCCCAATTGTACCGCTCCAAGCCAAGACACCTCAGTCACCAGCGGTTATTGACGGAAGGAATGTCTCTCTTATCGGCCACCGGGCTTTAGAAACGGACGTAGATGGCAGCCATAGACTAACTCGCCTACCTAGGTACACAGGTAGGAACCTACCTATGGTTTACCCCTGAGTCGCTTCTCACCCAGAGATACGCGTTTATACAGAATAAACCCGACAAGATATATGACAGCGTCGAGTGCTTATACATCACAAGAAAAAGAGGCAAGGGCAAGGGCTCATTCACTAAATAATATGCAACATAGTGAGCAGACGCATGTTCAAACCCCTGTACAGTACAATGCCCTGGATAAGCAGATGAAGATAGGTATACCACATCGGTGATACTACATGGCCACAATGCGCCTCTATCTCCGCCTCTGTCTCTGCTATTAGGCATGGGATGCTTGCCTTGTGCTCTCTCCTCTCCTACTCTGTCCTCCCATACAAGGACCGACCCGACCCGAGTGTCTCAGTTCGTCTACCTATGCCTGTCCCCTCCGTGCCTATGATTTCTCTGTTTCCGTAGCATAGTCTGTCCCGGTACTCTGGATAGAACATTCATCTCGAACCAACACTGTTCCTGTATCACACCTAGTGGTGACTCCAATTCGCTAACGCAAAGCCAGACGCAGACTGGCTCGCCTGTTGGCTTCTACCCGTTGGTTCCGCCCCTTGGTACTGCCCGTTGATACTGCGTAATGTAGCCATGAGCACCAGAAGGAATATCCCATCCCGGGGCTGAACCCTCTACCTACTGCAGTAAGACATTGCTGGTGCTTCCCGCTCAAGCCGCTCTGGCGCACGCGCCCGAGTTTGATGGTTTTGGACGAGGGTTGTCCGCCATTTCTCGCAGTTTATTGGTTACCGATCTTCTGATACCTATCATTCGTTCGGTTGCCCTGCTTTGGCTTGCTTCCATTACATTATTACAGCATACTGTGATCAGACGGAATGTATCCGATCTGCCCGCGTCTGCCGCTAGATGGATCTCATCATCCTGGCTTCCCCAGCATGCCCAGCACACCCAGCTACCCACTTGCCCACCGCCACTAAATAATGGAAGCTTGTGTGCATACATTTTGTTACCTCCTCTCTCATTCTCTACATCATCCTTAGTTGTTTTTTTCGTCATAAATCCAACACTCATTTCCGATAAAAAGGGAGGTCTCCCAGCTTATCGAATCACGTCGGATTTCGTTTTCAGTCTTATTTTGTGCGAATATTCATCTCTGTAGTGGAATTATCCGTCCCTGGTGTACATCGGGACACGTCACTGAACAAGCTTGGAGACTATCGACTTGTCCCTGCTATCTGTCTTACAGATTTATTGATGATTAGAGATTTAAACGATTTACAGCAACCATTGCTTCTTCATGCTGTACGTGTAACACCTAATCTAGAGGCGGACACGTTCAGCAATAGACGACACATCCTAGCTGTCTAGGATCTTTACCTCGACTGTCACTCAAAGGGTTAACCCAGGTCCTCGTGGGTTAAAAACTTACCCCAAAATTGTTCCCTCCGTTGTCGAATGTTATATTAAACGACGCCATATTGTACGCGCCCTGTCCCCATTACTAGCACCAGGGTTTATTTCAAGGTCGCACTCGAACCATTAACTTCTGGGTCTATCCAAGACCCAACCGTCACAATTTCAACCCCAATTCGTATTCACTCGATTCTTTCCCCTCCGGAGCCCCAGGAAATTGATGGAAATTTAAGCACTACATCAGGCCGTGCGACGCCGAAGCCAAGACTAGCAGGTTCATTTTCCCCATCCGATACCCTTTCTAAACCACCTTCTCCCATTACGCGAGCTCATTCGGAAACCGAACCATCTGATACCGTGCTACAAAAAGTGGAGGGGGTTGGTGGAGGAAGCGCTGGCGGGCATGGGACGAAGGAGATGAGGCCTATAGCAGCCAGCAATGCGGAGAACAAGAGACAACCCAAGATGCGACCCCCAATGCGCTCAAGCATTGCCTGCACGAGATGTCGTAAATCCAAAATCAAGTGTGAAAATTCAAACGGCGTAAGCCCCTGCGACAGCTGTATAAAGACAGGGAATGAGTGCATTTTCAAAGTCCCTGATCCAGTCCCTCCCAAACGGTCAGAGCCCCCCGCAGTGGTCAAGCAAGAACGAGATGGGGGATCGGACAGAAAACGGCTGAAAAAGATTGATGAGATATCGAGAGGCGAGAGTCAAAAAGCGACAGTAATTGCTGAAGATGTATTATCCGCTCCGTTTTTGACCGAAGATTTGTGGGAGCAAGTCCTTGATCTCTACAAGCTCCATTTTGCCCCCGAACTTCCTTTCTTACATCTACCTACGATGAAAGAAAAGCTAAGTCGAAGATCAAAACTCTCGAATCCCGAGCAAAGTTCAGAAAGTAATCTAATTTTGCTAGGTGTGTTAACGTTAACCGCACGTTTTCATCCAGACCTAGTTAGATACACGGCGCATATATATAATACTCCATCTAGCAACGCAAGGGCTCGGCCACCTCAAAACCAGCCTGACCCGGCCGCGGCATCAGAATATTATGCTGACGTCCTAGCTATGGCCCTTGGGCCCGTGCGAACAACTATGGGCACTGCTTCCGTTGATCGAGTGGCGGCGTTGCTTATGCTTGGTCTCTACGAATGGAGCCAAACGCAGCCAAAATCAGGAGGTATGACGGCTTGGATGTATGTTGGCAACGCTATCAGGATGGCTCAGTTCTTAGGGCTTGGCTTTGAGGACGCGAAAGAGTCCGGCGATGCAAAGTTTAGAGCAGCTGACCTTCGGCTCAGAAGTGTTGGCTGTCAGTCCCAACTTGCTCTACAAAGGGAAATCAGGCGGCGAATTATGTTTAGTTGCTTTATTCTCGATAGAATGCTCGCCTGTGGCAAACACCGGGTATCGATTATCCGAGGCGAGGATCTTGATATCCAACTTCCTTGCTCTGAGGATAAGTTCGATTTGGCCATAGAAGTACAGACTGGCCGCTTAAACCAGTTGGAGCGTACCGGGAGCGATGATAGTGTTTTAAGTCGCTTTATACAATTGGTAAGCCTATGGGGCGAGATATCCAAATACAGCTCCCGAGGCGGCCGTATCGAAGATACACACCCGCCTTGGCATCCAGAGTCTGACTTTTACAATTTGACCAAGGCTCTGGAAGCGTTCGACTCATCTCTTCCGAGTACCTTTACTTTTTCAAGGTCAAATTATTTTAAGCACGAAAACCACCAAGCTTCGAGCACATTTGTTCTACTTCACATGCTCCGATTCGTTTGCCTTATCATGCTGCATCGAGAGTACGTCCCGTTTGTGCCAGTTCGCTGCCGGGAGCCCGAAGGGCCCCTCGATCAACCTACTTTTACAAAACAAGAGACTCCAGCAGGTTTTTGGCGGACGAGCGCCGAACAGCTTTTTAAGGCGGCTAGGGGCATTGTGGATTTAATCGAGATCTGCCAGCGAAAGGACAAATTGCCGCAGTCTACCATTGTTCTTTTTGCTATATGGACCGCAGCTTTTGTGGGACTGTACGGCACCCACTTCCCCCAAATGGATACAGAAAGGCATATGTTGAATTTTGACTATGAAGACACGCGGGAGGAGAATCTTGAGGGCGTTTTTAAACGCGGGCCTACCGCGCTAACGTTTCAAACCCTACTAAAAATGTCTACCTGGCAAAAGATGGCGACCACTTACGTGCATATCCTACATGATATGAACGAGTATTTCGACGAAATCAAGCAGGACTATTACAGATACAGCGATAAGAATGGACGCCCTAACGAGGCGACACTTCGAGTACGAGAGGGCGGCACAGGCGGTGGACTCGAAGAATACCGAAGCCCACCTCTGGTCAAAAGATTAAAGGACTTTGGTTCTCTTCAACCAGATGAACATGATGTCGTAGATATATCGGATCGGCTCCGAATACGCAACTCAAATCGGCCGTCAAGTGATATGGAGAGTCTTGGCGTGTGCCGATCCGCGCCTCCGGTATCCTTTAGAGCAATTAATCATAGTTCCACCCAAGCCCTAGAGCCGATCCATCCACTTAACCAATCTGCTGTGCCAACGGGCTCGTCTCAGATGCCATCTGAACCATACGCCGAATCTCAGTTGTATCAAAACACGCCGCAGCAGCAACCACATTCGCCGTCCGGCAAAGGATATCCCACACCCAGCTTAGCAGAGGCCGCACATATACCAACCTATGAGCAGGGTGCGATAGACGATAGCGATAATTTCTGGGAAAAGCTCCAAAAGGATGAGTTACGTCGGTTTGGTGCTACTGGCGACCTAAACCTCTTCTCGACCGGTCAATCGGGAGTTTCAGTAGTAGATATGCCCTTTGGAGGTCCATCATATATCCCAATTATGGGTGGATCCTCGTACCAGCTTCTACAACCGACCGCAGATTATACGGTGTAGACAAGATATAGACGATATTACAATAGTTCCGTCCTGTGTGCTCCCCCCCTTTTTTTCTACTTCCTCGAAATATCCAGGTTTATTATCAGACGAGTATACGAAAGTGTAAAGTTGGGAAGCTTGGATGATAAAAAGCGACTATTGGTTGTGAGGGCTGGCGGTACATAGGCTTTTCGATAGGGGTTTATAGTGAGCGAGGTTATTTCATCCTGTACAGCAGGAGTGAAATGTCGGCATTTGAAATTCAGGTTGCTCTTTTGTGATGAGCCGTTCAGTCTCTTCTACCTATGGTTGAAAACATCCTCTTGGGGTCAACCGTCTACTCAACAGCTACAGCATCGTATGAGACCACCTAGAGAAATTAACTAGTCAGTACAGTTGATATTCACAGTCCGTAAAACTATAGTGACAGCTGCCCGGTTACCAACCCTATTGTTATAACGGACCGAACCGCGACAAGAAGCTCTCGCTAAACTAACCTTGGTCTAGGATGTCTAGCCTAGGATCCAGAATCAGATCCCCTAGCTACGCGCTAGACTAGGTTTATACCCCTACTTGTAGAGAGATTCTGTAGTGTAGGGCTGAAAGAAGCTTGTACTATATACCTACTTAAGTACATACTTAGTAATAGCTAAATATTGCACCATTCCTTCTACTAACTTAGAGAATTGAATCAAACTGCGAAAAATCTTTCAAGGCGTGGCTTTACCCGGATGACTTTTTGAAAGCCGTCCGCATTCACCGTCCGGGGTTATCGTAGTTACCAAGAGTGTTCATTTTATCAACGTTACCATCGATGCTGCGTGCGGGACCATTGTCACTGCTGTATTTGAAGCTCTCCCCTTTGTGGGATGAGTATACTACGCGTGGAGCGTAGCTCCTAATCCTTATTGACATTGTATGCACTGTTCATAGCAGCTTCGAAAATAAATCGTTCCTGGAATAGATAGGTCGCCAACAGCTCGGTAGTAGATCATAAGCGCCCTGTTTGACGTAATGGTGATTACCTTCAGTTTATAATTTGTACATACCATCAGCATATATACTACGGGGTAGCACATGTGGAGGATGCAATTAATGTGCTTGTACAAGCAGTCGGTGCTTACTGCATGTAAACATCGCAACCACAGAATGGTACCACTTTTTTCAGGCCCATCTTTCTTGCAATGTTTAGATGATCCAAGGTGCCTACGTAGCGAATTTATATGATGCGGGTGCCTACCCCATCCGGGTCGTCCGGATTATGCTCTCTGCTAAGCTACGTCAACACCAGTAGTGAACCGTTGCCATATCTCTGGAAGGAATCACACAATTCCTTCACTGATGGGTCTATTTCGAATGTAGAATTATTAACTGAGATCAGGCTAAACATTCTGTGATCATTTCTTTTCATCTCCAGATTTCATCCTGCCCAGTCTTGCCACTTCAAGTCAATCTCCATCATACTTCGACATACCTAGTTCAGTATAACGTGCTCCCCCAATCCTTACTCCACAAATCATGTATCCTAATCGAGATTGGGTTATAGACCCTGGTTGGAATTTCCCATTCGGCAACTCTGTCTATGACACTGCACCGGGTGCCATCAATTGCTCAATGGATTTTGACTCTTATGGCCGAAACAGTTACGCGTGGTATCTGACAGTGCAAAAAGACTTCGTCACATGGCTTGTTCAAGCTGCTGCTAAATTCGGAGAACACGTCCAAAGCATAGATTCTTTTCCCTTTATTAAAGATACACTTATTTCCTTTCGCGACTTGATTCGTCTTGCTAATGTGGTTGCACGCAAGGGCAGGGTCTCCCAAGTTGCATTTAACAATCTTGAGCATATGATAAATCTACGCGTGAATTTCGACACTACAATCAATAAGCTCAACCAAAACCAGGTCCGCCGAGAGGAATGTCTTCGTCAAAATTCCTACGCAATAGAAACGCTACGCAATGTCAGAGACCTCCTGAAGTCGACCCCTACAGACGTGAACGAGACAATTAGAATCACAGAGACTTATTCCTTGCCTCCGCTTCCAGATGAAGCATTCTGTAAGTAACTTACGAGGATATGTCCTTCTTTCCATCACCGCACAATGTATCGTCTTCGATATTCTTCACGTTTCCAACACCCTCGTGAAGCGCACTCAAGATCATAGGTACTAACTTCGATCACTGTAGTTGCCTGGGTCTGTTTTTTTAACGATGTATCCTTGATACGAACATACGTGAAAAGTTGCTGGCAACTCTACCTAGAATCTTTTGAAACATTAACTACGACCACTCTCATCACCAACACTGCTATCATGTCAGTATATCATAGCCTGTCTCGGAAGAAAGGCTTTATAGCTATGGTTTCTACTCTTAACACCCTTCCAAGTTCTTAAAAGCCCTCGTGAGCCCTACCATAGGCGATGAAAATTGACTGTTGCTTTGTATAGGTTGATACGAGAACAATGTAAAGCTCAAATCGAAGCTACAAAATATTTGCCTGATGCGCAGCCGGAGTCCTCTATCCCCCAGTGGATGTGCGGAGGAATCACTGGGTTTGCTTTGCTCAATCACCGCTTCCCAACAGATCCGGAGGTCGCCCAGTGGTGTTGTCACGAAGCCTATGTCCATCTAGCCCTATGCGTACACACGCTACGTGACAGAGACGCGAGTTTTAAAGATCATCCTCGAGTAGGCAACGTCAACGATGAACCGAGCTTTGTTTACAGGGCCATATTTGTTCTTTGTATGTTTCTCCATCATCTCAGGCGTATCGGTTGGTGCAACAGACAACCTGTGACCATTCCATGTTATGATGAAATCACAAGCAGCTGGATGCTATGGGACAACTACCTGGTTCCAGACAAGATACCACTTTTCCTTATAGTTTCAATCCAAATCTTCGTGGATATCAGTATTCTGATTCGCGGCTGCTCCCCAACCCCGTTCGACGACCTCCAGGAGCACGGGAATAACAAGAAGGCTCTTTTTGCCAAATACGCCAACCATGACACTATACGGAGGATGAGGGAAGAGGAGGATCATGATCACATGTCTATATTTATCACCATCGTGTCGTATTATGCCAAATGTCTGAAAAAGGATGGTATCTTTAGGACGATTAAACCGTCTTTAGGTCATGATATTGAATTTATCTACCACAAGATGCACCCGCTATTATGCGGCATGCAGTCATGGTGGTTAGAGCAACAGTATAGGTGTTTTGAGTCCTGGGCAGTTAAACTGAGACAGTCAATTACACCAGCAGCCCACTTATACGTGTTAATGCGCAAGCTGAGGCTAGTTGATCGATGGATAGATATGGAATGTATCCGTTAGTGGTCCTAGGCGTCTTCAGTCCCCTGTGCCCGATTCAAACACTCACTACGAGAACACGAACGACTGATATTTCTTTTAGTCCAGCTCCGAGGTTCCGACATTCTACCCCATACCTAGGCGGTTAATAAATCCTGGCCGGATGACCTCGAAGTCGCTACATCTTTGAACTGTAAGGCCCCTCGATCGATAGGTTGCCATCAAAGCAACTAACTTACTGAAAATTTAGCCCATTTCATAGTCATTAATGACAGTGAACCGAACCACCTGGAGAATAACCCTCTTAATCGCTACCTCGCCGACATATTCGACTGTTACTTCGAGCACGATGTTTATCATTGTGATTTGCAGTTAGTTCTCCCAGAACCTCCGTCTAAAGAGACCCTGGATAAGATTGTCAATGCTGTATGGCCTTACCCACAAATGTCTTGGAGAGAAGAATTCAGAGAGGAGTTGGGGTTCGTGAACAAAAAACCCGTGAACACACTCCGAATCTTGAGTCTAGTGAGAGCGGCGCGCTACCTTGATGAGATGCTGGCGTCTTTCGATTTGTTCGGGTTTCATGATATCTGCACGAAATTCTTCAATCAACTCAGAAGGCTATATCGGGATAAATTTGACATATTCGAAAGTAAGCCACAATCTCTCCTTTGAAGTCGTTAGGTGTTATTTAGCGCCGCGATGTTCTTTATATCACATTTTTATGCACTATCGCAACTAACAATGGTCATCTGGATTCAGAGGAGCAGTCAAATTCTGGTCTGAATTACGCCCCGAAAACTTCGACCGATGATACTTTTTCTTTAGATGCTCTGTATTACCTCACATTTGCTGAGAGACCTGATAAGAGGATCGATAACATGATCTTAGCGAGCCTATGCTTCGATATAGATACGATGCGGGCTTTCGACTTGCCAACAAACGAAAAGTTCCTCTGCGAAACATGGGGGGATGGTATTATCAGACACGCGAAAGAGCTAGATATCTCACTCGAATCCGCCGCAACTATTCTTCGACCTCTGATTAAGGAAGAAGGATCGGTGATTTTCAAAAGACAAGCCGAGACGCAGCGCGCATATCATAAAAGAAGAGTTGGAATGGAAAGTTGGTTGGTCAAGTTCTACGACGGTTGGGACAACGAGAATTGGTATCACGCTTGCCATACTCAACCTAAGAAAAAGGAGTGTTGCCAGCCTGCCCCTGGAGCTCAAAGGTAGTTTTACCTCTTTTCCATTACCGACCCGGTGTTTAAATATATCAGATCATCCTTCTATTACCCACACTCACCTTTTGGTATGACACGTCGTTCGTACACTGCTAACTAGCCACACAGCTTCAGTTCGAATACATATACCACACCTTCTCCAATAGCCCCATAAAAATACGAAGACGATTGAGTTCGACACAAGTTAACTGGCAAGGAATTTTAACGACTTCCGGGGATGGGGTAGCAGCGGGTATAGACTATAACTGACCCGCCAAAGTTTACTGTCAGAGACCATCCAAACCCCAACAAGATTTATTAAGTTTTTTTTTTCTTTCTTTTTTTTTCTTTTTCTCGGAGCAGTTAGGAGTTAAGTAGCTCTGTGCAATTGAGCAGCTCATTGGAGATGAGTCCCTTAGCGCTTTATATTGTCTTACAATGCGGATAGAAACAATAAAGAGGGTAGGAATAACAAGGGTAAGCGGAGATGAGTCTATGATGTCTGTAGAGTTGGCTCTCCGTGTTAGAGTATATCTAGATAGCGTTTAACTAGCGCGATTATTATTCCATATTCCGTTTTTGTGGCACTCGTGGTTCAGTTTCGACGTTGGGTCATGAAGAGAGAAAGAGAAAAACTGAATTCCGGTCTCTACTTGACGGGTGCAATCAGTCTACATACGGGAAATCCTACGTAGTATTAGGCCAAGCACGTAATTTTCTGTGGGAAGTGATTCCGTATCAAATAGTTCCTCAGGCACTGTAGCGCGTACACGTAAAGTATGCCGGAAATCGAGGAGAAGCATAAATTACGCCGAAAAGATCGCAGTGGAATAGTACCTGAGGGTTTTTCTTCTCCACACTATGCTTCAGTAAAACATTATAGTTTCTTAAAATTCCCTAGCAGAGGAATATTTGTCTCTACCTATAATACTTAAACTTTTAAACGGTATCCCTTGCGACGTTCGTCTCAGCGGAAGCAAACTTGACCTTTTCCTCTGGCAAAATGACAGCCGAAGCATCAGCGGTCTTCTCTACGTCGCTTTCCAGCTCAGCATTTGGCGTGATCGAATTCTCGTTATTCTTCTCCTGTACCGGGACGTGGTCACGAACGACTAACCAAGTAGGATACACGGCAAGACCTAAGACATGTAAGTTAGCGGATGAATAATTTCACAGAATGAAATGTGATTGAAAGGCAACCGCTTACCTAGCAATATCGTGTTGACAGCTAAGGGCACCCGTCCCCCGACCCACTCGCGAGTATTCAGGCCGAAGCTGATGGCCTGTCCGAAACTCTCCTGGCCACGCAAGATACCGGAGAATCGAGTGAGCTCCGAGATGTTGTCCGTCTTAGTCGAGACAAGGTAGTATAGCCAATTCTGGAGACCCTGTCTCGCGAAATCCCACAGGAGGAGAACGAAATAACCCTCGACGAAGCCCTTATCTTCCCAATCATAGGCGGGAGGGTTGGCCGTATACTTTTCCTGCACGACCCATCCGTAGACCCAAGCGACAATATGTAGGACGACGGCATAATAGAAACCCCACACGATGCGCTTCTTCACAGGAATTCCCTTGTAGTCGAGCAGTGTGCTCATAAGCTGCGAGGAGAGCAATGTTCCGAAGTTCGACGTGAAGCCGATCAACGCTCGGGCTCTGACACCGAAATAGTAGGTTTGGAAGTTGCCTGAGTACTGGTTGAAATAGGCCGCCCAGAAAATGGGCAAGAGAAGCAAGATGTCCTTTCGTGTGCTCGTTTTCCACAGAGCCTGCAACTCTGCCTTAAACGTCTCCTCGGCCTTAATGATGACCTTGCTGCCATCGGCACGCTGGACTTTCTCGGGAGGGGACAGGAGAAGCGCTATTGGGGCACCAAGCGTCTGTAGAATAGTGAATACCAAGTACGTAGTATAGCTGACCTTGCCTTTCTTCTTGGCGCTCGCGTCGTTGTTAAGAGCTAGGACGATGGCCCCTCCGACGAGAGGTCCACCAGTGCGGAACCAGAGCCAAATATTCAGATACCGTCCCCTCTTGCCGGGTTCCGGGTAACCAAGCGCAATGGCGCCCTCACTCGCCCAGAACAGCCCGGCGCTAAATCCACACGCAACGGCGCCGACTAGGACCAACCATTCAACCCCATAACGGTTGTTTAGATATAGGCCCGCTGAGTAGACGGGGTAGCCCACGGCGCCAAAGAACAACGTCCATGAAAGCCCAATTCGGTTCGCGATAGGCGCGCCAAAGATGCACATGAAGCCAAGTATGCCGAACACGAGAGCGTTGGCGGCGTTGACGAGATACGGTCGCTGGGCACCACCAGCGCCCAGCTGGTTCATGGCATTCCAAAGACCAGGTGCTATGAAGCCGACAGCACCAATGACGAAGGCATTGAACAAGGTTGTGCGATACCATAGCCTCTTGACGGGGACTGCCTTTTCAGACGAGACATCCTGGGGAGTTTGATCAGCCATGGTGGCTTGGTCGGGAGTGGTAGGTGACCTTTACAAGCCGCGTGGTCGGACCTGGTACTAATGTAAGTGAGATGGGCCAAACGTTGTGTCGTATGTCTGGGAATGTCCACGCCTATTATGTTCAACCCATATGGGCAGACCGCGGCCTCGGTAGGTTTGGGTCATGACCCACACCGATGGCGACATTCTCGTGCTCCGGTGCAGCCAGGGGCCTGACCTCTGAAAAAGCTTATATGATTGGTCTCGATGGAGTCGTTGCGGCGTCCAATCTCTCGTACCAAGAAAACTTATCTGCTTGCGTGCTCGACAGGCTAGCGATCATCGGCTATTCGAGGCATGTTCAACAGATTGTAAGAAATTCTATTGCAGAAGCGAGGTTCTAGATTTTCAGAGTTACTCAGCTCTCGTTACCCTTCTCCTCGTCCACATGCTTTTTGTAGTCTTCCCAAAGCTGCTCAACTGGTCTGCCAAGAATTCCGGTCCAGAAAGCCTTCTCCTCGTACTTGCTTGTCCTCAACCCCTCATTCAGTCGCCTCACAGTGCCCTCACCAAACCTTTCCTCGAGGTACTGTAGAAAATACGCCGTGTGCTGATATCCAGCATCCCATTTCCCATTAACCTCATCGCCTTTCCGCCAGTGCGGCGGTGCCAGATCTGCGCCCAGACGCACCCAGTCTGCAATCCCTTCTATCAGTCCGCCTGGTGCATGGCCATGACCGTTGTACTGATAGCAATGCACAAGCTCGTGAACTATAACACCCTCGATTTCATGGCCCCGCCTTTCAGCTGAGATAGAGGCAACGTAGCGGGATGAGAGGTGAATTTCTTTGTGCTGCTCCGGGTCAAGATCGATACCCGTAGTGTATGCTACCCCATCCATAGGTCGGACTATAAGAGTCACGCTGCGCGTGCTTGGTATGTGGTATCCTCGGGTGGGGTGAACATATAGGGCTTTTTGAACCCGCGAAACGGCGGATGGGAGGATAGATGATGGGGAAATACTAGACAGAAAGATTGATGTTCCATCGTCTGTGAGGTCGTTGAGGTGAAGTCGTAGACGCGGCTGGAGGAAAGCCTCAGCAGATGAAGGGGCGGTACCGTTAACGGACGAGGCTATCTTGTCGCCCGAGCTCTGAGTTTCTTCCTCTTTGGTATGCCCGGGGAGTGAAGTGGGTGCTGGGGCCGAAGCCTCAGTGGATGATGAGTCTGCGGGTGACATGCCGGGGAGGAAGATGGGCGGTGGCACGGGTGTGGTGTTTGGAGGTAGCGGAACAAGAACCATTGAGTTTCTTAACGAGACGGGCGGGATAGATGCCACGTAATTATCTATACTTGTATAATGTACGCAGCCACGAGAATATGAGACATATCACGCAGTTGTGAGATGGCGTTGAACGTAGGTGTCCTGGGGTTAGAACTAGAATAACCTAGCAACCTCACCTAACTACCTAACCTAGAAGTATCGTACGCTATGATGGCTACAGAAATAAGCTCACCAGCTAGTAGGGGAGGTATGTCGTGATGGTTATGAGGAAGATCCGTAGCAAGGACACCTAGGTAGATTAAGTATGTTTTCAATTAATGGGAGGGGGGGATGACGAGAAAGATGATGGGTAACGTGAATAACGATGATGCATTTCAGCACTGCGACAGCTAACCCCTACTCTCCCTTCGATGTCGGTCTCAAAAGATGTGGGATATTATTGCCCCTCATCTCCGAGTATCTACTTGCAGGTACTTACTTAATTGAGGTACCTAGGTACCTAATTAAGGTACCCGAGAGGTATGTAGTATCTCCCTTCAATGGTAGTGTACCCACCATGGTGTACAAGTACATCTCGGCGGGGCAACTCAGCGAACGACAGGGATCGATGGTGCCCCATTCAAGCCTCTAATTGGCCGATCCCCCAGAACAATTGGCCAGGAAGCCTCTGGCAACAACGGGTCACAACTGTTGTCATATCAATATTTTTGTTGTTGTCCAACCAGTCGACCCCATCTCAACACGATACCTATCATGTCGTCCACCATTTACCACCTACCTATCCAAGACTCTCCTCATATATACACTACTGCCGACACAACCCCTCAGCTGCGTGTTTCAAGTCCCAATACCTATATCGTCGCTAGCATTTGAAAGAATTCCGACCCGAGATCCAATACCAAGCGCTTCCCCTTTCAAATTCGCTCTCTATCGGCCAACATCCCCCATTCTCCGCATTCAATCCACGCCGAACCACTCAACTCTACTGCCCTCGCCGTCGCTATTACTACTCGTGCAACGATAATATCACATTTTGTCCCCCCTGTCGAGGTCCTTGCCAGATCCTCGGTCCTTGAGGACCATGGCCGAAAGACTCACCGACGACCAGGTCCAAGGCCTGCTTGCTATCCTCAAGAAAGACACTGCCATTGATGCCAAGGTCCAGTATGTCACTGCCGTCAAATCCGGTATCAAGCAGCACAATGTCCCCGATACATGTGTCGCGCCTCTCTTTGAGGGCCTGCGACAGGCCTCGGCATCCCAGCACGCCGCACTCGTCAATGCCGGTTTCACCGCGCTAAACCACCTACTCACGCGCTTGTCGCGCCAGGAACCAAAATACCTGCATAGAGAAGCCAAGTTGACCCTGCCCCTTATCGTCGAAAAGATGGGCGATCAAAAGGATAAGTTCAGGACCTTGGCCATCCAAGCTATGGCCACCATGTACTCTCACGTACCTCTCGACGCTGAGAGATTTGTTCGCAATGCGGCCATGATCGGCAAGAATCCGAGGGCTAAAGAATCAGGTCTACAATGGCTACTTCAAGTATGACTCCGACAAAGACAATCTCCGGCCGAAATGAAGGCGCGCTAACCCGACATAGATGCACAAAGAGCATGGGTTGCAATTTCGTTCCTATGTTCCGACATTAATGGAACTACTAGAAGACGCAGATGGTATGGTGCGCGATGCTTCCAAGGCAACCGTCATCGAACTTTTCAGGTGGGTGATGATTCAGCACTATCGAAGCCCATCTTTTTTAACATTAGTGTAGGGAGGCGCCGAATGCAGCAAAGTCAGATCTAAAGAAGCAACTGAAGAATTTCAAGGTACGCCCTGCTATAGAATCAGCTATTGTGAAAGAGTTGAATCCTACTGGTACGAAAGCCGATCCTGATTCCCGTCCTGCATCGGCTATGCAAGTCCGACCTAATCTCACTGCGGCTCCTTCGTCCCATACGAGCGACAGGCCAATTACACCAATGCTGCCGGAAGCCAAGACAGAATCGGTCGAACCCACATACGTCAATACTCAAAGAGAACTCGATGAAATCATCAAGGGCATGCATGAGTGGTTTGAAGGCAAAGAAACCGAGCAGAATTGGATGAAGCGAGAAGAAAGCGTGACAAAGCTGCGGCGGCTCATCGCTGGAAATGCCTCAACGGATTTTCCCGACCTGCTTGTCTCTGGTTGTCGCGGTCTACTAGATGGCATAATCAAAGCTATTGTTTCGTTGCGAACAAGTCTAGCTAAAGAGGGTTGCGCTTTAGTTCAGGATTTAGCCGTTGCCTTCGGCCCCGGAATCGACCCAATGGTGGAGTTATTGATGCAGACATTCGTCAAGCTTTGTGCAGCTACGAAGAAAATAACCTCTCAACTCGCCAACTCGGCTGTTGACACACTTGTTGGCAGGACAACATACACTGTCAGGATCATGCAACATATATGGGCTGCTTGTCAGGACAAAAATGTGCAACCAAGAGTGTACGTAGCCGGGTGGCTGAAGACGCTATTAAACAAGGAGGCTCATCACAAGAACCATCTCGAACACGGTGGAGGTCTTGATTTGATCGAGAAATGCATCAAGAAGGGCCTCAATGATCCGAATCCAGGCGTTCGAGAGAAAATGCGCTCTACATATTGGGCATTTGCTGCAGTTTGGCAAAGTAGGGCCGAGACAATCATGGATAACCTTGACTCTACAGCGCAGAGGCTACTCCAGAAGGATCCAAGCAATCCAAACTCGCCGAAAAAGACAGAACCTGTCGCCCGCCCTGGTTTAGGTCTCTCCAAGAGTACTATGGGTACCTCTAAGCCCTCGTTACGTGAGACAATGATGGCACAGAAGAAGGCTTTAGCCACAAAGGGCCTCCCAGCACGACCGGGTTCAGCAATGGCGACGATATCGCCGGTACGGACGGCTCCGGCCGCGTCGGCTGCATCATCACAGCCGACTACTCGAGCTCGTCCAGAGTCTTCATTAAAATCACATGGTGGGATGTCCGTGGCGCCCATGCGGCCAGCTAGGAGGCGACCCGAAATAGCAGCCCGACCCGCCACAGCGGGACCGTACTCGGTCCGAACCCACGAAGGGCCATCCGCGGAACGATTAAGTCCGGAAAGTATGAAGTCCAAAGCTATAACCCCTAAGACGATATCAGGGTCCCCTAGAAGGACAGCCCCACGAACTCGTCCCGGTCATGCTACAACTGCGAGTGAATCGAACGTTAGCGCTTCTACGCCGTCAAAAAGCCCAGTGAGTAAAGCCGTAGTTTCTCCGCGCACAAGTCCTGCCAAAGCCAAGCCAACACTTGGTCACTTTCCATCGAGCAGTCCCTCCAAGGATGAGAACCTCACTTTCGTTGCCGTACCACCTATTGAAAGCCTGAGAGAGAGCCTGCAGCTTTCTTCCCCCCGGATTGTTATCTCACCGCAGGAAGTATCTCATGCTGCTCAACTTCCTCCAACAGAGATTGCGTCACCCCCGCGAGCTGAGCCTACTCCTATATCGAAACCACATAAAGATGGAAATATAGTGCTACCCAGCAAGCCTGAGGTAGCCCCATCAGAACCATTGCAAGTGTACGAAGACCCCTTCGTTGAGGAGCAGACAACACCGCAGCCACAACCCGATAAGCCTACGGAACGACCCGCATTGGAGGACATCCCAATTAACGAAGACGTGGCCAAGCTTTCTCAAATTCCGCCAGAAATTAACGATATAGCCCCACCCTGCTCTCCCGAGAAAGCACGCCAAAATTCTCGTCTCCTTGAGAGTGGTATCACACGCGTAAAGGGCCAAACCTTAGACGTGCATGGCTTCCGCAAGTTGCAGAGCCTGATTCGTGAAAATAAATTGCCTTTAAGCGATGACAAGTTTAACGCACTCTTGGTGGGGTTGTTTGATTATCTTGAGTCCCCCCTAGACGGCCTTGCAGCCCAGAAGGTACAAGATATCAAGGCACAAGTCCTAGCCACTGTGAAACTTCTACTTAAGATGCATAGCGACAGCTTCCAGCCCCATGTCTCGCGGGGTCTCGAGGCGTTGCTGCGTACGCGAAGTTCTTATGATGCCCGTACACACATTGTGGCCGGACTCGAACTCCTCGCCGATGAGTTAGTGCACATCGGCGATGCCGACGAAATGACCGTGACAATGACGCGCTCCCTGGGGCAGATGGACCTTGATACAGTAGGCTACCGCGGCTTGAGCATGGGTTTACACGTGCTAAAGGAGCTTATTGACTCGCGTCCCCCGTTCATCCCGACAGAGCGCGAAATTGCCGGGCTTGCCGATCTCACCAGTCGGTGTCTAGAGAGCAAAGAGAGTGGCGTGCGCATGGATGCGGTTCACTTATGCGTCGCGCTTCACGCGCGCCTGGGAGATGCCCGATTCTGGGAATCTATGAAGACGGTTCGTGATGACCCGAAGAGCTTGATCACATACTACGTCGTTAAGCGCCAGCGAGAGGCAAAAAGCACTCCCTGCTAGATGATGATGTGTTATTACCTATGCTGGTGGTATTTATTATGCGTCTTAATATTTTGGTCCGTTTCTTCGAGGATTTTTTATCTACTTTTTAGGGCTTTATCAGCTATAGTTAGGCGCTGCCTAACCACGTCGAGACAGTAGCCTGTTGAGCCCGGTGTACAAACTCTGATTCGCAAAACTTGTTGTCCCTTCTCATCCTTAGCCATTACTTCTCACATATGGCATTATAAAACGGGTAGCAAGTCGGCGTTTGACAGGAAGATCGGGACAAAGGTGGCGTTCTGCTTGGGCTGATACCTCGGTGCCTTGTTGGGTTTCCTCGGGCGCGGGAAAGGGGGTAGAAAAGGTTGGCCACACTATTCTCAGTTCCCGTATACCTGTTTGTAATCATAAATAAGCAGCGCTTTGCCTCTTATTAAATTTTATCTTATTAAGAATACCTACCCTACACTACTAGATACCAGTTGTGCCCATAGTTGTACGGGACGTGCCAAGCAATAGAGTTCTACACTGCAATTTTAGCCCCAAGGGAGGTTGCCTAGCAAATCAGATTCCAGTCAATCACTTGTCAGATTACCCCTTTACTATGTTCAGATAGTATTCTTATAAGCGAAGAATACCTAGCGCATAACCTACCTCTGCGAGTACGAAGACCCCCGGGACCAGTAGTTTGAGAATCTGAAGATAAAGTCTTCCATGATATATACTTGCGTTTCCTGGAATGGATTTATTGGCGCGACCCAAGTGAAAAATATCGACTATTACAACGTAAAGCCGGTAAGCTAAACACATTAAACGCCACATGACCCACAACAGCCTCGGTGGAAGTTCATACGTACTATCGAAGACATATTTCTTATGAATATACATGTCCAAACTAGGCATAAAGTTATATCCTCAAGCTGCCCCCGCAGATGTGTTTGTAGGCTGAGTCGCAGACAAAGGGTGCTGGCACCCTGCCATAGCACAGTATAATTGTCCGCTGGCTAACAACTGCTTTGTCTTTGTCTCTTTAGCCAATGGTACTGTATGCCTAACTACTCTGTAGTCCAGTCAACAAAATACATGTAATACATGTGTTAATGATATTTATGTTAGTGATAAGTTTCGCTAAGTATTTATCAACTCTCAACCCCAAGAGACTCACCACCTAATCGAAAAACAAATACACTCCACCTACTAACGCCGCCATAATGTGCAAACGCGCTGAGGTTGTATATGTCTGGTGTGATTGCCTTCGTTGCTTTGGGGACACCGATAAAGTACAAGGCCGGGAGTACCCCCATTACGGCACGGGTGTGGTTGAGGGTGAAAGAGGCCTCGGATATTCCTACATCATCGTAAAACCCGAACATCGTTGCACTAGTGTGGTCCTCGACGAGAAAGATCAGTACCAAGACTGCGATAGCCCGCCTGTAATAATGAAAACCACGAGGGTCCCCGTCGAAGAGGGTAAGCCTATGAATCGCTTCTGTGATCAGTGTAAAAAAGTGTGCCTCGGATCGCGTAAGCTAGACGCCGATTCCCCTCTAGAGGCTTCAAAGCAGCCTGTGGCCCCGTCGTTTGGTGAGGAGGAAATAGCTAAGGAGACAGGTAACATTGCTACCTCCGATGAAAAGAAAGTGGAAGGGAAGGTACCGCGCCCAAGAATCAGTAAACGGTTATTATGTCGATTAGGATTCCTCAAAAGGGCAACCTAAGCCGCACAAAGAAAATACTAATATCTCTTGTCAGCGTATGCCATATATTGCAGTACTAGATCGATCCGGACATCTGTCCGGGCAGCGTCTTTTGACATCTCTTAATATTAAGCTACATTGAAAAGACCTTTTTAAAATATTGGAAATGAGTATAACCATTGCTTCTTAAGGTAATGCTACCAATTAAAAGAAAAGAAAAAGAAAAAAAAGCAGTAAAGAAAGGGGAAAAGTAAAAGAACTAAAACCGTTACGGGAGCTTATTGGCAGTCAATGGGGTGATCTGTCTCGGTTATGTTCAAGTTGTGTAAGGAATTCTCAGTCTAGAATTGCTTGTTGCTATACATGAATTTAAAAGGCCGCACGCTGAACGAACTCATACGGCACTAAGAGCACAAAGTATAAATGCCGAGCTACAACTTCTTAACGACGAGCCTCACTTGTTTGATATCTACTCGGAATTCCGAACAGATACGGTTGCTTAATAAGCGGATCTTGAAGACTATAGGCTTATATGCAACCAGGTTGGGTCGCCCTTTCGTCTTTGACGAACGCGAACCGAATAACAACTCCTTACACCTCACATTGCTCGAGGGCCATGGTGGTGGATGATGACTCCGATACTAGGTAGGTAATACATAACCCCATCTCATATAAAGTAGTCAATGGATGGAACGACAGTAACTCAAAAGGTTCTGATCCCCGTCTACATCAGCTGTTGTCGGACCCGGATCACTGTGTGCGGCCGCGAAGCTTGTGGTTGGATGGCTACTTGGCGCTGGGGACGGGTGGGGAGGCGAGGAGGCAAAGCCCAAAGATAACGTTGAGCACTAGACTAATTGTCAGCACAGCTAGCATGAACGTAAGCTATGACACTTTTTGATACACGAAGCTTTTGAAAACTTCGTAGCTACGTTACTGCTATATACAGGGACTTCTTTATTTCCTAGGTATCGTGATACTAATGAAGTGACAATGGTTTCAAATGTAGGAGGGGCAAAGTGTTTATCTCCTAATTTAAAGTAAAATATAATGTATGTTATAGGAAGTAGCTTTCGTTGCTCTATTATTAAGTCAGGAAATAAGAAGTTCTCTAGGCGCAAAACCTCCAAACTTAGGCCCGACTCTGTTTGAATATCGTGCGCGCGAGTGTGAAAAAGCCAATTAGATTGTTGTGTCTCAAATTCCCGAGTTCAAATATAGCTTAGGTGTGACATAGGTTTGTAGGCTTAGATTTTTTTCAAAGGATCCTCCTTCCTACCAATTCTTAAGAGCGTTATGATTCCCGTCTTCTCTCCCAGTGTTCGGTGAGTGCTATATTTCACCGTTTTGGTCAGCTTTATTATCTGCTACGACGTGAGAAAATGCTAGGCGCTATACTCACAATACGCTTTTGACCCTTTCCTCCATAGACATTCCGTTGACGTTAAACCCATGCTTTCGAAGCCAGGAGTCCAGACCGCGGACGATAGCTTCATCGTTAATAGCGAGATCGGCCGGGTAGAAGTTGATTTTGGGCCCTAGGTACGGGTTATCGGTCGGGTGTAGTTGTGTAAAATCCACTACGAACCGAACAGACGTCATGCTTGATATTCCTTTCAATTCGACACTGTACTCGAAAGGATTTCTATCCAAGATCACGCCGCTTCGGCCTGACGTGCTGTCTGCATAATATCCAAGACGTGGGCTGATAATTTCACGGAAGAAGCCAAGGAATACGTGTTGAGCTTCCTCGGGATACTGTGCTATAGAGAGCATCTTAGCGAGATCTAGTCCGTGGTTGACCACCAGTAGCGATGGATTTCGGCTTTATCCACGCTTTTCGTAGTGAGATCAAGCTGGCGAAACACCGCTATCCCAGTTTGAACAGCCCTATTCTTTGTAGATACCTCCTGAGGCTGACAGATGGGGCCACTACCTATTGATGAGATGCGCCGAGATGGTAGGATACCTGCGACAAGACGTAGATAATGGGGGGAGGTACACCAATAGAAAATAATTCACCAACATCAAACGGTGGGAAATTCAATTAGACTAGCACATATAAAGGTTGCTGACTACCGTTGTAATAGACTGGGACAAAGCATATACGCCTTGATGTGTTTGAAACGACATCACACGAAAAGACTATTGCCCCGAAATCTCCGCACCGTAACCAACAGAGTTCTTGATTCGATCCCGTTGCATTGGACCTCACCACAAAGTCGGATAGTGATAGCGGCTGTCTTCGAACCGTTGTAAAGTGGGGGACTATCATAGCGTTGACCCCGAGTAAGCCTTATTGAGTAAACCCAAGTGTCATAGAAACCGGGCCTAAATGACAGATGTTACGTACTTCGTATTTCTAGCCATCTGGGACTGGACGGCGCATTATAGGATAGGCAATACGAGATTACAAAGCTATTCTCGACGTATCGTAGAGGTGAGAGTCATTGACACGTATGTTAATATAGACATTTGAATTTTGAAGCACAAGAATTATTCTCTACAGCGGCGTAAAAGCTGATTCTCAGTTTCAAAGAACACACTCGTATACATAGACCCGAAGTTGTTTTGTCAGCCTAAGATAGAGGGGTTTACGGGTTATCGTGCGCGTCTACTGTTTCTTGATATCAAACGGTGATCAATACTAATACACGCCAACTTGTATGTTTTCCTGTTCGAAAAATCGCGTATTCTTTTGTAGTTGACCATCGCTACTTGAAGTTAAGAAATAGCTTCAATAGAGGTACATCCGACAGCGGGATCTGGAAAACGCGGGGTCCTGTCTACTTCCCTATAGCTAAGCCTTGAAGACTACCCGCATCTGATGAGGCTCTGCTACAATAGGTAACGTTAGTCAACACCTCGCTAATGCGTAAACTCTCATTAGATCTTATCTCTAAATAGAGGTGGCGCTGACCTCCAGAGGCCCCAGGTAAGAAGTATCTACTGGAAGCCTGTAAGACCAACGGGTACCCGAAACATGCGCATTGTTCGCACATGTGTAACTTGCCTCCGCGAATCTCGGTGTATATTACAGGAAATATTCGAGGCCCCTTGCTTCGCTATTCAGCTATTCAGCCATTGTTTTGAGTGTATCAAAAAGGAATAGGGAAAGAATATTCCGCCTCACAGTAGTTGCCGACTACCTTTCTAGGGCTATTTGAATACTTAAAGGGCCTTTGAAGTCTTGAGGATTATTCGGGATTCGAATCTATTCATCCAGCCTTGTTAAGTAGCCCTTATACCGGCACCTAGAAGGGTTTAATCCTATTCACCATAGAAAAAGAAGCTAGGGTAAAGGCTGTCTTTCTCTACAGTGTTATCGCGGACTAACTTATATAACCTCAAGCACTATCAAGAATTTTACTGTTTATAGCAAAGATTTGTCTTACCCTCGAAGTTTCATTTGCCGGGAAGAACCAAATAGGTTCCTGTGCCGAGCACGGCGCGAGTGACCTAGCCCGCGTGAGCGCAATTCTGTCATCGAAGCATACTGACCATCCATATGCTATAAAACGTACAGCCATCCCCCTTAATCTAAAAGAAAGATGTTACTAATGAATGATAGCCGATAGTCCGACAATCCAACTGTGGGAGCTCATCTTCATGTATCGCCTAGCGATGATGTACACCTCGTACCATACTTAGCTGCGATACTTAGCTGCGATACACGCAGCTTGCATCTGCCAAGACACGATGGTCGCGACGTTTCTACCACCCTTAAATAATGACAGGCTGCTAGCGTATTGGAAAGAAATGATGGCAGACGTCAGCGCAGGTGTGCGACTCATAGCTATCCAGCTCGATGAATCGGAGTCGGGGACCACAGCGAAGGGCGTAGAGCTCAAGGGTGTCGTGATGTTGAAAATGCCCCAGATTGAGACGTCTGTGCACCAGGGACACATCGAAAAGCTGATGGTCAGTCCGACGTTTCGGGGGAGAGGCGCTGCTAAGGCCATGATTCAATTGATTGAGAAGGAAGCAGTTGATAGAGGGAGAAAACTCATAGTAAGATATCGTCAATCCCTAGCCCAGTGAAGATTTCCCGGATCTACAGATTATTGACTAAATTACAGTTGCTCAGCACCGAGGTTGGGAGCCCGGCGGAGATGATATACCCGAAACTCGGGTATGTGGAATACGGCAGAGTTCCAGGCTACTCTCTCAGCCCTTCGGGAAAGTTGGTCGATGACTCCTTTTTTTACAAGCAACTGTAATGAAATGATTAGGAAATCTACTTGTTATGAAACTGTTTTCTACATCAATGGGTTCACAGAGGGAATAGAACGGCAATATCATAAAGGTTCAGGTGTAGGATTTAAATGGACATACGAATAGCGTAGGTATTGAATCTCTTTTCTCGAAAACGGCCCTGGTTGCTCTATTTAGTCGGTGTGATGCAGCACACTTGGCGAGCGACCGAGCCCTGAGCTGAGCTGAGCTACGTTATGTCCAAATAAAGACCGAGCTACGTCAAATCTCAACAGCTAACTCCGAACCCTACCTACTCTATCTCTCTCACGCCACCGCGGCACCCCAGAACTCGGCTAGCCGTGCACCGTAGATAAGACGTCGGGCGAATTGACCACTCACATCTTGTCGGCCCGGAGTAGTACGCCGATCTGTTTCATGTATCAATGAGATATGTTAGTCCGGGTGGTTCTGAAGCGTAGCACGATGACGTATGTCTGGTAGGACTATTCATGTTGGCTATCACATCATACTAATTACTCTGTTTCTATTCTCAAAGTTTGTAATGGGTTCACATTACTAGCGTCAATAATCGGCGGCTGGTCGATTCACTCGGCGGAAGGATGCCCTCAGCTAGGCCCTCACAAGAGGGCATCCGGTAAGGGATCTGCAAACGAAGAGCCTATTTTCTTGCGTCTAAGCCTCACTAGAGACATCATCTTTGTCTAGTTTTATCTTCTCAAGTCGTTAGACACATCTGATCATCATTGTACCCAGGCTGCGTCACTCATTCCGATTCAGATGCCCAACCGTCGTTATCTCTATCCTCATGGATGTCTTATTTCTCTCTAGAATGCAGGTCTTACATGCGCAGAGCACTCGTGGTGTTACAGCAAGTGAGACTCTCGCATAGGTTTCCGCACACAATCTGGCACCCCGAGCCATCAGTGCGTCGCCTTCTAAGCGATGCAGCTACGGGCGTAGAGCCACCGCCACCGCCACCACCACTTCCAGTTGTGTTTCCACTCCTAATGCTATTGCTGTCGCTGATAATGCTGGGATTTTGTATCGGGGTAGGAATTGGGGTTGCGAGTTCGGGCTGCAATGTTGCGGAGTGTATTCCGTAGGCGTGTAGACACTCTTTAACCGTCTTGGCTTGGTCCATAAAATCCGTCATTTCGTTGTTGGAAACGACGACGTGCGCTGATGCAATAGCTTTCTTCTGGTCAAGACGCCATATATGTAGCTCGTGGACTGACTCGATGCCGGGAATCTGCAACTGTCAGCACTACTCCTAATTTCATGTTCCGAGAACATAGAATTGAGCTTCTATACACTACTCTAAACATACCTTCTCCAGGTCGTGCTTGACGTCCTCGAGGTCAACACCCCGGGGTGCGCTTTGCATAAGTATTTTGCCACTATTCTTCACTAGCGGTATCGAAGATAATAAGATAAGGAAGGATATAGCCGTTGACACACCAGGGTCAACATAGTAACGGTGTGGCGAGTTCGTCAGCCAGATAATGAGGGCGGCGATAATGACAGCAACATTGTTCAGCGCATCGCTAAGGACATGTATAAGCACACCCAACATTCCGAGGTCACGACCTGGGGTCTGTAGCTGGACAATGGTATGGCGGTGCTCTGCGTGCGCGCTGATAGGCTAGGAATAGTGTTAGCATGGATCGAGGTCGAGGATGAGATTTTACTTCGCTCACACTTAGAGGGATATTATCGCTAGAATTCTGCCCCGAAGGAATAGCGGCCTCGATATTAACTGGGCCATGGCCATGTCCGTTTCCATGTTCGTGTCCGTGATCATGTCCGTGGTCGTGGGAATGGTTCTCAGTGTGGCTATGGCCATGGTTGTGTCCGCCATGATCATGACCATGGCCATGGTGTTCATGTAATAAGGCTGCGCTCAGGATATTGAGAGCTAAGCCAACGGAACCAATAATGAGTACCAGTTTGGGGTTATCGATGGCTAGTAAAGTAGGATATGTTAGTGAATATTAGTCAACTCTTCCTAGGACTTCCTAGGAATGGGCTCGAATGAACCCACGCTGAACGTGATGAGAACAAGGTCGAATGAACCCACGCTGGATGGCTATGAATCTCTCAATAGATTGGAGGAAGATGGATACTCCGAGAGCCAAAAGGAAGACACCATTGAAAAATGCGCCAAGAAGTTGAGCACGTGCCCAACCGAAAGAAAAGTTCTGAGGCGACTTGGCTCGCTCAGATACCTAGGAAGCGATCTTAGTATATTACTCTAATTAGTAGCAATGATGTGCCATACGATGATTGCTGTGAGGGCAATGATGAAGCCTATAAGATCATTTAGCTATCGAGATGTTAGTGAGACTGTTAGTGAAATAAGCCGCCTTAGATAACCCCAAGTAAGAATTCATACGTAGTGAAATGCATCTGCCAACAGGGCGAGGGACTTGGTGTAGAATGCAACTAGAGGCAATGTTAGTACAAGCTCGAACTTGGCCGAGAGGAGCTTCAAACGGACCTGCGATCTCTGCAACGAAGAAGGAGAACGAGATACATATGATGGCAATAAGCTTCTGCTTAGATGTCAACTTAAAGAGACCCATGGTGCTGACCAGAATGGATACAGGGATATCCGGGTCAGAACTGCACGGGTTGGGGGTGGGAGCGCGACAATTTAGAGTTAGTCAGACTCTGCCTGGTGTAAGGAGATGTGAGTCTATAAGATGGGCGCGTCAAGGTGAGATATATATGAGGTAGAAAGTAGTTGCCAAGCAGCCAGCTGCATCAACCTCCAACAAGATGAGTGTTGCTAGTCTTTATTGCAAAGAATGCTTGCTTATAGTAAGTGAATGAGGTGGGTATGCCCCGGAAACTAGTGCCAAGGCAACTACCCGCAATGCATATAATTATGCTGATAAGATGAGGTTTGCCTGTCTAGAATAAAGATTGGAGTAATGCCGACAATAGACAGACAGATAGAGAGCCCGTAGATGTAGACGTAGAGTGAGCTGCATGTGTATTGAGGAGATGATGTTGGCCAGCACTATTCTCGCAATAATGTTGAGGTGGGGTTTGATTGCTGAGTCCCAGAGCTAGTCGGTTCTTTCCAGAGTTATCAAGCCGGAGACGACAGTTAGGTAGTTCTCGTCACTGACCAAGTCGTACTCGGTGACATTGGCTTATTGCTTATTGCTTATGCTTGTGACTGGGAAACGGTGACTGACATGCAATTCCAAGTAAGTACCTGCCTAGATAGGTATGCGACGGATGTAGCATGCAAGTCGTGTATGTAAGTCGTATGTAAGTCTTATGTACTGAACTGCACTGACATCTCCAAGGCCCTAAGTATAAATTTTCATCTCGGTTGCAGATCAAACAGAAGACGGCTGATCCCGTCCGCCAGTGCTCAATCGCCCCCGGTTCAGGCAATTGGAAACGGCCGAGAGCGCATCCAAGTAACTTGGAGCTAGGATTAAGTGGTTATCGGAAACATCAGTTCTCGTCAGTCACGATTGGGTAGGATGGTGTTAATGCTATATGTATTAGGTAAAGAAGAGATCTAATCTACTAAGGCCAGGGCAGATGGCACAACCTCACATACATACTCCCCAGTTGCATTGGGTTGGAGCACTTGTTATACGAAAGCTACACAGGTACATACAAGTTTAACTATACTAGTATAGTAGATAGTGTAGAAGATATGTACCTATCCTACCCGCTCTAGGCCGATTTGTACCTCTACTATTAGCATGGGTATATGGTATATTAGTCGGGGTCACTCATTGCTCATGAAGCGGTATCTTATGGCTCTCAAAGGAAAAGACAAAGACGAGAGTGCTAAAACACAACACCGTGTTAACATTTTATCAGAACCGCACTTCAAACATGCCATGTTCGCCAATTGAAGCCACCCGACCTATAGGAGAGGGCGTTGATTGTTGTTTGGTGTAGCTCAATTTCTTAACAAGTGTTCCCATCCATGAGCCATAATTTGTCCGACGACTGCGGTGTTTGGTTGCACTGGATCTTGCCAAGATGCCGGGCAGAGACACACGGGGAGTGGGATGTCGCATTTCTTGTGACTTTGCTCGTTTCACAAAACCCATCAAGAAGCTGCTAATAAGAATTGTGGTGTGCCAGCCATGCATCTAGCGATTCCCTTGATACGCCGTTTATCTTATTCTTCTACTATGTATGTCGTCTCACCGTGAAGAATCCACAATTGAGGTCTCCTTGCCCCATATCAACTGTGGATGCACACCTTTGGGTCCCTTCAATGTAAAGTATAAGTAGGTACAATACTAATGGATATAGTTAGGCCGATCTGCATAAGGTTTCCTTTAGCAAGTATATTGTCTATATCTGATTGGGGCGTAACTAAGTTGATGTCTTTAGCACACTCTCTTTTCGTCGATCTAGTATCAACAGTGAGTGCGTCATAGATTATATCGAAAAGTATTCGATATCGCACCTTGTAATGGTCATGAATGAAAGTGGTGATTAAAACATGATATAACGAATCAAACATATTGGGGTATATAAGAGTGTCTACAAGTGGTGCAATGTAGGTACAGACAAAGCAAGATGCGTACTCCTGCCCACAGCTTTTTTAATATAATATCCAGGTGCCTGTCAGGGCGTCGAATGAATTTGATTGTCGGGCTCAACAATTTGACTCTACCACAAGCATTCACCGTTGCATTGGGCTCCAAGGTAACATCAAAGCCAATGCCATGTACAAGAACGTTCACATCTCCAATCACGATGGACATAATTAAAGTAGGCGAAGAATCTCCCACAGTCACGGAACTTGCTTTGGCTGACGAATAGTAGAACACTCTCGGCGAGAATTTCGGAGGCAGGGTAGAAAATTTGGCAACCCGTTAGTGATACCTACTTTAATTTTTTAAGCTCAGACTCTTCGGCAGAAATCGAAGTGAATAGCCTTAATTAGGGGCCTCTAGCTCCTTTCTGTTTCCCCCCTGCTTTCGAAATTCGTATATACTTCCAGTGACAAAAGCTCTACATTAACATCGCGGCCATGGAGACCAATTCAGCCTTGCAGATGTCCCTGATCTTACAGAGAAAGTGGCTGTTGTTACCGGAGGCAGCGAGGGGATTGGATATGGTGTGACGTACACGTTGCTAGCACACAATATTGCCAAAGTCTACATCTTGTCAATCTCCGAAGAAGTTGTCAAGGCAGCCAAGGAGGCAATTGCCAAAAATCTCGGCCAGGCTGCGGCGGACAAGATAAGATGGTTTCAATGCGACCTAGCCGACTGGAAGAAAACTAAGAGGGTGGCCGAGCAGATTCAAAAAGATACGGACAGACTTGATATCTTGATCAACAACGCAGCTAGGGGGATCATGACATACCGATTAACTGAGTACGGGATCGATCGCCATATGGCCGTGAATCATATAGGCCACGTTGTTTTGACGTCCCAGCTACTGCCGTTGATAAAGGAGACAGCTCAGAAGGGAAACATTGTGCGAATATCCAACCAGGCGAGTAACGTCCATCAATCAGCGCCAAACGATACCAAGTTCGAGAGCATCGAGGAATTGAACCAAGATTTAGGGCCTAACACACAGTACGGTCGTAGCAAGCTTGCTAACATACTCTATTCGCGCCATTTCACAAGGGTGGTAACCAAAGCAGGCCATCCAAACATCCTGATGAATTCGACTCATCCCGGCTTCGTCAGTACGAAAATGAGTAAAGAAGACATTCTTGAACCCTTCCCGCTTGCTGGCTATGGGATGGCGGTGGGAATGGAACCATTCAAGAAAGACCAATTTGAAGGCGCCAAACCGACCTTGTTTGCAGTTACAGCAACCAATGATTCAGGCCAATATATATGCCCACCAGCTGTGCCAGAATCTGGTAGTAAGCTGGCACGAGACGATACATTGGCGGATAGACTTATGAGATTGACGCGCCAGATTATAATGGAAAAGATGAAGAGCGATTTCGTCGAGGTGCCATAGGTAGGGACGCGAAATGGAAAGATTATGCTTGACCTGATGGAATATAAGGGAATTGGAAATGTGCATTCTTTTACGGATAGGTACCTACTTAATATTTGTTAAACAGGGGTATGTAATTACCAAAGTAGACATTCCCAACAATAATTTGACCCGACAAATAAATAATGCCGGGCTTAATGCTTGTAAATGGATACCTCTCACATCTCATATCGAATTACTCTAACCCCATAGCGTCATCATCTGTTCGTCCCTCACTGTCAACTACCTAATCTACCACAGCTTGATAATTCTTAGGGTCACGTCTCCAACAGATCGCCTTGCCCCAAAGACTAACAGGGGAAATGGCCCAGACTCTGGCATACGATGCTTCAGTTTAATCCCCCTCAAATAGGCTAACCGAGGCGCAAATGTCTCGAAATGCTGCTCTCTCGCCCTCGGCGCCCCGTCGCCCTTCACATTGGACGTCGCACTTGCGACAGTTCAGCAAGTCGAGTACAGACAAGCTATCTATCGAGCCATCAAAATCGCCCGACACAGTTTCTCTCGCCAGTAACTCGACAATCCGCGACTTCCAATCCTCCAAGCGACCGTCCGAGCGCATCTACACCGTGACAATAAACGAGTCCCTAATTCGCGATGAGGTGCTCCTGAACTTTGATTTAGTCGGTGGTGGCACTATTCAGCCTGGAAATCTGATGTCCATAACGTCCATAAGGACAGAGACGGACCGCTCTGATCGACTACAGGGTTCCCTATATGGATCCTCGAGACCACCACCCTATCAGCGGGTATCCACTACGCCTATAGATACGAGACTCAACGATGATACTACCCGCCGATATGTCTTCGTCGCTAAAGACATGCCAAAAGACCTAAAGGTTCGGATGCCAACCGTAGAGGTATACGTCGCAAGACACGTGGGGGATGCCTTCAACTTGAGGAAGGGAACTCAAGTCGTATTGACTCCTGTCGACGTCTCCTCTCCCGCAGTCGAAGCTTCGCACGTCGAACTATCCTTTAAGGATATGTATTTATCGCGATCCGATATGTGGAAGCTAGCCGTTGCCGACCTAGCTAACAGGACTGTGTATAGAGGCCAAGTCATCTATTTTCTAGGTTCTATCAAAGCCACTATTACCACAGTCTTTGTAGCTGGTCGCAAGGTTCAATCCGCCTTCTTCGGTCGGCAGACTCGCCCTATCTTTCGAAGCGAGTCGGCGAGATATATGCTATTCATTCAAATGGCACGTGAGATGTGGGAGTTTGACTCGGATGGGTCCGGCGAGATCATGTTCTATAAGGTCGTTAACGGCTTTCTACCTGCTCTGTTTAAGAAATGGGCAATGCTTCAAGTGAAGCACCTAGTCAGCATCGTTCTATTCGCTCGGGTTGAATACGACACAGGATTGACCACTGACCTCGCTAATACCGCTCTTCATGACAACTACTATACTGGTTTCCAGACATCAGGAAGCAAGCGGCCTTACAAGGATTTCTATCGTGTTGTTGTGAGTGAGATATCAAGTGGTGAATGGACCAAAATCCTAGATCAGCTGAAGAAAGAATTCAATGTGTTTCGACGCGATATCAACACACATCACCGAGAGGCTATGAGTAACGCAATGGAAATTCCAGAAGACCCAGGCGCAAAAAGCGCGTCTATCTCCAAAATAAAGGCTGAGCCGTCCGCAGCTATGTACGGCAACTTTCTCGAAGCCATTGGATTAGCGTCATCAATTTACGCAACTGACTATATTGATCGAGACTTGCTGCGAACCGGCATATCTATCGTTTTGATCAGCCCCGGGCCCGGCGTTTTCGAAGTCGAGTACGAATCCCTAAGACGCACTACAGAAGCTCTCGTAGGCAATGGAATTGGCATTGATCTCATATGCATTCCTAATTTACCTTTACACTCCGTTCCCTTATTTAGGTATCGCAATCCTCACTTTATAAGCACAAGTCAACGGTCACATCCTCGAGCTTTACGAAGCCGCGACAGCACTCCAAAACATGCCACTCCTTTAGCTAGTAGTTATTCAACCATTTATGAGTCCTTCTCTCCTGTTAAGGCCACTGATCACTCGGGACGAAGTGAGACGACTGGGTCAAAGTCATCCACTGATGAGTGGGCATTTGCATTACCTCAGTGGCTACACGTCTCTTACTGGACGGGTAAATCCGAAGAGGCTTTGGCTTTTCATGGTGCCACGCTTTCTGCTGTGAATCACTCGTTGAATAGCAACTCTCAAGACGAGTTTGCAATTCGATGTAGATTATACGATCTTCAAATGAGAAGTGTCCTTGAGACTAACGAAATCGAGACGCCCTATCTAAGTTTAGACCCTTCTTTTTCGATATCTATGAGCAAAACACATAACGAGCAGTCACACTCTCGGAACCGCAGAGCATTAGACGCTTTATTCGAACCAGTATATGGCTTTCAAAAGTTTGTCCCCGAAAAGCTCACGAAGCCTGGGGAAACATCACTTTGGAAGCAGCTTCAAGCATTCGACGAATCTCGGTCTCGACTTCCCCCACGTAGCCAACCCAAAACTTCTGGCGGATATCGGGAACTGGAAGAGCATACTAAAAAACAGCTAGTTGAAGATACTGGCCTTTTTGGAACATCTGTTGGGGATAAACGTGTCTCTGGTCCGTCAATAATACTTTCATCAAGCGTCGCCTCGTCGAAGGTTGAGTCTGAAGGCGTCCAATCTTCGGTGGTTCCCCGCAGAGATTCGACCGCATCTACCTCACAATCTAAGTACACCCAGGCTAGGACTCCAAAACTAATGCGCCATATCAGCCTCGGTCATCGGGGGTTTGGGATCGCGGCTCCAAAGGCGGCTTCAGCCGAGCTGAAGGTGGAACATGTAAATGCTGTTCAATCTACTGGCGCAAACATTGCTAAAACACCATCATCATCGAGTTTAGCGCCCATGACACCAATCAGGCCCGCCTCACGAACAATCTCGAGACCGCTTGCTATCTCTGCCTTTTCTCCCTCTTTTGATCATAGAAATGCTCATCTAGATGAACAAATCCAAGGCCCCAGACCCAATACACCAACCAGGCCCATTCAAATTAGGGCTGCACCGTCGAGCACAGATACTATCAGCACTTTGAAGTCAGGCCCTACTATACCCTATTCCATAGCCCGAAGTGCGCGTCGTGATGACCTAGACACCGTATATTCGAATGTGCTAAGAGAAGAAGATCAAAAAAGACTGTACAATTCGAAGCTGCGAGCGGGTGGAGTGCCGGAACTACCTTCTACACTCTCTCCCACGACTGCAATGGCTCCATGGCTAGTTGTTCTGAACCCGTCTAACCCTGATGCAAGCAGAGTCAACGACTCAGTGCTTTTTAGCCGTTGGCAACATGTGTTTCCTATACCGTCTCAGATGAAGGTTATGAAATGGAAGTCTTTATCATGCCCAGCTGCTGTTCCTTTGACAACGGAATATTTTCCTAGTCAATCTCAGTTTAACGCTGAATACCAACGACAGCCATATAACATCTCCCAAGAACTTGATGATGAGATTGGAGAGGAACAACCGTCTCGTGCTGAGTTCCTACAAGATCTTGTCAGTGCTCGCTTCGCACATGGCTTTCAAGTTATCATAGGACCATCGGTAGCGAAGGCCTTCGACCAGAAAGCTATCCGCATCGCCGACATATTCTCAATAGACAAAACAGTAGGCGATGGAACATGCATTTTTATGGGTATCGGCAACACAATTCACCAACTATCGTGTGTTAATGGCACCGAAGTTGAGGTGAATATTTTCGTCCGTAAACCAACTGAACCGCTGATGCAACTGGGGCACACACTATCCCCATACAAGCCAGCAATTCGCACTGTCTTTGATAAGACCTACGAAAGTCTTGAGATTGACATAATGACCCCCAAACCCGAAAGGAATTGGAACTATATCGATTCTTATCTCGCGGGGCACACAGATGATATGACAGAAAACCTGAGGTTCTGGCGGGCCCGTTTTGTGCTGATTCCCATGTATCCTCGAACATCATCTATCCCCCAAGTAAAAAATGAGGACGACGTAGAAGAAATCCGACTTGAGGGAATCAAGAAGCTCGCTCAGCTATGGCAACGTCACCGCCACCTTTCATCGGCCGAACGCCACTTCCAAAGCGTTGGAACCAAGAAGCGAGACCCTAACCCTCTTGATATCATCTATAAAACAGAAGATGTCTCCGCAGTCATTGCTGCAGAAATGGAGACATTGCCTTTATTCGAAAATATTGAAGGCACCCACCGTAAGGGCCTCGTATCAAACAAGGAGCGCTTCTCGAAGTCCAATTTCAATGTGGCGGCTCTTGCAGAAGCCATTCAACAACCTATTGAAGCCGGCGGGATCCGAATGCAAACACGGCGATGGCATTTTCGACTACATTATCACTGCTTTATTGGTTCAGACATGACCACCTGGTTACTCGACAACTTCGAGGATCTTGAGAGTCGCGAAGAAGCAGTTGAGCTCGGAAACACTTTGATGACCTATGAAGATGATAGATCGAAAGACAAAGACAAAGAGACAAGGGACCTGAAAAAAGAACGCGAACGCGGTATATTTGTTCATGTAGAGAAACGGCACAACTTCCGAGATGGCCAGTATTTCTACCAGATCGTCAGCGAGTACGCCAAACGTCATCCACCAAGCTGGTTCAACCGAAGAAGGGATATCTCCGTGCCTTCGACTCCCGCTTTGGAGAACCTACCGGCGAACTCTCCTCGACCGCTCCAACCTGTTGTCCCACGCCCCGGCTCGATTAGTGACGAAACTTCCCAAGCTTCCGGTGGCACAACACCAACCGTCGCGCCTATGAATACCACTGGAAGTAGGCGGCCAAAGGTGGTCTTGAGCAAGATGATGAAGTATGATATCGACCCTCGCAAGAAGTCTTTTCGGCCCGAAAGGATCAATCTTTATTATGATAGGCTGCACAATCCCGATAACTGTTTTCATATTCGGCTAGAATGGATGAATGTGACGACGAAGCTCATCGAGGATTCTTTAAGACACTGGGCAACCATCGCTGGTCAGCATGGTCTTCGCCTAGTTGAGGTACCTATTACAGAGGCCTGTAGAGTCAACGAAGTAAACGCATTTCGGAGGCCATTTCGCATTAGACTTGCAATTCCACCACCAATTCAACGTCCCACTACATATTATAACCCTGGCTCATTTAGCCCGCAGCCGCAGCCAGACAAATACTTCTACCACAAAGCATTACTCAAGAAATTCGACTATGTTCTCGATTACGAAGCTGCTTCGAACTTCCCAAGCAATGTGGACGTAAGCTACACATGGGGCAAGCCAGATTTCAAGTATTCACAATATATTCACCGTTCGGGCGCCCATTTAGTACAAATCACGGAGGATGGCGATTTCCTATGTGTGGCCAACCGACTGTATACTAATAGAGTCGCAGCCACCCAACAGACCCAAACTCAAGCCCGAACTGAACCAGCGCTATCCCGACCTATCGCTGCTAGCAATGCACACGCAAATCACCGAGCCATCGAGCCCACAGCTTCTCCCCTAACAAGACCTATTCTCTTCGCGTCATCTGGCCCTAGAGTAGCTCATCCTGATGCATCACCTGTCCGTAGCGTTTCCGGTGCAAAAAACGGTGGAGCCACTACAATATTTCCTGTGCCAGAAGCGCTCAAGGACATCCTCGTCAAATTCTGCACTGACGAACGAGCTCTCGAAAACTTCTATAAGGAGACTTTGGAGAAGGGTATTGAAACGCCGTTGACAGCTCCCACAGATTCAGGTGTGATCCCCGATGCCGGTATCCCATCGCTAGGGCTACCTCCCGGTGTTCTTAGTGCCAGCGGGAGCGACTCATTCGCTAGTCCAGCCCCCAGGGCTAGCACACCAAGTCTAGCCAGTTCGCTGCTCTTTAGGCGAGGAAGTGTCCAGTATTAGATGCTGCGAGTTCTTGGAGGCTGGGACATTGATGTAGGTGACCGGCATACGCACCTGCAGATTATCTACTAGGCCGGGGAATACCCTTCTTTCGATATCTGTGATCTCAGGGCTGTGGCCTAATACCGTCGGGTTACGCGTCACTCTTCAGAACCAACTCCCGCGGGTCGCTAATTGGAGCTAGTGCTGTATTGCAATTGAGACTTTACTCACCAATCACGTGCTACAAGTATACTATGTAAGATGTGTGCAAAGCTGGCGCTAGGTCAATACAAGCTCAAATTTAGCCATAAGTCATTACGTGTGTCAGCATAAGGAGTGCATAGGTTGTAATCATTGTTAGTCAACAGTAGATACCCAATTAGGGATACAAGATAGCTACATCATAGGTAGAACGCCAGACACGATTCCTCGCATATATGCAATATAGTAATTTACACGACACAGACTCGTAGCTACCCAGGTAACTACCTAAGCGCATTCATGTACCTATTTAGGATGATGTGGTAGGAACAATACTAGATACAGTGAATTTTACCACCAAAATGCGGTGACTCAAAAGGGCTGGTCAAGGATCTGGGAGGGAATCCTGGCCTAGTAAGCTAATTTATAAATGTCATTATGAGGCGAGGTCTACACAGCCACGACACGTTTTCTTGTATGACCATATATTGCCGCAATGCACAGCACTATAGGTATCTAGATCCCTTCGGAACAATGAGCCAATAGACCAATATAAGCTTTATCGCCCGTGCCTATATCTTAAGCGTGCGTAAGGAGGCTATGTATCTCAGTGAGTATTAGGCATAGAAGCAATCCGTTCTCTCGATTCAACACGTAGTGTAGGGAGATTCACGATCCGGTATAGGACGGGATGGGGGCGAAGTTTGCGCGTTTACAAGTTAGGAATACCAAAGAAGCGAACCGCCTCAGTTTGCTTCAGGTCCCTGGCCTGGCTACAGCGATGACACACAAGTTTCGGGTTCTGGTGGTATGAGCGCCGTCACTTCGTCCTAAGAGCTCAGGTCTTAAATATAGAAACGTTAGTTTTCACTACTACTGTGGCCGGTAGGCTATAAAGTAGCAATGGTCAAAGCCTCGCAATCGCCCTATCATTTCATCCATTCGTTAGACGAGAGAGGCCCTACCCTGATGGCAAGTGTGAAGGGACGGGAATTTACAAACCATATTACATTAGTACAACAAGACATGAGTCGACCAGCCTAGAATCTAGAATGCCATATACAACTACCTATGGCTAGCTAGCTTGGTGGAACGGAAAGTGAAAAAAAGAAGAAAAAAAGAAAAAAAGCCACGCATGGAATTTCGCCTTTCCCGTGCCCTCCCTCTTCTTTTCGGTAGCTAACTACGCATAGCTAGTGTAGCAGTTTAGTTGGGCAAGGTGATGCTACTTACCACATATCTTACCTCAGAATTTCATAGTGAAAAGTAATAGTATGTATAATTTCATCATCACTTGCGGTGAGTGCTAGAAGTGATCATTGACAAATGTTGGCAGAAAGCATCCATCTTCTAATGACTTGACGTCTACACAAGTTTTTACCAAGCCGCCATGCATCCATCGGTTGGCTTGGTAATCTATTTAGTGCATCATTGGCGGTAGATCAAGTCCCGGAGGGAAATCTTGGAAACGCTTTGGTCCCGTCTTGGATAAGATGCTTGATAGAACTTGGCAGGAGAAGGATGCTTGGCTGAGAAAAGCTTCAATCGGATTCGTGTGGGGTTCCCGAGAACATCAAAAAAAAAAAAAACACTTCTCGTTCTCGGGTTGCAATATCGTCGTCATGTGTTGGCGCCATCGCAAGCGCTTCCATGGTGTACACGCATAGTGTTTATGTACTTCTCTAGAGGGCCCGGCCATACGGAATGTACATACACTAGTATCTTATCTCACCGAGTGACCTTGATCGCTACTTTCCATGGGAGGCCTCTTCCATTGTCATTGTATCGTACCTACCTAGGGTAGGGGTTAGGAAATAAACCCCCACTTTATATGTGGCTCAGGTATTAAGGCACATGTACTCCGTACCATAGTGTAGTAGTGTGCTCAGTACTATACGTAACGCTGCAATCTCATGGAGGATCCCCATTGTTTAAGTATATACTATGTAATCCGACCCAAGCATGACAGTGAGATATAATGAGTGATTTATTGAAATTCTTGATTGCGACTGCGACTGGATGTCGCATTATATATTAGTAGGTAGTAAATACTGAAAGTTATTATGTAGGTTAGGTAGCTTGTACACTACCGCGCCGCAGCCCAACATGTTGCTCCGTCGTGGTTGTGTTGTGTTGTGTTGTGTTGTGTCGTGTCGTGTCATGTTAGAATCATATAATGCGTATCATATGGTATTTCGCTCGGACTGCCTACACCTATCCTCTATTCCCCATTAAAGTTCCCTCCCTACATCGTCGTCGTCTCTGAGTGCTTAGTAGGTGCCTGATATTTACCATTTTTCCACTTCTACGTGTTATTTGATTGCACTGCCGATGCCTATCTAGAATAGGTCAAGTGTTGGAAATACTACTAGCATGTACGGCGTACTGCCCCTGAACAGCCGCGTTTCCACTCACGTCCAGCTAGGGTTTCAAGAACCACACATAGGCTATTGTATACCCGTCCACTGTTTGTTCAATAAATATCTAGATGTAAGGGAAGTAACGAGGCCTCACTCACTCACCATTCTCCCTCGATACCGCTCGGATCATATCTACCGAAGTTTGTCTGCCTCCACTAAGCCTCACCAAGGCATTCTTCCCACCCGGCGTTGCAGTATACCCAACTTGATGCAGAGGGATTTACATTATAAGATACATAACGGCATCATCCTCGGTGAAGAATTCGACCTCTTATCGTTTTGCAGTATTAATTAAGCCATATCTTGTTTCCCCCGGCGCCACAAGAAACCCAACTAGCACGGACCGCCGCCACACATCTAATATCTAGTCACATCACTCTCCACTATCACATACCCAAGCCAAGACCTAGGGCACTTGCCTACTGCCTGAGAGTACAACATCCCTCCGACAACAGACTCTGGCCCCCAACACAACCACTCCCTCTCTCTTCCGATTTCCGATTGCACTACACAACAACATATAGTCAGTCCTCAAGACATCGGCATCGCTCTACCGAAGACGCAAAAGGTAATTACCCTATCAGGCAATACGTCCTCGTGCAGACCGGGGAAGGATGCTAATCAGATTCGCCATTTTTGGCAGACAGATTCCAAGAATGTCGCCAACGCGTGAAGAGCAACATGAACATCGTAAGTCGTCTTTCGCGATCCAGGCCCCACTCGGACGCAGGCTGCATAACTAGTGCACTACTCTATACCTTCACTACACATTTCCCCCCTTACTTATGAACGGACTACATATAGTAAGTTCATAAGTAAACAGCAAAAGCCCTTTAATGAGCTCTCCACTCGAATTCCCGTGCATCCATTCCACCCTTCCATCAGGCGGATCCCAGTGCTACATAGTTGTTGCATATGGACCGAGTTGGCAGACATGTTTGTTCCGTAGCCGCCGCTACTATTCTGTCCTGTCACTTTGCGCCAATTCCCAACAATCCCAGGGGGAAAAAACAGGGGAAAAAACAAGGCGGAAACCAAAAACAAGCATTTTCCTTTCTCCCCGCACTAAACATGCACAATTGCGCTCTGACGCATGCCTAGAGCTTACTTCCCCCATTTGGCGGCCACACATTCTTTTCACATCTTCTACTTGTTACTCTGGTTATACCATCAGCGTCGAATTGTACATAATATACTAACGAGATGAATTTGGAATCAGTCAACTTGTTGAAGACCACAGCGAAGGCTAAACGCTTTGGAAGAAGTACTAAAGGCCTTAAATATGGATGGCTAAATCCCTTCCGCCATATTGAGTATAATACACCAGTCCGAGCCAACACAATCGACACTGCTGAGAGGGGAGAAGCGCCAGGTAGTGCGACCCTGTCACTTCGGCAGACCACCACGGCGCCCAGTGCTCTTCCAACCCAGAATAATCAACCAACGCCTACGAGCAAAGAGGGCGGTCCTACAACACAAGGCGATGAAGGCTGCGATTCCCAAGCAACGACAACGGTCAGCCCGGTTGCTACTCATGACAGTCAAAGTTCCCTACACCGGCGGAAGACTGGGGTTCCTCTAGGAGATTCTCGTCCCGACAATACCGATGCGCCAGAAGAGGAAGACGAAATTAAGAGTCCCAAGGGCGATTTCACATTCAAGAATCAGATTCAGCGAACGATTCTCAGTACCCCTATCAACATTTTGTTGCTTGCTGCCCCAGCTGGTATCGCTCTTTGGGCTCTCAAGATTCCAGGCCCAGCCGTATTCATCGTCAATTTTATTGCCATCATTCCCCTCGCTACCTTACTTAGCGACGCAACCGAGCAGGTTGCGCTTCGCACGGGCGAAACCATAGGCGGCTTGATTAATGCGACGTTTGGGTAAACATTCCGTAGATAAACTTGTTCATGGGTCATAACCTTTACTAACTTTCACCAGCAATGCCGTTGAGCTTATTGTCGCTATCATAGCCCTTATCCAAAACCAGGTCACAGTTGTGCAGACATCACTTGTTGGTAGTGTCCTATCCAACCTACTTCTCGTCTTGGGTTTTTGTTTTGTGGCTGGAGGTTTCAACCGCCCTGAGCAGTATTTCAACACTACTGTAGCCCAAACAGCTGCTAGTCTCCTTGCATTAGCCGTCGCTAGTTTGATCGTGCCCACTAGTAAGTGATTCCCGAGTTGTTTCTTATTTTGTCATTTTTTAGGGTATCAAGGCACTCTTTAGCTATTATCACATTCCTAAATCTACGACGGGTTGAAACACTCGCAGATACTTTCAGAATGGCGATAGCTGACTTCGATTATTATAGTTTTTGCTCACACGCCGGATTTCTATACCGATGACGCCATCACATCTCTGCCACCGTCTGTAGTTCCTCAGTTATCCCAGTAAGTAATTATGAGATTCGCTTTGAGGGCTCCCTTTGAGCTGAGACCTGTTCCCGAAACATACACACCCTCCCTAATTCCAATTTCTTCACGGCTTGTGCTCAACATGATCATAACTAACCCCAAATGCTAGTGGCGTTGCTATTCTTCTTCTTCTCACATATTTCCTATTCCTATTCTTCCAACTCAAAACACATAGCGAAATGTTCAACGAGCAAAGCCAAAAGGTCCCGAAGAAGGCGATGTTTGGGAAGCGGGAGAGTTTACCCAACGGCGCGATTGCCTCCGGTGTCGCGAGGGCTGGACAGGCGGGGATCACCATAGCCGGCCAGAATGAGAATGTGCAGATGGATAGTAAGACGCAAGAAGCTGACGAAGAAGGGCCCGAAGAACCGAGACTGCATCTATTCGTCGCCTTGGGCAGCCTTACCATATGTACCGTCATCATTGCCCTTTGTGCCGAAGGTCTAGTAAGTGGCATCGAACCTATCTCATCCGTCGTCAAGGAAGAGTTCATCGGCCTTATTCTTGTCCCTATTGTTGGAAACGCATGCGAGCATGCGACAGCCGTTACGGTTGCTATGAAAGACAAGATGGATTTGGCGATAGGTGTTGCTATTGGTTCTTCGATGCAGGTTGCGCTTTTCCTCATTCCCCTACTTGTCATTATCGGTTGGGGCATTGGTAACGACGAAATGACGCTCGCCTTCGACACATTCCAGGTCGTCACTCTTTTCGTTTCAGTTCTCCTCGTTAATTATCTGATCGGCGATGGGAAGAGCCACTGGCTAGAAGGTGTGCAATTGATCGTTCTCTACGTGATCATTGCCGTCTGTGCATTCTGTAAGTAAATCACCGCTTAAGAGAACTCCCAGGCTAACCTGATATAGACTACCCTAACGGCACTGGTGTTACTGTCCAAGACGCTGCCACTGTGTTAAAAATATAACAACTGGCATGATGCCACGATTCCCCAACGACTATCAACACATTTAATTAGCTCTTCACGCTCATTGCATAAACCCCCTATTCTCCTACAACCGATCCGAAGTATCAAAATTACAACACACTGTATAAATCCACGACGCCGAGAATTCTTCATTATTGACAGATTCTTTCCCCGGATACAAGGAATGGAATTGAGGCGTTTGGGTGTTACAGTTTCCCCGTTTATTTTCATTGTTCTTTTTTCATTTTTTCAGGCGTTGGGTTACAAGGCAGACAAGAGGGGCTACCCGTACTATTACACCTAATTTGAGCCCGTCCCCACGGCGAAAGATGACGCATTTTATTGCTAGGTCTCTTGCAATTATGGTCTTGCTATAGAAAATACCCCGTTGCAGTACCAAATCATACGTTTCAAGACATATAGTCCCCGTGGTGGTGTGTACAGGTACAACTGAATATGTCAGAAGGGGAGAAATTTGAGGTTGCTAGATCAAAAATAGAACAATAACCCTCAGTTTCGCCTCTTTTTCCGTGCTAGCTTGTTTGCTTGACACGTCAGGTTGACAGTAAACATCAGACACGGACAGCTGGGCCGCAATACTACTTGACCTAGATGCAATGACACGTGGGTAACACTAACGCGACTGAATGAAGCGAAGCGGACGTTTCGAAATGCCCGATCTGCAGCCCTGACCCTGGTTCTCTTTTTTGCGACGCCCGAAATTCTTCGGGTCTCATTTTGTTGTGACCCGGGTGTTTGGGAGACTTGGGCTCGGTTAGGCTTTGTGCGTTGCACCCGCAAGATCTCGGATCCGAGTGGCTTAGCGAGACCAATCGTCGTATTGTGTAACCACTCTGTCGTCATACCCTTCATGTATGGCTCAGAAGAACAGTGATGCTAGGGTGTTTTCCACAACAACTTCTTTCGTCTCTCGAGACTGACTCGCCTATCATCTCTCTTTTTCTTCAAGACATATCTTATACGCAGTGTTCTATTATTTACTAATGCTAGGATTCCCCCCTTCCCCCCCTTATACTTCGGTACAGATCAAAGAGAAACCATGGTTCGATGATAGAGGGATCCTAGGAAGGAAGAAAATTCTACCCCCTCGTCTGTCATCACTATTCTACATGTGCTAGGACATCTCAGCGCGGTCCGGGCTTCAATAGGCTGTCGGTGTCGCGTTATTTACTGTTAGGGTGATCATGCAGATTTTCGCCCCCACGACCATAACATCGTAATCTCGGCCTAAAGACCTAGCCGAGATATAACATCAGCCTTGACACAGTATTGTTATTCAATTTAGCTTTGACTAAACTCGAGTTCGTGTTGGTTTACATGAAGTACTTTGGAACCATCGGGTCGGGATTTAACGGATCTATACTTGATTTATCACCCCGTACCATGTTCCACCTATCCATATGACATTAAGATAGATGGTAAGAGGATTGAGTGCAAAAAGCACTTCAACAGGGCGACAGCAGTTGTGACGATTATATGTCTTCAATACTGAGGGATGAGTAACGAGACAGTGATCGGCTCCCCTTCAACTCTCCCGATTCGTCTCCGGAACTAATGCATCACTCAAGGCGCAAGGCTCCAATCACAACATCCCCGAAGCTAATTGATTATCGAAACTAAAGAACTAGATCGAAATTAAGAAACTACCTTCTTTTATTCTACGTTGAGAAATCTCGTTATGGTTCTAGGTGTCTCGGGTCAAGTCATTCCGATGGCCGTAGTTCTAGAAAACATATTATATCGTGTATTCGATGTCCTCGAGCCGAAATTAGCGAAAGAGGGAACTTAGCTAAAGCAGGTAAGTATCCGGTCCAATATTGAGGCCGAAAGCATTCAAGTGATTAATAGATGCTTAGTGAGATGCCTACCGATTCCAAATGTCCGCCTGCTGGTGCGTCCCGAAGCCGAAGCCGAAGCCGTCCACAGATGTATAATAAACCCAGCCGCAGCCCGACGGGTTAGATGCGACGAATACGGCAGCACGAAGAGAGCTATCAGATTTCCAAGTGGAGTCAATCTAACCTCTCTAACCTCTCATGAGTCATCCGGAGAGCGGTTTCAGCCGCATATATATCAACGCTTTTCCCAATTCTCATGGGCTATTTTCATTTCATCGCCGTCTACACAACCCAGTCCCTAACACATTAATCTCCTCTTGTTATCAACCACATGTACTAGATGCCTACACCTTATATAATTGTTATTTGACGTTAGTTGTGACCTAGCTTGAGTCCGAGCTGGTATGTTATCATACTTTATTCACTCATCGATTTACGGTCCTTTCATTTTCACTGCGAGTTCATCGAGACAAATAACAAGCAACTGATTTATACATGGTCTTCCTAATCTATTCTTTCTCTTATCTAGATTTTGAATCTCTTGACTTCTATGCGGTTGCATATAGTCTATACACTAGCCCCTAGCTTTTCAAGTTAAGAGGGTATCTACTCCTTCTTGTCACCAGCTAAGACCTGCTTCTCAGTTGGGGCCGCAGCAGGGACGTCCTCATCACTAACGTCAGAGTCGCGCTTCATGTCACTGAAATCAGTGTTCAGGACGAACTCCTCGTCATCAAGCTTGCGGAACGAGAACCAGAAGATAACCGTCAAGACACCACCAGCAATAGTAGGCCCGAAGAAGACCCAGACTAGGTTGGGATCTTTGATGGCGGGGGCGGCAGCCAGACCGAGAATAGCGGCAATGGCGCTGTTGAACAGGTTCAAGGATGCTACAAGACCCTTCATGTTCTTGGGAGCCATGGCGTAAGCGATACCGTACAACGATACGTTGACGAATACCTCTGAAATGGCACCAATGATGACGGGAATAGCATAGAGACCATACGGGATGGGAGATAGCGCTGGCTCGCCTGGTGCGACAATCTCGGTACATGTAGAAGCGTTGTATCCGCAAGGCGAGGTCTGGTAGACATAGTATTGTAGGAGACCGTAGCCGATCGATCCAAGAGTGCCGAGCGCGAAACCGAAGGTAATACGGGAGATAGAACCCCACTTGATACCCCTCCTGCGCAAGAAGGGATAGACGATATGGTTCATGATAGGGACCACTGTAATGGAGGTTAGTCATATTTTCCACTGTTATATCAAGGGGGAAAGAGGGCTAAGCACTTACAGACAACGATACTGACTGAGTTCAGGTTGTCGAATAGATCATTGGGTAGACCCTTGGTGTCCAAACCAGCAGTCAAGGCGTTGGCAGCAGCGCCGAGACCATAGTCATTGACCTGCCAGATAGGGGCGAATGAGAAGATAGCACAGGCCTGGAAGGTGCGCTTCACATCGTTGACGAAGTTGTCGTCGTATTGGTAATCCTTGGTGCTACCGGCGGCGCGTCGCACGCTAGGCTTGCCAATCTCCCAGAAGCCAGCTCGGCCGATCTGCTTCAGACCACCGTTGGCGAAGATGTCGCCAAGAACCTTGAAGACGTTGCCCAAGTCCGAACCTCCAGGAGGCTGCTTGATCAAGCGCGGGTTTAGATACCACAGCAGGGGAGGTAGGATGAGATATAAGATGGTCGGGATCAAGTAGGCGGCCCAGTAGCCGACAATCTTGGCAAGGTAGGTCGTGGGGATACCGAAAACGGCGCCAACGTTAATGAGGAGGTAAAACCACAGCATGACACTGTTGATGGACTCCTCGGGGTCAACGATGACTTTCTCGCCGTTGCTATCCGTGATGATGTGCGCCTTCTTGTGCGGGCTCTGGTCGATCAGCGTAGGGGAAATATTGGGTTTGAACTGCGCAGCGCCGATGGCAAGAAGGTACAGAGAGAAGGCAAAGGGGCCAAAGGCATTACCGGATTGGAGGACGGAGGGAAGGGCGGAGATGATCATGATGATGTGGGCGATACCACAGATGGCGACACCCTGGCAAATCATCCTGAACCGACCGTATTTTGTATCGGCGAGCCAGCCGAAGAACACGGGGAGCGCGTACGCTAGGAACTTGAACGACTCGGTGACGGCTGAGGCGACGGCCGAGCCCTTGCCTAGCGCACCGGCGGTGAAGTCGCTGCCCGGGTATGTGGCACCGGTGCCGGGACCGTTCGGTGGGAGGGGAAGGGGTGCACGGATGAAGTTCTTGTATACCTGGTTGCAGCCGTAGTACGAGGCGCGCTCGGCGAACTCGACAGCGCACAGCCAGTAAGTGGTAGAAGGCATCTTACCGGCGACGCGGCGCAGCGATGCCTTCTCGGCCTCGGTGGGAAGAACGAGTCCTTGCCAGATCTCGTGGCCTTCCGCATCATACGTTACCTCATCTTCATCCGCGCCGTGGACGGCGGCCTTAGCGGCGGCCTTCTCCTCATCTACGGAAGACTTGACATCGCCTACGGGAGCGGCGACAGTCGCGATGGTGGTCTGAGTGTCTGGAGTCATCGAGTTAATATTTGGATCAAGAACACGGGAACTTTTTCGGGTCAGGCTCATCTTACCCGCCATCGTGCAAGACAATGCTGTGTCTCAAGCCGAAAACTAAGACTACAGAGGGAGAGTCTTAGATTGACAGTCAATGTGGATGCGACAAGTCGGAAGGAAAGCGATGCACGGGTGCAACACGACTTGGCCGGTTATATAGGCAACTATTTCTACCCCTACACTCGCCTTGTGACCTGTCAATCGGTTTGACGGCAGCATTGGCGTTGGTATTGGCATTGGCATGGGGCATGGGCACTGGCATGCTTGTCGTCCGTACTATACCTGCGGCGTTGCTTATCACTCGTGTGCGGCGTCAGGGCTCTCGATCGTGTTGGGCATATGGTCACGCATCTCGCCACTCACAGTTGAGAGAGTCTATACTACTGTCGGACTAGCAGCTTATCGGCCGCCGAGAAAGGTTGGCATATCAGCGTCCTTCCTCCTTCAGATTGGGTCAAAGACTTGCTCTCCAGTGGAGCTAGAACTTCATAGCTCCAAATGAGGGTAACATTCCGATATGGAGGGCCTTTTTCCAGTGAGAAACGACGGCTGCGTGGCCACCACAAGCCATCGAGGCGGCGCGTGGGAATCAATGATAGTGATGGGGATGGGGAACACTTTTCTGCCAAGGACTAGGCGCATCATTGTACCTAGTCGGCGGTCTTGGCTCCTGGCATATCGTGTCCAATCATATTAACCAATTTCTTCAGCCAGAATTTCTTCGGTTATAGTGTCGTTTTTGCAGCAATCTCCTGTACCCAGTCAGCCTAGACTTTGCCCACCCATACGACCGCCTTGGCCTTCTCGGCATCGTTGGCTCTATTCCTTCAGGTTTTCTGGGCAGAGGAAGCGAGCGTGTTGCGATACGGTTTCCTACCGCATTAGGCAGGTGGTTAGGGTCATGATAAGACGGCTAAGGGAAGGCTGTGGAATCGCCATCCAGACGGACAATTGCAGTATTGGCGCCGCTCCAGGCCAAGTCTCCTTGACAGAGCTTGATAACGCCATTAGAACACCATCGCCACCAAGCTGCGCGGGAAGTTTGCACCGCCAAGATCATGCTAGAAGCACCATTCCGTTCTCTAGTCTGCGTACTATCTTCTAGAAGGTCTTGTGTCCTTCCTTTCCCGTTCTAACCAACAGTAGGAAAAGCCGCGGCTTGCCGACTGCGAACACAATTTGATTTTGGAATCTCTCCATGACTGATTTCCCTGTCGAGGCAACTTTAGTCAGGGCTTCTTAATATGCTCAATACGCCGCGACGATCAATCTTTCTAGGCCTCCGTCTTGCAGCGTCTAGTCCCCTGTGGACTACTACACACCAGTATGTACTAGTAAATGGTCGATAATGATAGATACTGACGTCTGCGCAGTGCAAAGCGCACGCTGTGCTATTGTTCATGTGGCCGTTTGACATGGTACTGGAAACCCCTGTCGTGTTCGAGATACCTGTCGTCCTTAAATCTGATTTCTTGGCTCAGAATCGTTTTCGTCTCCTCTCACTTGCTATCGGATCACGGCGCTGATTCTATTTACCCCCCAATATTCCTTCATACAGTTTAGTGCAAGGAGTTGATGACCAGTTGATGATACCATTAGTAGTTTACTCGCACGTACACTATCGCAAGGAAATTAATTAACTAGGGTACCTAGGTCAAACTTCCCGTGGATTCACGAGGGTCGCATCCCCTCAAACGAGACAAGGCTAGCATTGATCCAATAGGGGTCAATAAGTCGTTATGGGGACTAGTACCCCCCGCCACCAGTTCGTCGGAGCATCGCCAGACTAGGGGAGGACAACTCCCTAGACTAAGTACAGAGTAAGTAATCGGGACAAGATGGAAGAACGCATAGTGCAATCTAATTTAAGACGTCGTTCGCAGGCCTCATTCCCGTTTCCAGTGTATAATCAACAACCTCTCTTTCGAACCCCGCTGTCCTTTCAAGCAGCTGATAATCCATAGCGTCACTACTAAACAAACAAGCAGCGGATAAATGCTCCATGATCAAGCTCGGTTAAGTCAACGCTGATTCAGCAGCAAAGGATTAAATCTGTAACGTGATTGAACCACAGGCTAGGAGGCAGATGTAGAATCCTTCTATCTAGGGTAGAATATCGATTTACGAGGGGAGTTAGGTATGCTAGTAGGTATTGTTAGCAGTATTAATTGAATGTGCATATAGTATATACTTGACTCTCCTCTTTATATAACATTCTGGTTTCTCTTCTATCTCTTTTACCCATGCGTAACAGAGATTTAAGATCAGGCTAGAGTCATTTCAAGGTAGTATTCGGTGCTTATCTACCCAGCGACCTGGTACGCTTATGCTCGTGTCCTAGATACTGGGAGACTGGGACCATGGGAGGAATATTCCAACGTCCCCAGATTTTCCAGATTAAGGTAGGATCCGCCAAGAATATTCTATCCGGGTAGGTCCTCATCTACACTACCATATTTCATTTGGGTAGCCAAACCACAGCTCCGCTTTGGAGCGCCACAAAGATATACAGCCCTATAAGTGAATATGGTACTATATCGGTATTGGCCCATTTCAATTTTATATGGAATTCCTATCAGCAGCTAGTGTAGTACACGAAAAACCTTGCACCCGTCTTACAACTGATTGTCACGCAACCTTCCCCGGCTAATGTTACATTGATGTATTCGTTGTGGCACCCACCATTGTCGCCGTAGATTTCTCTAACACAATTATTTAGAGCGTTAACTCTTTGGTACATCCCAGAGACACTAGATTGTAAGAGGCACAGTCCTATCATAGAAGAGCTCTCTTAAGAGACCCGTCATGTGGTGTATTGTACCGTCGTAAAAGCGCGTATCGGCATGACCGCGTGTACACTGGAAAGGCCGTGTAACTTGACTATGTCAGTCTCGTATTAGTTCCCTCAGACAAAAAAGAAATTCATCTGGTCAAGGTTTTAGATGGGTGAAGCAAGTGTAGCAACGTAGTATTTAGTTTTACCATTGTATTACCGTAGATTAGCACACTTGCCTACCTGTGCGGTTAATCCCACCCATTCAACACTACCTACGATATACTAATATTAGATAGATAGGTCCCTTTTAGGGTAGATTTAACTGTGGGGAGCATTGCGTGTACGGGGTCGTAGAACTTTGCACAATCGAGATAAACCATTGTAATATATACCTATAGGACCAATTGTGGTACACGAAAGGTACCCCGACTACTTTAAGGTAGAATCAATAGATTCTATAAGAAAATCAGGATAACAAACTTTGTATATTCGTAATGCTCCCTTGACGTGGTTTGGAGTTTCTAAAAAGGCAATAGAAATTTCACCTCTCACTGTGAATTTTCAACTTCGTCATTCCTCATATTATTCAAGACGATGTGCTCTTGTTCAAAGCCTTGCCTAGTGCCCTTCACTTGTAGTGGCTCAATTCTTTCGTGAGGTATGCCTCAGCCTAAGGTAACTTCGATATCTGATGTATCTAGCTGCTCCCAAGCTTCTTTCCACACTCTCCCGACCGCTTTCCTGTATGCAATACCCAGTTCCCATTCAATACAAATGACATTATAAAACTCATACCTAGGCAGTGACTTAATGACATCAACTTGAGCCCATTCCTCGAAGTCAGTTTCTTCATCATTCCTATCCTTCCACGTAGTGCCCCCTGAAACCACTACACAGTCACAAGCTTTGTAATTTGTACCGAAACTTTCTTCAGCTCCATTTGATATCAACACCCCAGCCCAATCGCCATTAGAACTGTGAAGATTAAACATGGATACTCGTGATACCACAGCTTTGGCAGCTACGGACCAAACTTTCTGTTCCCCTGCGCGTTGTAAACGCACACCAACGAATAGAAAAGCCCGAGAAGCCCGAAAGTTAAGATACGGCTGAAAGGAGACTGCAGGCCTATCTATTGAGTGGTCTGGGATTTGCAGCGGCCACAGGAAGAAATCATCCGGGAGATCATCATGAACGAATCCTTCCTCTATGCTACCATCTTGAATTACCGAAATCCTCGACCAACCATCTGGTAATAGCATGGACTTATCCTTCCTCATCTTAGCAGCCTCATAATAACCATTGTTGATGGGCTGGTTCGTACCAGTGTCTACATCAACCTTTTGCCAGTCCACTTTAGGGTAAATCTCAACATTATCCCAAGATATAACGCCACGCGCCGCATCGATATGTTGATGTATGAACGGTTTAATGGTCAAGTTAATACCCCCACCAGCCCAGCCAGCCCACGACCAACTCGGGAGTGCCGAACCCAACCCGCCATCGATAACTCGGCGATGAATAGGCGTCCAAGGTGCCCAAGTGATAGCGTGGTCGAAGAAGTATTCTGGCATCCCATATAGTATACCTCCAGGGAAAGATCGAGATAATATGTTAATTATACCGGTAAAGGCACGCAAGCCGTCACCAGGAAAGGATAGGAGCAGTCTGTTATACGTCATGACAAGGATTTCGTATTGGAGAAGATTAGGCCATCGACTAAGAGTGATGCTGTAATAAGACGACTTTTCTTTTTGATTCCGTGGAATTCTTTGATGGAGGACATCCGTGCTCTCCTCAATAACTCGCCCGCCATCACTTGAAGCTGGTTGGGATGGGGGACCGTAGGCTAGTTCCTCCGTCCATACGGCACCTCGGCACTCCCAGAAGACGCGGCCCTGCTGGAAGATCAAGTTGCGGTTAGAAAGTGTACGCTCCTGAAATGTCCATCCTCGGCGATACCACTCTTCCGAAGTAATATTCGGGGCAAACTCGGGCTCAACAGCTAGCGTCTTTTCTGCTGGAGAGAAGGTTAGCAGAGGAGACCCGAGGACACGAGGGCGCGTGACTCCTGGGCATGATCCTCGGAGACCGTGATTGGCATCATGGCCATCAGCAGCCACGAGCGTCAGGTAGGCATTCGCATATATAGCGCCCATCTGCTCTAATTGGGGTAACTTTTTATCGACATCATCTTGAACAATGCATAACCTATCCGCCCAGAGATAGGGTATATTCAAGCGATACACCAGCTCAATGGCATCGCGAACAGTGTCAGGTAGACGAGTTGCATTGGACGGTGACGCAAGTGCACGTTTCTGACGTAGGTTCTGTTCGTTCGCTCTTGTTGTCTCGAGAATGTCTTGCAGTTGACCCCACACGTAGCTTAGAGCAATATACCGAATATTGGGGACACGATCGATGGGGATTTCCACTAGACACTTAGAGATAACGTCCACGAGAAGCAACGGTGCCAGAGACGGAGGAGGGATCCTCGTCCATCCCGTTAGGCTGTGACATACACCACCATGCTCAGTATCGCAAAACCTTGCCCAACCACGCACCCGATCAAGGTCAATCCAGTCAGGATTCAGGTCGGCGAGCTCTAGATCGGCCAGCGTGAGAACATTATGGACGAGACCGCAGGCCAGACAATCCGCTTCGCTCTCGATGGGTCCGAAGCTATACAGGTAATCCTCCGGAGGAACCCAACGCCAGATTGCCACCGGACACGCATCCTCATATGCATCATTCACTGGGTTCTCGGTGAGCTTTTCGATAACGAACTGGCAAACGGTGCAGTCTTGGCTTCGCCGTATCTCCGCAAACGTCCCCACCGTCAGCTCCTTCGACTCCGCATCTGGGGGTGGCTCGTAACGACCTGTAATGACTAAGCTGACCTTCTCGCATATTGGGCATTGCGCTTTCGAATGCATGGATGATTCAAAGGGGACTACTGTCTTGTAGTATGTATATATGCTTTTGTTTTGAATAAATCGAATGTAAACCCCAACCTCGATGATGAAATGCTTCCTCCAACTCTCTATGTCACCTCCCCTGCCTGCAGATACCCCAACACCTCCTATTCGCTTTCTTCCTCATGATTACAATCATAACTTCAGGTCGTTGCTAACATAATGATGGCGATGCGGGTCAGACCCTGTCAAAATAATACCAATAATTCATCTAGCGCTACCGAATTAATAGCCACCCTGTCGAATTTAAGCAGAGCATACTATTAATCGTGATGTCCCGCCACGCGTCGTTTCGCGCCGCAGGCCCAAAAGACTTAGCCGGAATCATTCAGTTTCTTAACGATGGTGGGCTGCCCGATACGAGGTGGTCAATGAGCGAGCTCCAGATACTGCGAGGATACATAAGCGCATGGCCACACTGGAACACCCCGTTGCATCGGATGGTAGCCACGAAACAGCGAGATGGTATAGAGTATCTTCTCGACCATGGCGCGAGTGTTGATTTTTGCAACTCACTGGGACGAACACCGCTTCAAGAGGCAACCCGTCTCGAGTATTATGAAGGCGTTGAATTGCTCCTCGCCCGGGGTGCGGATCTTAGTGTGCCTAGCCAGGGACGGTCCGCTGGCAATGAGATAGGGGATTATGATGATCCAGCGGGTAAGGACATATATGTCTTGCCTATCCACGAAGCTCTAAAAAACGGCGATACCGAGATGGTTCAGATTCTGGTCCGAGCCGGCGCCGATATTAACGAACCTTCGGAAGGCTGGCGACCTCTCGACCTGGCATTGATTGATCGCCAAGTCAATATCATGGATGTGCTTTTTGAGTTAGGAGCGTCGTTCTCTTCCATCCAGGAGACTGAAGGTTACGACCAAAGCCAGCGTCAAGAGGCAGCACAGGCTCTATTACGTGCCGCATCACATTCCGACTGGTTTCCATCACGATCTTGTTACCCGTTGTTCGTGTCCGTGCTTGAATCGTGCAATGTCAATCAATACACAGTATCTGGGACCAGCGGAAAGCAAACAATAAATTCAGATAAATTGATTCATGCTTTCTTCGTGGCGGTTTCTTCAATCGCACAGAGCATCAATATCGAGCCTACGGAGGATACTTTCTGTTCTCTATGCTTCCAATATCAGACACTAAGTGCTTACCCATCATGTAGTTGCTTAGGCGAGGGCACGAGTCAAACTTCAGCAGACTGTTTCAGACACCATGATAACCTAGAGAACCTGGCGTCGTCAGCCAAGTCGGGCTGCCGGCTCTGTCGTACATTCCTGCAAGCGCTAAATTTGGTTAAGAACCACCGCTCCCGCGTCTCCTTCGTGATGACTAAATACCTACAACTCCCCCAAAAACCTGACGTGTTCTTGCACCTCCATCGCCCTAATAGGATATTAGTTACGGTAGGTGACCTTGCGGCTGAGCTTGAGTTCGGCTATCTTAATGGTGAGTTATAACGCATATATCCCAATAGCACTCGCTATCTCCTATCCGGAATACTAATAAAAACGAAGAAAGCACAATCAAACAGTCGCCCTCGATCGATGACTACGAGAACGGGACTTCGTCGTCGAGTTCCTTTCAGATTGCCAAAGCATGGCTACACAATTGTATAACAAGCCACGAAACCTGCGGCCACGTCTCTGCAGCGCTCCCTACCCGCGTCATAGACGTCGGGGACGGCAGCCGTGATCCGTTCCTATTCGAGAGTAAAGGGGCTCACCACAGTTACTGCGCATTATCCTACTGCTGGGGCACCGTGTCCAACGCGCATCAGACGACGACCAAAAACCTGCAACGGTATTACGCGGGAATTCCGCCTCGTGAGTTACCACCCACACTGGTTGACGCTATCCACGCCGCTCGCGCCATGGGGTTCAAGTATATATGGATCGACGCTCTCTGCATCATCCAAGACGACGACGATGACTGGTCGCGCGAGGCTGTCAAAATGACCCAGGTCTACGCCAATGCCGCTTTAACCATCACAACCTCGGTTGGCGGCAGTTCCCATGACGGGCTGTTCCGCCCGCACCCAGACGGCTTCTTCAACCCTCAACAACTACACATCCGGCTTCCGAAACGCGATCGGATAAGAGAGAAAGCGCCGATTAGGGATTCAGATCTCTCAGTCGTCCGCCAGCGCTCGACTCGCCCCCTCTCTTACCTGGCCATCTATCCCGATGCGAACTTTCCATACATAGGCTTCGCATATATTGGGGCAATGGGGAGTCCGGTCGAGACGCGGGCGTGGACGTTGCAGGAGCAGATCCTCAGCAGGCGGATTCTCTATTACGGCAACGGGGCCGTTCTCTGGGAATGTCTAGAGGCCAGCGCCTCGGAACATGACCCCGACGGGGTTCGAAACAGCATACAATTCCCCGACAGATGGAAAATCAAGCAATACTTCCACAGTCACATGGCTTCCGAGCCACAAAGCACGACAGATGGCATGGCCTCCGATTCCGAAGCTGTGGTTCTGGACAAACCCTTCGCTACGTATTGCCGATTATTGGAGACCTACGGGAACCGGTCGATTACCAAGCCGTCGGATCGGATTACCGCGATCCTGGGTCTAGGCCAGGTCATGCAGGAAGTGTCAGGGAACGAATTTATCGGCGGCATCTGGAAAGGCAACCACACCCTAGCCAGCCTGCTTTGGAGTATCGAAGTGCCATCGTCGAAGGAGAGGGCGAGGAATTTCCCCACGTGGAGCTGGGCGTCCGTCCCGCCCGAGTCCGAGGAGAACCGAGTGTTCAACAATCTCGGCGAGACGGAACGAGCTGTGTACTGGAAGGCTAAAGTTGTTTCCTTTGACGTGCGATCGAATCTCGCACAGACTGAGGTTAAGGGGGGTATCACGCTCGAAGGACGGCTCGGAAGACTACGGGACGACGAGAATTACATGAGGAGCGTAAAGGGGGTCCTACGTACAACGCCATACATCTTCATGGACCTTGCTGCAGACACAGCCGCATTGGAGGACGACTTAGATAACATCTGGTGTTTCGAGATGGTGACTCTGAGCGGAGACGGGGATCTGCCTAGCAAGGCTTGTTTGCTGCTGCGCCGCGTGGATTACGCCCGTAGCCCGACTTTCGAGCGCATTGGGGTGTATCAGCACATTACAAATCCTGAAGACATAGGCAAGGTTGAAAGAATTGTTCTTATTTAAAACTCACAAGTTAAATTGCATTAACCTGTCAAGCGTATCTTCTCGTCTAAGGATACGACTGAATCGATATGATCATCGAGACTAGTCACCTTCATCTAAGTTGCGAGAGCGGCTTAATACTAGGTGAAGTTTATATAGATGGGTGTCTAGAGGTAGTCCGCCGAGTCTGCTCTCCCCGATTCATGAATTAGTGTGCCGATGACAATACTTATGCTTACTAGTCAGGCCACACACGTGAGTCCATTCTATGATTCTTAGTGCTGCCTGGAAAAGATGTGTTGGATTTAGCAATCAACTCTACCACGGTCGAGGTATATAATGCCTCAAGTTGATATTACTTTTAATAGTCTAGGGCTACTCAAGGGCGAAGATGTTCCCCACGATTATACCCTGATACCGGCTTTGAAACTCAAGTGCAACATGTAGTCCTCATCAAGACATATTAAAAGCTAAGTGGTAGCATAAAATGTAATTTCATTCCGTAGAGCGTTATGATGAGGCTCTTCTAATCCTGTACTCAAGATTCTCAAGGTATCTGCCACCCCCTAACGCCGGGTTCTAACCTAGGGTCGATCTCAGTGAACTCCCGAGAAAAGACTTGACTTCATGTTCCAACCTTTTACATTCCAACGAGGCTCCTAAAGCCTTTTTGAATGCATACAATCACAATACCCCGTTGACATGATAGTTACTATGAGCCCAAGGCTGCTAGATAATTAGGGCGAATACGCACTATATGAGTAGGTTGACCATGTGTTCGGGCCATGAACCCCAGAGCAGGGGTCTGTCACCGAGGCGTGCTGAGACGGGTGTTAGAATTCGCAGCCTGCGGCGCTTCTCGTCGACGTCGGCCACATATACGAAGCCCATAACGTTCGCATCGCGTATAGTGTCCGGGGCATCATGCACTGAGGCATATGCTACCGCTAACACGCAATTCTGCATCATCATTGATGGCTCTGCCTTTTCGAGCATGTCTGTGTGTATCTCTCCTTCGTCGTATGTAATACCGCCGCCATCCGCGGCTGTTTTAGATGGTGCTTTAAGGGAACCGTTAGTTGTTGTTCTAGAAAGACGATTTTTTTTTGGCGGGGTGGCAATAGAATTGAAGTAAGTGGATAGGTGGATGCATCGCCATCTACGCAGAATAAGAGAATAGAGAGAAAGCATATACTTACCCTCATTGATCCTCCAAATCGAAACAGCCGCAAAGTCGACCTGCTGCGTGAACGGACTGAGGGTCATCTTGGCATTCCCGAAGAAGTACTCCTTAATTGCCGACTCGCGAATAAATTGCATGAAGGTTTCGTCACGCTCCATGACGCCGCCGGATTTATCCAACCCGATGACCGTGACCGTCTCACCGGCACTGGTAGTCTGGCCCGCAAATCGCTTCTGCATCTCGCTACCCACGCGTTCGGAACCGAGCACGATAACGATATTCACCGAGAACTCGGCGACAATATGTGCGACGAAGTCGTAATACGCGGCGGCCCGAGTGCTCGTTGGCACACCACCAGTGTCGATTAACATGCCGGCACTCTTAACGTCAACATCCTCGGCGAGTCTCGATGTAGCAGCGATTGCAAGCCGGCCGAGCATGCGCTTGAACAGTTTTGGATTGTCGTCCGACTGCGGCAACCCAAAGTAGTACGCCAACGGTAGCTTCACGGGTATCGCGCTCGCGCCACTGCTGGGTAGACTGCCCCAGTCCGTCGTGATATCGATGAGCGTTGCGAAAACGGCAGCGCTTAGAGTCCCCGGTAGTGTGAGCATGCCCTCGCGGGAATCTGTGTTCACGACGAGGGGTTGACGGCCCATGCGAGTGGCCCAAGAGGCGAGGGTGCGTACGAGGCTCGACTTGCCGGCGTTCGGGGGCCCTACAACGAGCACGCGCGGACCCATTTGTCCCGTCCTCTGGGCCGCGGCGCGCAGGGACTCAAGCTTGAAATGTAGGTTCAGGTAGCTGACCATGGGAGTCTCGTCGGAGGTGGGCTCGGAAGTGTAGGCATCATATGTGCCCGAGGGGGGCGCTGTGATCTCGAGTGTGCAGCCGTGCCAGGTATTGATCTTGGACTTGGTCGCTGTGAAGGCGTAGGGGGTGTTAGGGGCAAGTTCGGTGCCATCTTTCTCTGCCGTCCCGGACACAAGCTTAATAGTCAGTGTCGAGCCGTGTGGTATCTCGAAACGATACTCCCAGAATGGTTCGAGTGTTTGTGTTGTCGTGGGAGCTGACGTGGTTGAAGATGCCGTCGTAGCTATTGGGGTAGCCTAGGATAATTAGTCGGTTGAGGGAGAAGCGTGTGAGGGAGAACCTACTGTGGGAGCCAATTGCCCCAAGCCTGGTATCGACATGTTTAATTCATGGCATGAGAGAAGCGTGGGCAACTCAAGACAAGATGAAATAAAATAAATATGTTCCTGGTTGAGAATGGAGCTTTCAACCTGACCTGGGTACTTACTCAAGTAGCCTCGCTTGTAGCTTTACCATGTACTTGCAGCTTTCAGTGGGGCTGTTATGTACCTACTATGTACATGTATTTTGACCACGGTGGGGGACTATTTTGTTCCCTCAACTGACCTCGCTCACGACAACAGTATCGGGAATCTTGAGTCATTATCATCATTCACCCTACTTATTTTCTACCTACGCCGTTTATACTATCTCCTAGGTGGATTATATGCCTTGTATCTTCTGTTCCACGTCTACCGTGATCTAAACCCCCATTTCACATCATTTGCTTGCTAAAACACATCAAGACTGCTTAGGTATGGGCATGCGAGTATCGTAAATAGCAACGTAGGCCTTCTCATTATTCGTGAACATCGTGATCGCCGAGTAGATTTCTATGAGAAGTGGTTCTCCTTCTAACAGCCTCTCTATCTTTGTATGATATGGTAGAGAACGCGGCAAACTGGGTATATATGCAGCAAATCCCGGATGACAACTGTAAAACACCTATGCGCCTGTGCCCCCTTTGGGCATGTGATATTCGGTGTTTCCGAACCCGATGTCTCTGTTGATGACGCTTTTTTGCATGCTGCTTCAGCTCCGTCCTTCTCGATAGCCCATCCCATCTGATCATCTATCCTCTTTAATCTGAGAGTTTCTCGAAAATTTCGGCTAAGCTTCTGACACCTAGGAGCACTGCCTCGTCCGGCCCTAAGCCGGGAGTCCATTCAGCATGTGCGAAGTCAATCATCTTCAAGGTATATATATGAGGGAAGCTCGACATCTCGTCATAGTCCTCATCGTCGTCTCCGCTCACATCTTCAACTTCGTCATCGAATGCGACCGCTTCTGTAACGAACTTGAGGTCATCGTCGTCCATCCCAATACCACTATCCACTCTAAGGTTAGTGCTGACGACTCGTGGTGCGCTTCTCTTGTTAACTGACGCAACAACTTTGGTGCGTATCCCTTGGATTTCTGCCTCTTCAGCCTTGGCTTTCTCGATAGCAGCTCTCAGTGCCAGCCCGTCTCCTTCAAATACGAAAAGTAAGCTGGAAGAATACATGCGACTCTCTTCGTTCTGTAGTACTTCCTCGACTCTTCGAAGATCGTTGGCAAACAAGCCTGCAACGAATTTCCCCAGCTCCTGGTCGATACCAGCGGCCTCGTTAAAAATGAATAGTTTAAGTGATTCCACCACATTTGAGTCGTTCACGTCGTCGCGACCCCAGAATTTGTTGTACATCATGAAGCCTTCCTCATTCGGCCCCGTCACGTTCGCAGAGGGTTCTTCCTTTCCGCTAGATGTTGTGTATGTGGGATGGGTACCGTTATACACCTGCATGCCAGCGATGCGAAAGCCTAAATTCTTATGTGTTGTACTCTCTGTAATCTTATCGAAACGCTCCCTCTTCTCCAGTGACGCATTTTTTGACCACAACTGCTGGCCCATTTTGGTATCCATGATATTGGGCTTCTGGAACCCATAAGAGGCGTTCAAAAGAGTAATAGCGCGGTCTGTCTTGATTGGACTTGTTTTGGCCTCTGGTCTCTTATTTTCCATCGCAAGCTCCTCTCTACTCGGTGCATCTTTCGTGAGTGGTTTCTCTACGTCAACCTTCTGGGCGGCCGCTGGGACTATACTTGGTTGTAAATGAGATTTCAGTTCATCCTTGAGCCCTTTGGGGATCTCGGCTTGTTCGATTAGGCCAGGGAGCTGCTCATGTATTGAAGCGGCAGTAGTGGTGTTGAGCAGGGTGAGACTACCACAAAAGACAGGCATAAGCTCGGCAAAGTCGGGGTGAAGTTTAGCGGACTCGTAAAAATCTACTTCAGCCTGGGTACAAGGCTTGACGAATAACTCGCCGCCGGCGTCGCACATTGTACCGTCGCTAGATACGCACCGAAATTAGTATGAAGAAGGCGGCGTTCTAGCGGAGAACAAAACTGACTGTCCGGCAACAGCATGCTTATAATCGACCAAGTCCTGATGCTTTGGAACCTCTTTAGGTTTAGTCTGAGCGGTCTTAGCTCGCTTCAACTCGCGTAATTCTGGCGTGGCCGACATAGCTGTTGGTGAGGAGAAAGATCTCTTGAGACAACTGGCCATGTCTCAAACAGAGGGCAGGAGGGGAATGGCCGGTGTGGCAGAGGGGATGCTTTAATAAGTGATTAAATAGTAGGGTTTCGGCGATGCACGTCGAGGGATGAGCGAAACCGGTTGTCTATGGGGCGGCGTAAGGGAACTCGAGTGGCGGATTTAAAAGCTGGCCGGATGACTGAGAACTACTGGGCAGGATTCATCACATGGCCAAGCAAACATGAAGAGAGTTGGAGAGGCAGGGAGTAAGGTGATTGTGTCTTGTGAAAGTCGAGATGCGAGGAAAGGTGGTTGACACGGCATTAATTAATACCTACTTCGCTTGCACCACGTCCATGTGCCGCCCCGTCTTCTGCCCGTCCCAGTAAAGCGTATTGAAAATTGGGGGGCGGTTTTAGTTTAGGGAGTGACCCATACCAGCTGAAGGGGTCCACAGGGGGGGACTGTTACCGTAGCATTCGATACCTACTAGCTCACCCAACCGCAGTGCGTACGTAAGGTACCGAGCGCAAGACCATTGCGTACCCAGGTACCTAGGTACACTGCAGTAGAGCGGCGGCATCAGTGGACGCATCAGCTAGTACATGGTAGACGTCAGGCTACTGCTGCAAGCCTTGGACCGCAGCTACCGCAGCAGCGGGATGCTCTGCTCTCTGGACCCCCCTCTGGACCCCCCCCTTGGCTACGACCTAAGTACTTTACATAGTACTTTACATGGTACTGTACCTGTACCAGTGCTGACCAATGAGAACACGTACCTAGTTTCGGGCTGTACCTTGCTCGCTTTTGATGATGTGGCGAGATGTCGGGATGCGAACTCAGCCACATAAGAAATCGTCCTTTACATTATAGACCCTCACGCTACCGTGAGTAGGTACCAGGTAGGTACATTCCCCCCAATTGCCCTTCGCCCATCACCTATCGCAGCTTGTGCCCATCATTCTGCCTTGACGAGTCCCGTCTTGGTCCTATCTTGCCCCATTGCGCCGCCACACATAAACAGCTAATACTAACGACCACAGCATTATCTTGTGCTCTGTCTCTTCGGCCCTTCCTCTCCGGGTCTCCCGGCAGTCGGGTCCTACCATGGTACGGGCACGTATAGGCACGTATAGACACTTAGCTGACTTCACAGCCATCATAGAGAGAATACCTAGACTAGGTAGTCTATGGGATGTGTCTTCACCGTAACTCTATCTGGGTCTAATGCATCTTACCTCTTGTACTTATTCATTACTACCAAGTAAGATTCGAGTTTGTATTCTCTGGCCTTTTTGGTTGGTGTGGTGGTGATTCGAGCTTGCTTCGATATAGCGCCAAGAGGGAGAACTTCAGCTGTCTCTGAAAACGGCGCAATAGTCGGGCAAGTTGGCTACTTGCGGCTGCCCACAGCAAGGTGTATGTCAGTTATCTTACTCACAAATCATATTCAACATCTATCGATAGCTGCGTCAGGGTAGTTGTTCTGGCAAACCATGCGTAGTTTATTGACAAGTCTAACAGCGGTCATGGGCACGCATAGCCAATGATCCAGGCTTCATCGATGAGTAGAGAAGTAAGAAAAAAAAGGCCCCCTACAATATATAGGCTAGCTGGGTAAGTTAGATACCTGTAATATTGGATGGTGGGATTCATCGTCTGTTCCCAAAAGTACCTACTGCCGGTGATGCCGTGCTACATTCACTCACCACGATGCAGCTGCTTATTGTCTAGGAAACTACCTCGATACCTACTTACTGACATACCTACTTAATTACTTACTTAAGTATATTCGCTCATACCTCCAAGGTAGTTACTCCCCTACAACGCACCTGCACCTATAAGTGGGCATACATAGTACCTCACCTGGCAGCCCTACAAGGAGAGCGAGTCGATGAATGGCAGCTATGTGACGCATCTCGGTTTGCATCTCGGTTTGCATCTCGTTTGCAAATCGTTTGCCTATTGTGTCTCTGGCCTCTGACTGCTCCCTCTTGTCTCTACCTATATCCATCTGCCTCTCTACTGCACAATATCCAATCGAAATTCTAAGCCTCCTTACTAAGTCTCAGGAAGTTTCCAATTGCACATTGCCCTCTAACGAATAAAGCTGGAGCTGCGGAGGTTGATTACGTCTCGGCCGTACGTCAGTTCATCTCCGTCCGCCGCCATTCCTTCTACTGGTCTTCCAATTTTATGCTTCGCCCGGCACTTGAGCACGTTGCCCACCTTAGCGGTAAGACATTAGCACTTCCTGCGAATTTCCGCTTACGAGAGTGCACCTCGTGCCAGTCAAATCTATCGTGAGGACTATATTCGTTCTTGCCTTTCTTTTCAAGATTTTCATATTACCTCAGCCTCACCTAACTAGCACTGAGATTCCCTGCCACTCTGTCCTGCATCATCCCTGACACTATCTGCCGCCTTGCCTAGTTTGACCCTACCTGACCTCTATTTGTACCTCAGCCACCTGCAGCAAACCCTTTGCGGCCTATGTCCCACCACTGGGTTGGGTTGTACCTGAACATCGCCTAGACATTATAGTTTGCGGTGGCGGCAGGCCGAGAGTGCTCGAGAGATGGCGGAGCTACCTGCAGACACACCTAGCCAGCATAGCCAAGAGCCAATGGCAACTCAAATCGAGGTTACACAGCCTCCAAAAACCGATATCACTTCTATTATTTCTCAGCAAGACGACAGCTCCGTCCCACATATGGCTTGCGGGGTCGACGGTGCCGCCAACAAGGCCAAAAGTGAGGCCGATGAGTCCACCGGTGGAGACATGTCGGCATTCGAGGGCTCCGGCATTGGCGACCTTACCACAGGTGCAACGGAAGGTGTGAGTGGCCGAGGTGAAGCGAAGAAAAAAAAGAAGAGATCGAAGAAACCTGGAAAAAGCCGCAGGAAAATTACCGGCTTCGAGGGTGAGTTTGCCTATGGGTTACATAAACGTAGTCCCTAACACCCGTTTTCAGAGTATTATGCCGATGTCCCGACAACGCCTATGGAAGCTGTAGAGAAGAAGAAGCTTTATGATCCGTAAGTTCAACGGCTTCACATGGTTAACGATTATCTTCTTACGAGTCTATAGCGCACGGCCATTTTCCAAGTGAGTTCAGCTCAAAATCCAAAGGCGATGACTGGTTTAACTTGTTGAAGCCGCATTGAAGAATGCATACAGCGATTTCGAGCTCGTCGACGTCTAGACCCGCTGCGCGCGGACATGTTCAACAAATACCTCTTTCTAGGTGGCGTTGACAGCTCCCAACGCCAGTTTACCGGCATATCCAAAGACACAGATGCTATGACCGAGGCAGACTCTGAGAAGATCCGCGTAATGACTGCTGTCGACTTTATTGGTGGCAAGAACAGTCGTTTCTACGATGGCAGTGATGCTCAAAATTGGGAGGTCGATTTCGAGGCAGTCGTCAAGGGGTTTCTGTAAGTTGAAACATCCGCCCGTTTAATGTTTTTTTTTTTTCCTATTTACTTTTTAAGTAAGTTAATGCGCCTAGTAGCTCCCGGACGATCACCGACTGGTGCATGTATGACGGGGTGCTCATCCAAAAGGCTGCAGATCTGATTAAGAACTTCTTAAACTATATTCTCATGCAAGATGTCTGCCCCGAATACACTAGCAACATTGTGGCTGCCCGAAAGATCTGCGATATTGCCCCAATCGAGTTGCGCTACATCCACGAACTAACCTTGGAACTCCCTGGTGACTTCAACCGCGCTGCTCGCTCTTTATTCTGCGAGGGACGGGTGGAACAACTTGATAAGGGCGAGAACGATGAAGTCTTAGATCGATTTCGTCTCACTATCTTTGTGTGGTCCTTGAGCAAGAAAGCGGAACAATCTAAACAGAAGCTTCTAAAGACTGGCGACTTGACCACGATTAAGGTTGTCTCTACGATGGATAAGACCTATGAGATTCTCGGAATTGAACGACCCCGCCACAAGGACAAGAAGATGGTAAATGAAAAACTCGCAGAGATGAAGATGAACAGAAAGCTCAAGCCAGCTGGCTTCATCCGTGTCATACCGGCAATTATTGCACATGGGTGGGGTAATATGCCACGCCCAGAAGAGGTCGACTTCAGTAATGCCGAGGAAGAGGAATTTCTGCTTGAAGATGAGCTGTTGGCAAAGCTTGAGGTCGGGATGAAGATGAGTGTGACGGTGTGCGAGCTCAACGTTGGTCTTCGTTTCATCAAAGAAGTACACGAACTGCGTGTCTCTTTTGACACTTTCCTCCCTCAGTATCTCATGACAAATTGGAAAGACCCGGCCCCTAATGATCGCCCACCGCCTTCGGTGAATGACCCGCATTGCGAGGAAAAAGCTATGGGTGAAGCAATGGCGGATGACGAGTAGGTTAAGTCTGACTAACGGATACGCCTCACACCCACTCTCAAACGCAATATGCCCTCTGATGGGGCAATCCATATATGACGACGACGATGATGAAATGAGCTAAGTGTCTTTATTGCAAGAAAATTCGAATCCTGGGTAAAGGAACGAAATGTGGTCTTACATTATTCCAGAGAAAAGCATCGCGGGTCGGCCTTTAGACTCGAACCGACCGGCCCCATTGGGGGGTGGTTTCGTTTGCGAGGGCGCCGGGGGAGGGTACAAGCTTTTCTAAGAAAATTCTTCAGGCTAGTAGCAAGTGATAGAATTCGCGAGACGGACTGCCCTAGTTCGAGGCGACTATAAAAAAACGGTGAGATATAGGATCACTGCATACTGTAAAATGGTCTGGGGGATTTTAGATTCGAATTGCGGTCACAATGGTGTGTGAATGAGATGATTTCGACGAAAGCAATGCTCCGTAATTCCTAGATAGAGACTAGCTGCAAGGCGAATGATTTTCAAACGTTGATGGTTTATTTCTTATCTAATCTCTTGACTTCTAGTGTCCACCCCGGGTGATGGGAACATGATAGACTGCTGTAGGACTCCGCGTCTAAACATCCTACCGATTTAGGGCTAACTACGGTGTTTACGTCGCGTATCCTTTGGAAGAAATGAAGAAACGAGCTTGGAATGATCAAGAAGCAGGGTTGGCAAAAAAGGTACTAATAGTATTTTTTCATTTTCTATATCCTTAAATAACTCTTAAAGGGAAATAGCTATCAAAACGTAAAATATATCATTTTATAGCCCTTGTTTTAAGGATTCCAACGGTATAAAAGATATACCGTAAAACGAAGCCCTCGCCTAGTAATTCCCATTAGTATTTCTTTAGTACTTTTTTTAATACTAAATACTAAAATTAGTACTAATTAAAGATTACTAAGTTAAACCCCACTTTTAAATTATAAAGCATATACTATTAAAGTCTTTAAAAAAAGGGCTATAAAATGATATATTTTATGTTTTAATAGCTATTTTCTTTTAAAAGTTATAGCTAATACTAAAGAGTACTAAGCGGTACTAAAATCGGAATTTAGTACTACTAAATGCCAACCCTGTCAAGAAGCCAAGAAGATATTTATGTGGGGATGCCCAAGGTACATATGGGAGCCACAAGATTAATCGATAGCGTCTCTTCCTTCGAAAACGTACAAGGCCCTGCATATCTGATCATCGTATCTGTCCGTGCCCGCATCCTCCATGCGGTATAGCATCGTCATCGCTTGAACGACTTTGAGTTGAAGATGCGCTAGATCGCCGTATATTCATGCATGGAAATACCTATTCATCTCGGCCTTTGGCAGGGTTTAACCCTGGGTAGGGCCTATGCTGCTTGAGCCAATGCTCTAACTTTGAGTGGTGCGTATGCATCTACTGTATGTGTTGTTTCCGGGCAAAGTTGACGGGTACCTCTCCCGGGTGTTCGCCATACTCAGGATGGATCTGCCATGGGATGTTGAACATGCCTCACCTCGTACGATTACACCCCGCCTTTGCGCGCTGCTGGGATCGCGCCGAGGTTATACCTCGCTTGAGTGAGACTTATGCTGACAATCTACGTCAGACAGGCTGATTGGATTCTACATTACGCGGGTAAGGAAATATTCGGGAGTAAATAAGCGTAATTTTAAACGTCGGATACCCATCACGTGTTGATCGAGGAGCCTTATTTATACGTATTTATATAAGTAGAGAGGCATTGGTATACTTCACGTCGGGCGAGTTGCGTTTAAAGTAACTGAAGAGAATCAAAGGTACCACCGGGCTAATGGGGTCGGGCATTATGACTCCTGTCTGGAATTTTACAGCAGGTGAGGAGCCGAGATCATCTCAAAGTCTGTTGAATATAATTTTATTCGACACAGGATTCGGTTATGGAGCAGCTAGCAAATAGTTAAGAGCTAATGGAGCGACTGGTATAACAAGAGAAGAAGAAAAAGGGTATCGTCTACGACAAAGCTAGAGGCCAACAACGAATGTCTGGTCTATCAAACGCCAGAAAGACAACAGAACCCCCAAACGCCTCATGTCCCAGTCGAGGGTTCTATGTTCTTGAAAATAGTAAATAGGCGCCTTGAGAAGCAAAGGAAAAGGATTAGAATCAGTGTTGGTGTTCTGGGGTCTCGGGGATCTCCCATGTACTAGAGTCAATATTTTCAGGCTTAGTACTAGGCCGGGGTAAAATAGGAACATCATCTTTAGACATGGGCTGAGTGTTGACAACTGCATAGGGAGAAAAGGGAATGCTAGACGTCGCAGTAAAGCCGTGCCCCCCTCTACGTGCCGGGCTCGCGGGTACTGAGTAAGAATGCAGCCTAGGATTTTGTATGGGGTTCGGTCGAGCTGGGGTCCCAGTATTCGGCTCTAGAATCTGAACTGGCCTCTGAATAGGAAGTGTATTTGGCGGAGGGCCGTCAGGTTGATATGGAATAAAGAGATCCATATCTTGAGTAGGTTTAGGTGGAGGCTGAACTAGAGGGCTCGATGAAAAGGGTGTTGAGGTCAGACTTGGCTCGGTGGGACTTATAATAGTGGGTGTCGTTGGAATTGTTGTCTCAATTTTGGATTCTGTTGGTGTAGCACGGCCATGCTGGGGCTGAGTTTGAATTACAGTTGGCGAAGCGGTATCCGGAACGGTGGCGATATTAGAGGCCATCGGATTAAAATGAGCTTCTGTGAGGGTTGGTGTAGAAGATTGCTCCTTATCTGAGGGGCTTTCTTCTTTGAGTGTGAGTATATCATCAGCCGTATAAGTTTCTCCTTTGGCCTTCAGTCTAGCTGCCTTCTGCTCCTTTGTAAGAACATTGATCTTGATCCTCTTCATTCCATTCGTGATTTGGTCAAGATCCGCTGAAGTAGCAGTTGCCGTAGATGGATTCTCGGTTACAGCTACGGTGGTCTGAATGTTTGGAGGCAACGGGCCATACCCATTGTTGGCGTTAGTTAAGGCTTCTGGAGTCGCAACAGAAGAATCTATCTGAGTTTTTGCTGTAGCTGGCTTGGCTTTACGAGGCGCACGAGTCGCTCTGCCGCTGTCTTTCTTTGGAGGTGCTGTCGAACGATTCTTCTTAGAACTTACGGCCGTAGATGCCTGTGTGCGGACACTCATGGAAGAATTGGGCCGCACACTTAGGGAACTACCTGGTCGAGCGGTAGCACTAGTAGGCACTTGTACACCCGTAACACTACCAAGGGAAGAGACTGCACTAAGCCTCCTACTCGCCTGTTGCGGCTGTTTCGTTTCATTTTCCGTGGGAGCACCGCGAGCTGATGCCTATAAAACTTTAAGTATACATGTCCCATATTTAGGTTTCTAGACATACCTTTGACGTAGCGAGGACTGCTGGTCCCGCGACGGTTTTGCGCCGTGATTTATAGTCATCGTCTTCTAGGTAGCTGACTGGCTTCCTCTCGCGAAGAGACATCCTCGTAGGAGCGGCCGGAGGGTTACTCACGCCAACTGCAGCAACTTGCAAAGACTGGCGATCTCTTTTAGCCTTTGTAGCCTCGGTATTAAGCTCCGAATGTGTACAACTATCAATTTGTCGATTATTCGGTATGAGGAGCTTGCTTAACTCGTGGGCCGCCGTGGTCCAAGGAACATCGGGCGGTGGTGGCGTCGGCGACCTAGGTATAATAAATTGAGAAGCCGGAAGATTCGACAAACTACGGCGAATTTTAGCTACCTCGGTCATCTTCGCACTCGATGACTGCGTCGGTGAAGAGTAATTTCCTGGTGTAATAGTCCGTGTCGGCTTTTTAGGTTCTGGTGGAGGAGCGATTTTATCAGCATCAAAACGATCGAGCTCCGCGATAGACCACCAGTTCGGGTCATATGGGAATTTCAGCAACTTCAGATCGCTCTCGTTTAGAGTGCTCCGTCTACTCAAAGTGCTCCGCCTACTAAATGATCCGATTCTATCGCCCATTGCGTGCACGGGGCTATCTGTCCCTTCCTCCTTGGGTGTCATCGATTCGATTCCGGCTAGCCCACTCAAGTGACTCAATACTCCAGAGTATAGAGCCCTATCACTATAACCACCTTCTAGAACGCTAATGACACGTCCGTCGACACTAAGGCCTTCCTCTGATGCAATCCGAACTACGTCTCTCGTAAGCCGAGCATAGAATTCAGTAGGCACGTTTACTTTATGCCGTTGCATACCAGCACCCTCCCATTCGCTCGCATCGAATCCCGCAGAAAGAAAGATGGCGGCTTTTGGCACCTGACCAGCAGCACGAAACCGTTCTGTTTGCAATCGGAGATAGTTACGAGCCTTTTCGAGGAGGACAGAATACTTGGACTGATACAGCCTCCAGAATTCCACGTCTGATTTCCACTCGCTCAAGTGTACATTCCAGATGTTCTGTCCGTGGGCATTGTCAATACACAAGCTGGCATTTTTGACCTTCTCTTCATCACCGTATTCGCAGGGATATGAATTGATGTCATGAACGCTGAAATACCCAATCGACGTCTTTTTCCAGGCAGCAGCATTTTTGGCTAAACCACGCTTGTTATGCTGCCAGGAGATGGCTTGCGAGCCGTCTCCGTGATGCAAATCAAAATCGATAATGGCAGCATGGGTCAAGCCATGATTCAAAATTCCATGCATGATTCCGACATGGACATTATTTACCCAGCAGAAACCAGACGGAAACGAGGCGGAGCAGTGGTGTCCGGGGGGCCGTACAGCAACAAAGGCACGTTTGTGAGGCGACGTAGAAAATATAGTATCGACGGCTTCACAGACTGCACCTAACGCCCCTTCAAAAGCATTTAGAGACTCTGAACATAAGTAGAGGTCCCCCTGGTGAAAGTGTTGTGGAGGTTCTGCATCAGGCCCTCGGTTTATCTCAGGCCGTCGGAGCTCGTTTCCATTAAGCGCCAGTTTGGCCTCGGCCGAGTCACACATGATCTTCAACTCTTCCATCCATTTATTCCCGTGGACATTAGTCACCGCAGCGGATGAAATAGAGACCTTGCGAGTCGTCTTGTGGATGCGAAACGGAATGTTGGGCGATGTCTTTGAGTCCGGGTTTAGTTGAATAGGGTGTTTTCCTTCGCAGTGCCTCTCACCCAGTCGTACATATGCCATCGATACACCAAGAATACTGGCCTGGATCCTCTCGGGCCGCTCAACTATGGTACTTAGTAGATTCTTCGAAGCGCGTGGTCTCGAGTATCGGTGGCCGTAACAATCATCGTGCAAAATCACAATAGTCTCAGCAGACTGATCCGACGTGTCACAATGCAAATTCTCCAACTCTTTGGCGAAATAAAGGCTTGCTACTGAGGCAGCCGTGCGTGGAGGTCTTTCCTCTACCAGCTCCCCGCGACTCGAGACTAAGCCGGTTGGGGATTTCGCGGTGGTCGGGGAGAGAAAAGGAGTAGAGCTGCCCCTGCGCGAGACTGGACGATGCGGCGTGCCGCCGTTAACAGAGCGAAGAGAGTTCATCGAGGCCTTGCGAATGAGACTCGGGGATGAGAATTGGGTATCAGTAGCAGCAGCGATTCCATTGAGATTTGCCGTCGTTAGAGGGCTGCGGGGAGGTGCTCGTGTGTTGGGGGAAACAGACGACCTCCGTCGTTCGCCAGCAGACTTCGGTGGTGCATTGGGTTTACCTGGCTGCGGAGACGTGGAGAGAGAGAGTTGGTTGAGTGAATGTAGAAGATGATGGTCATGGCTGGTATTTTTGTTTGGGTTGTTTACAGGCGCCAGTACAGGTTGAGCTTGACTGCGCTCAGGAGAAGCCATGACTGGCGTTTGTTGGACATGCGGACAGTTCTAGATTGGACAACGTAAAGGAACGCAGGCGAATCGATATGTAGCTTTTGGTAAACTAATTATATTGCCGAGAGAAGCGAACATGCAGAGCGAGTTGCAACCTTAATTGTATCTCTGTTGAATCGTCGTGAGAAACAATACAATAAAATCAAGATTTGGGGATCGCCCATTGCGCGGGTACGGTAATCAAAAGTCCCTAACCCAGCGCGTAGCGCGACTTTGGTGGGGATGCAGACGCTACCTCTCATTTACACTACATATGCCTGCCGCTACCTCAGCAACAGGCTGTATCCTAGGGGTCTCCCCTCCCCCCACCACCACGCCTACCCCTCTATCTACCAGTACTACAGTAGTATGCAGCCATCTGACTGACGTCGTGATTGACGCCTTATCAGCTGGTTATCGCCACTCAACCGTCTCAGCGCCGACAACGGACTTTTCTCAACATTGAACGAAAACGATGCATTACTGTGATAAATAGAACAACCCAATACTAATTGCTTGATTCAGAGCGTCTTGAAGAATAGATCCAACGTAACCTAAGTTTTCCCCAGGACGCTAGTCAACCATTGACACGGTGCCCCGCCGTCTAAAGCCCCATTGTTTTGCTGTATCGTATCGGATCTGGTCTTTTTCCAATTTATAAGCAAGAGCTCGCCTCCATCGCCAGAGCGAAACCATACATTTGGGGGCTCGGGGGCTATCGCCCTCTACACTACCTACTCAACAACATATAGGTAAAGTCGCCTGCTTACCCTGAAACCCCCAGAGACGAACCATGGCGCCGTCTCTCGAAGAACCGGAGCCCGTCCAGGACGTCATCGACAACCCGCTAAAAGCGCGCCCGCAGCTTGTGGCACCCGAGCCCGAGCACTGCCCGGGCCCTGAGTCCGAAAAGGCTGGCCAAGCAGATTCATGCGCAGGATGCCCAAACCAGGCCATATGCGCAAGCGCGCCCAAAGGCCCCGATCCAGACCTCCCGCTCATCGCAGCGCGGTTAGCCGGCGTGCGGCACAAGGTCCTCGTTCTATCGGGAAAGGGCGGCGTAGGCAAGAGCACATTCACAACTTTACTGGCCCACGCGTTCGCGACGGACGAGTCGCGCACCGTAGGCATCATGGATACCGACATCTGCGGGCCGAGCATACCTAAGATGATGGGTGTCGAGGACGAGACCATCCACATCAGCAACTCCGGATGGTCACCTGTTTGGGTTACCGATAACCTAGGCGTTATGAGCATACAATTTATGTTGCCGAACCGCGACGACGCCGTCATCTGGCGCGGGCCTAAGAAGAATGGTCTTATCAAGAAGTTTCTCAAGGAGGTCGAGTGGGGCGACATGGACTTCCTACTCGTCGACACCCCGCCCGGTACAAGTGACGAACATCTTAGCGTGAATAGTCTCCTGAAGGGGAGTGGGATAGATGGCGCTATCATGGTCACAACGCCACAGGAAGTGTCCCTATTAGATGTACGAAAGGAGATCGATTTCTGCAGAAAGGCCGGTATCAAAGTCCTTGGCCTAGTGGAAAATATGAGCGGTTTCGTGTGTCCCAAGTGCACGCACGAGAGCCAGATCTTTAGGGCAACGACGGGCGGTGGTGCGGCGCTAGCGAAAGAGATGGGCATCCCATTCTTAGGCGAGGTGCCCCTAGACCCAAGAATAGGGATGGCCTGCGATTACGGCGAGAGTTTCTTCGATCATTATCCAGACAGCCCAGCCTACAAAGCACTCAGGCGCGTCGTCAAGGGGTTAGCCAAGCAGATTGGCGAAGAAGTCTTACCAGATGACTAGATGTTCCTACAGAAGTGAAAAGAGAAAAAAATACAAAGACGCACTCAAATCACAAAACTCGCAGGGAATCTCTCTATTTTGAGCACGCGGGCTATTGGACCCTATTGTATGCTTATGGGCCACCGCTATCAGCGACGCCTGTTGGTGCCGAGTAGACTCCCAGGCTGGTTTACCAGCGGCTTGCTCCTCCGAGCGCCAACGCCCGGGCTTACGCCTTACGCATTCGTAGACCATAATAGACAAACCCCTTGATCCTTGATCTTTGATCATTGACCTTACTCCGCAGCGAGCTTGTCTGGGATATCCACTAGGTCATCGCCACTCTCGATATCAACCACTTTTCCGACCTCGCTCGTGTTTCGCATCAATTCCTTTGCGCCGGCATACATCATGCGGCTTTCGGCATTACATGTCGTGGGGAGATAGTATATAAGGACATAGGGGACGGAGAGGCGGCCGGATGGCTACGTCAACGATTAGCGACTGATTATTCCACATCATATATCCCCCGTTTTTGGATACAACAATCCTGTCCCACAGAAAGAAGGCGAAGGGTGGAAACACGCACGAGCGTTAATGGATAGCTGAGCAATATATATCGCGGTGAGTTATCGGGCAGGTCGTCCGCGACCTCATCGAGCGACTTGTAGACTACCTTGTCATCGTCCTGTCTGATCTCGTGTGTTTTCTTATCGATCATATCTATCGGCAGCGCAATGATATGTGTCAGCCTAGCTCCCAATACACGCAAAACATCGCATCAGTCCGATGGAGACGTACATACAAATAACAGCTTGTGGACCGCTGGCGCGCGATGTGGTCAGCCTGAATTTGCGCAGGTGCTCCTTCGTCTCGGGCGAGAATGTGTAGAGTCGTGCTTCGGAGCTCTAAGACTGGTGATTAGCGGTTGTGAGACGAGGGATGGTGGGGTTATGAGAGGGAGGGGCTGTACCATCGCGACGGCGGGTAATGGAAGTAAACCGAAAGAATAGGGATATATAATTGCGATATTTGAGCAATGGTGCTACTGTATGTGTTTGTAAGATGAAAAATGCAGGTTAGCCCGATATATAAGGGCGAAATATTTACAGAGCTATGTATCTCGTATGTAGGAGGTCGTAGGCTCTGCTGTAAATATGTATTTGAGACAGCTTGGGAGGATGGATGACCCCACCAAATGACGAAGCTCCCGAGGACCACCTTAGTCAACTAAGCAACATACCCATAGCATTACTATTATAACATCTAGAGCTTCGTCACTCCTACCCGGCAGTGAACCCGTTTTTTTTTTCTTTGCAAATCCCTCTATACGCTATAGCAGTCTATCCCCAACCTTCATAGGCGCGCAATCAATTTGTATACCCTAAATGCTGGGGCTACAAATAGAAGATGGGAGTTAGCGTAATAAGTGCATTATGTAGAAAGATAGGGATGTAGGTATCTTAAAGGACAGACCGAAACAGTGCAGTAATCGCATGACCCGATAGGCATACGTGTAAAAGGGCCTGTCAATCACTTTACTATAGATAATAAAGCTAATACTATCAATTAGATGACTTAATATACATAGGTACGACGGGGTATCCCATCCCGAAGCAAGCTTGTGGTCTCAATTACGATCAGTATTAGATTCCTATGGAGGCTCAACTCAAACAATCAGCTCCCGCTTATGCTTTGGGTTCGCTATAAGTATGAGCGAAATCGACCGGCGAGCCAAAGTTTGGCGAACCATCACTGTGGGTACCAAGGAGTTGTATCATCGTATACCGACTATCGTCACAGGCGCCGGCAGAGTTGCTCGTAGCATGGTACGCGATCCAGGTCTGGCTCGCATCCGGGCTCTGGAAAAACGAGTTGTGCCCCGTGCCGTAGTTCCCGTTGGCCGAAGAGAGGACGCAGCCGTTGGACTTTGTCCAGGCGCTCGGTTTCGTAGGGTCGGTCACGCCATCCCAGGTCAACAAGCCGAGGCAGTAGCTCGCAGACCAGCAGTACGAGGCCGAGTATGCGAGGTACGTCTTCCCGCCGTAATACAGGGCCGCCGGCCCCTCGTTTACCGGCACCGATACCTTCTCCCAAGCTTGCGTCGGCTGCGAGATGACGCTGACCGACCCTGTGAGCGATATGTAATCTGAACCGAGCTTCTGGATGCACAGGGACTGCGCCGATACCCCATGAAAGCAGGAGAAGACGAGGTAGTCGCCGAAGCTGGTGCGCAGTGTTGAGGCGTCGATTGCCCACTCGTCCAACAGCTTGCCGGCATACGTGAATGTGTCCCAGGGTGTAGCGCCGCCTTTTCATTCATTACGTGTCAACCAGACGGAAATCATCACCGGGGAAGGAGAGAGATGTTGAGATAGCAATGGCAATATATACCTTTCAGGACGTGCATTCTCTGTCCGTCAAGATCACTAGCCCTGCCGGCAGTGAAATAAACGTACCAGGCGCCGTTGAAGTAGTGAACCTCGGGCGCCCAGACATTAGAGTCGCGCGAGGTGTCGGTAGTCGTGTAGATGACCTTTTTCTGGGCCGTCTTGAGGCCCGCGACGGTCGTCGAACGGGCGATCTCGACGTCGGTCCACGATGTCGACATGAGATAATAATAACCTCCGCTGTAGGTTACGAAGGGGTCAGATCCGCCGGGGCTGCGGATCGGGTTCGTCCACGCCGAAGCGAAGCTCACCACGGTCACCAGACTCAAGAGAGCCCCGAACATCTTTCCGAACCCCATTTCAAGGAGAATTACGCAAGAATATCGATCGTGGGATGACCAGTAAGGCTACTACTTACAGTACACATCGTGTGTCGGCCGCGAGTGGGAAGTTCTCTTTTATACATGGCGTCGATAAACTTACCTCTCTACATTGACGTGGGCAAAGCGGACAAATCCCCTGCCGCGTCCTGTATCGCGAATGAACGGCCGGCAGGCGTTGTCGCCGGCGTGGAATAGCGTTGCATTGGCGAACGTCTCATTAGTGGATTATTGTGAGGAATCGACGGGGAGCCGTCGGGAGAATGACGGGGCCGTAGAAAAATCGCTGAAAAGGGCAATATCCCCTAACCAAGCGCTTTAGTAGGGGACTTATGCTCAGTTCTGTTTTGAACGCTCATTGGGCCGCGTAATTGAGAGTGCATCGCCACACCCCGAAGTCAAATACTGAATTGCATGTGCTTTCGATGGTAGACAACCCAGGTCTATGACTAGCCGCTCTTGAAGTGACTTTACATGAGCGCTTCGAACACCGTCAGTTCACTGGGCCCAGGAACACGCATGATTAAGATTTTAATTACTAATATTGTTACGTATAGATGAGTTAAAGGAGTGAATCGCGTCATGCCCAAGTCCCTAATGCAACCCATAGTGTGATTTTTCTCAAATGGTATCATGACTACTGAATAGCAAGTATATATAAAAAAGACCGTTAAAGGGGCCTCATCATTAATCAAATAGGCATGCTAGGCCCTCCACCGACGCCCCCCAGAGAGTTATGGCCTAGGTTCAGTTCCATACTATCGTCGAGTCCGTAGCTAACGTCTCCAAGAAGATCACTAAGTTCTTGCTCTGTGAAATTTAAGTCGAGGTCCATCCCCGTAGGCCAGCTATCTGTAGCTGAGACGGAAAATGTTGAGTCCACGGCGGGCATAGACGAAGCCAGCCCGGCTGAGAGTGCTGAGGTCGTGGGCATCGAGGCTGGAATCGTCGCGGCGAAGTCCAAGGCGAAGTCAGCCGTCGTGGGAATAGGTTGCTGCTGTGTAGGCAAATTTCCCCGTAGAGCCGCTTTGAACTTGCCAAGGAGCGTGGGGTCGTCACAAGGCGTCTTCTGCATGCTCATGATATCCCGAGCACGCGCTTGAAGTTGCGCATCGCTCGGGAAGACACCCGTTTTCTGCAGCTCTCGTTTGACGTATTCCGTGAGCCCGTTTTCTAGTTCTCGACTGCAGAAGATTTTGGCTGGCGCTGGGTATCGCTGGGTGAAAGTTCGTAAAAAGTGGTTGGCAGTGCTGGCCTCGGATTCGAAAGGTTTCGCGTTGTCGTCGAGGTATATTTGGGGGTTCCCATGAAGTGGCTCGATCATCGCCGCGGGGTTGGGAGCGACGTAAGGTGGCTCAAATCCAGAACCGCCCTGCTTGATGTTCCAAGATAAAGAGACAATTCCTAGGCCTGGACCAGACTCAGGTGGCAGTATCCCCGCGTCGACTTTAAACCTCTGCAACCACTCTGCATTGTCGGCTGCCGTCTGGTTAAATGGATCATCACTGAAAGATGTGTTAGTAAAAGTAAGTCTAGACACCAAAAGATCGTCTCGACTCACTCATCATAAATTATCCATCGTGCCTGGTGTTTTAGTTCTTCATCTGTAGGCACGTGACGATTGGGGTTGTTGGCAGATGTGGTTGCTGATACGAAGCGGCCAAGGTCTTTTGCTAAGCGGCGAAAGCAGTTTGCGTCGTTGAGGAAATTTACGCTCAGTTTTATCGAGTTTGTACTGGATCCGCCTGGGGACTGACTGTTGTTCATCTGAGGGGATTTGTTGGACACTTGAGTCGTGTGCAAAAGGTCCGTTGGCGTAGATTGAGTAGTAGTAGATACATTTCTCCTGCTTGATGATGAACTGCCAGAGGTTGGACTGGGGCCGGACGACTTTGGGGGATGCCTTTCTCTGAAGTTTTCAAGCCATTCTTCGTCATCCGCTGCTGTCTGATTCCATTCGTCGTCGGCTCTATGAAGATTCAGATATTAGATATTATTACTCATAGTAAATGTCTGACTTGTTCTATAGGGATTTGGGGGTATGTAGGGGCGGTAGCTTTGAACAGGAAATAAAATATAAGAAGGCGTACTCGTAAACAATAATTCTCGCTTTACGTTGCAAGCCGGCATTTGTCGGCTCGTTACCAAGCGATCTCTGAAGCTGGAGGTATTCTCCGAGCTCGGCCTCTAAGCGACTGTAGTTATGAATAGTGGAATCGATTGTTTTTGGGTCAGTCGATCGCTTATGCGCACAGCCGACATCTTCGCTTCGAGGGAGATGTGCTCGTTGTCTAAAGTCCTGAAGCCAAGACGCCGAAGAATTAATCATGCGAATGAACCAATTCGCAAGCGCCTCGGATGGATTACTAGACCGTTCCTCCATCCTCCCAAGAATACGACATGATTCGTACTGAAGCTCGTGGTCCATGGCAGTTAAACCTAATAACAACTTTGCGTTGACGTAATCTTGCAGTTCTTTCTCAAACTCGCAATTCTCGAATATGTCAGATTTGCCGTTAATACGAAGAGATGATAAGCAATTAGAGCCTGGAGTGCGTGGATGAAATGCGGCTTGGCGTTTTGCCTCTTCATTAGAGGTAATTAGGTCACAAAGCCATGATGAAGAGGACACCCCGATGCCTTTCAGCATAACTTCTGCCCCGTAGATGACACGACAAGCTTCCTGTTGGATCTCTAAGTCGCTAGGTGTTGTTCCAAGCTCTTGGGTTTTATTTGTCATCCACCATTGCAGCTCTAATTTCACAAGCTCGTATGCATTTGTCGGAGAACCAGGCGAGGGCCGGCCAGCCTCGAAAGGATAGGGCGTTTGCCTCTCGTCATGAATCAGGTCTTATAAAAGAAAGTCAGGTATCCATATGTAGAGAGGGCTTCTGCTTAACTTACAAGGAGGGATCGAGTTCTCGACCATTTCGAGGACGGGCGCTTCGAAACCCCAGTCACCCTTCCAGTCGGCCATGGTATTACCCGTCTTAAAGTGTTCGGCGAGGTGATCGACTCTGACTGTCCAGCTATCAAGGACGACACCACAAAAACCACATCGTGATCGGATAGCAGGAGTTGTGACTCGCCATTTATCCATGGTCCAGGGAAGAAATTTAACATCATGGACAAGCCGTAGGTGTTGTCGTAAATGGTCCTTTCGGTAGAAGGTTCGCTCTTCCTGAGTTCGTTCGGTACAGCTAGAGAAATTATGCGATTCGATATGCGCGTCGTCTGGATTTTCTTCGCCACAAAAACCGCAACTTACTTGTCCGTTCTCAGGGTTAACAGCTCGAGGGCCATCGGGAGAGCAAATCCACCGCTCGAGAGATAGGTGCAATGACTTCTCGTGGCGTTGCCAGTCGTGCTTTGTCCTAAAAGTCTCAGTACAGAAAGTACACTGGAAAGTCTTCAGCGGGAGGCTCAGTTGCTCTTCAACACGTTTCGGCGGTGCGCGCCTCCGTCGTCGTCGGCCACGGCTGCTTCGAACAAATGACGGAATGGATGAGCCACGGGACTGGTTGGAAAAAGCGGAAGCAAAAGAACCCCCACTAGAATGCGAGGTTCCCAAACTGCTAGCCGATGACTGGTTGCAAAGGGACCTATTAGACCCGTCATCTGAGAAATTCCAGACGTTAGGACTAGTCCGGCCGGAGCCTGACGTCGCCGAGTATGAACCGGAAGCCGATACAGCGCGAGCAATGGCGGTGACGGAAGCAGGTTCGTTTTCAGGCGGAGAGTTTGCCCAACGCTGTAAAGGATTCATGTTTTCGAATAGGCCCGGCGTGCCCCTTCGCTGTGGAACATCAATCGCCTGGGCATATCCTCGACCAACATGTGGCGAAGTCGCTCGAGTCGGCTGAATCTTTCCCCGGCGTCGGGCGTTGGCCAACCAGTTGGTGATCTGAGTCTTGTTGAGCCCAGTAATCTTTTGTAAACTCTCCCTTTCCTCGTCCGTGGGGTATGGATGATGGCTATGCGTTACAACCCAATTCTTAAGCACCTTGACGGACTCACGGGAGAATCGAGCACCAATCTTTGGCGGATGTTGAGGGCGTGGTGACAGCGGGGTCATTCCAGCAACGGCTATCCTCGGTGGCGCTGAAGGTCCTGAACTGGCAATGGCAGCTAGTTCATCTTCATGCAGGATCGAGGTCTCTGGTCTATCACCCATGGTAGGCCAAGGGTTCGCAGGGAAGGTAGAACCACCCTCTGAAGCGAGGCTGTTGGTCGAAGGACCAAAGCTACACTGTCGTCGAAGTGCTACACAACTAGTGCAATAACCTCTGTATTTACCTTCCCTGATCCTCTTGCAGTGATAGGCCCATCGGGAGCAATTAGTACAAGGAGCTTCTGGTGTCTCCCAAGCAAACTGGGAAGTCCCTGGTGATACCTCTTCGGAGTCTAGCTCCGGGCATGTCGAGATGTCAGCATCCTGTTGTAGCTGGGTAGACTCGTAGTGCTGGAGTGCCCAGTAGGACCAATCATCTCCCTCAACATCACCAAAGACGAGGTCCATCATGCTAGGATCGTCCGGTATGCTTGGTCCTGGAGCCGTGGCGGCATCAGGTAAATTCTCCGCGCCCTCGGAGCTAATCGGCAAATCAAAGCCTGTACTCGCAGCCGCGGCATCCCAATTTACGAAATCCATTACATCGATATCTTCGTTGAGCTCTTCGGGAATGGTTGTCATCCAAAGGGCACAAGAAACTTGTAGACAGTGAAGGCTACCTTATTAGAGACACGTACTGGTGGAGCAACCACCACGATCAAAGAGTGAACAGGAAGGGCGTTCCTGTGGGCACGCGAGTCACAAGGTCGGGGCGCAATCGGACGAGGCCGAAGTAATGCAAACGTATAATAACCAGCCAGGAAGATAGGGGGAAAGGAAGCGATAGCAAGTGGGCTAGTTTCGCTTTTAAACGGCAAAAGATCCTTGAATATTATGGAAACGAACCATGGACTTCTATGTGGCTCATTCAATAGGCAAGGCAGCTAACTGATAGCGGTCAGCGTCTAGAGCCATTAGCGGCTGTCCGAGTATAGGTACAACGTTGGTGTAGGTAACTGATTCAGACTGCCACACTAGATAGATAGATCTCTGTTGGGTGTTGTCTCCACGAAGATGGCTCCTCGAAGAGTCATACTCTCATCGCAAATTTGGTAATCGAGGCGTGCCTCAATATAGAGAGATGCAGGGATCTGCCCACTGTCATCGTGGGGTATGAATGATTGTGGAGTCGTGCGCCCTTGAATTGACACGCAGGGCGTCGAGATGGAGTGTTCCCTGACGTGCCAAGAAACACGAGTTACGTCAGTAGCAGTTATTAACATATACCACACTAAAATTCTGTTGGCTATGTTAGCATCCGCTAAAAACCTATCGCACTCGTATTATGGTGTGGTCGCCGTAGTTCGGAGTAAGCCAAAGGAACCCCCGTTCTTCATGAGAGGTGTCTAGAAATCCGGTAACCGTGACCGTCTTTGCTGACAATGATAAATATCACCGGCCAGTAAACCGGCTTGTTGATGGCGGCTCTCCAAGCGGCCGACGATCCCCAAGACAATTTTCTTTTGACAGTCTCCGGTTTCCATCCGGCAGTAGCGTAGCTGTTCGGTGTCCCTTATCGGATATTATCGCATTTTATTACCATCGTAAGAATCCAAGGCTAGGACTTATGAACTAGGAAACGTACCATTCGAATATTCACATAATCACGAAACACATTTTCACGTAATGTATATGTCGATAATTCACAGGCTACTTGTTGTTTTATCGTTGGGAGCGGTGCCTTCTTCATGACCGATGGCCCGGGAGTTACTCAAATAGTACTCTAAGCGAGTGCACGCATTTGAGCTCTCGGAGCTTGATCCGTATCCTTCGGCTTTATAGAGGCGGCGTCTGCCAAATATAGTCAATCGTAGCCCGCCGACCTAGTTTACTACTAGCGAGTAGACTATCGGGGCCGAACGGCTGGTGCTTCTTCGTGACAACTATCCCCGACGTCAGTGGTTTGAGGCGGGAACCATAACCCCTCTCCCCGGTACTATGATATATGGAAGTCATGATACCTTAGGTCACAGCCAGCAAACCCAAACCCCGAGTAATACCTGGTATTGGTTGATTTACGTGATGCAAGTTTCCAGACTGATCCTTTAATCGCTAAAGCAATGGGCTTTCACATATTCCCCCATACCTACAATCCTACCGCCCTATGTGTTCCATACCCACTTATAAACTGAACCAAGAAAAGGAAGACGAAATAGCCTAGAAGGGGGATTCGTAACATGATTTTTGTGCAAAATTTTTTCCTTTCTTTACTTGTAAGAATTGAAAATTGTAGACTGGTAAATCGAGTAGTGCTGGACCGAAGAAACTTGCTCATTTGTTAAAGTCACGGCTAGGAAAGATAATCAACCCATTGTGTAACATAAGTAACTCTTAAAAATCCCTTCAACAGGATCGCCTAATAACATCTACTCACTCATCTCCAGGGCCGGGCCGATCGATTATATGCTCTTTTGCTATACTTTTTATCATCAGCATATAGATATACTTGCTGGGAGATATTAACATACTTACCAGGCAACTTGAGTCAAGCCCAGCAGGGGTTACGAGGGGTGCGGCACGTGTCAGTAAGCAGGGGTATTCGGTATTTTCGGGCGGTCCGCTATAGTAGCATTCATTCAAACTTGAGACAGATCCTATCACCCTGACAAGGAACAATCAACCAATTGGCGACCAGTTTTCATTGTTTCTACGCTCAATTTCGGGACCGTCATGAGCAACGTTTGTGACACGAAATCCTACGCGGCCTGAACGTCGCTTCGAGTATCTCCTAGACCCCAAGTACATTTATTCGTTCAACACGAGTATAGGTAGTCGGTCGCCTCAGGCAGATCGAGGAATCGGCCAAGATTTCTACGATTTCATATCTTATATGCGACGAAGTGTGGCAACAAGCAATTGGGGTTTGGGGACAAGATATTTGAGAAGGCTTCGGTTTTGTTAAAACTAACTTGTACTGGATATGGATAAGTGCCTGTTCCAGTGGCCCTTGGCCATGCTATTCGGTATTATTCATGGATTAATCAGTGTTATCCTTCCCAAACCCCAGAAATCTGGTCGGGGCTAAATCAATAGCCAAATTGGCGCTCGCTAGACCACGCTTAACTCCGATCGATCGTAAATGGTATCGTTTTATCACGTATCCTGTACCCTTCCAATAGTATACACATGCCGAAACATAAAATCCATTAAATATACGGCGACAGCAAATCATGGCCAAAAAAAATTTTAATTAAAAAAATAGGGCATGTTACTCAATTCGTCTGTAAAATCGCGGCGTGAACTGCTGCTCCATCCGCATTAGGGTGTGTGAGAGCCGTTGAATTCTGTGGTCCGGGTTTCAAATAGCAATTCCCGGGCGCGTTCACCGACTGTGCAGTAGTCCGATTTGTCCAATCTGGTATGAAACTAACACCGGAGCATGTAAAATTCGCTGAGGTCGAAATACGGGGGAAATTGCCCGCCGTATACGCCGAGTAGGACGCGCAGGCATCGATGCAGTCATCGAAGTTGCCAACAAAAAATGACTGGAGAGGAGGGTTTGGCGCGTCGCTATTGCAGTAAATTTTAAAAGTTGGTCTGGAGAAAACTTTACTCGTGTTAGCAGCCAATTCTCGTTGTTGAGCCCATGTTATCCTCGACTTACAAGCAGACGTGTATTGGGTGGCGGAAACAGAGTCCGGATTCTTTGAACATCCTCGGTCTATTACCGGTATGTCGGTACTATTTAGACTGGCAGCCAATTTTGCCTCCGCATTGTTGGCTCTATTTGCTTGAACACCAGTTCCGGCTGCTAACCCTATCACAGCAATAGATAGGAATGCAATGATCGCCGATAGAACGAGTACTAATGTTGAACAGCCGCAAAACCGCCTTGATGCTTCCCTCGGATGCTCAGGCGGGGGCAAAACATCCCTTGTTGATTGGTTCTCGTAGGGATGGATCGAATTCGTGCTAGGATATGAGCTTTTTGGTGAATCTATGAACGGAGTCGTGTTGTTGAATGAATTAAATGGATGGAGTGGTATCGACGCAAAGTTCTCCCCGTGATGCTGATTTGGGGCAACTAGCGCAGGTGCTGGATAATATACTTCGGGCAAGCTGTGTTGAGGGGCCACCTCGGGGGCCTCGTACCACTTTAAGTGCATCAGTCGCAAACCCTATGACTTTATGTAGAGAGATACTCACATTCTGAGCCATAAGCTGGCTGCGGTAATAAATGCGATAGAATCCTTTGAAAGTAATGGATGCGTGGGGTTTCGAATTATAGTCGCGTTATCCTGAATCTGACTCAACCCTCTTTCGCGATGAGAACCCGATTTTAAAAGCGAGAAAAAATAACAAACCAAAAAACAAGATCGCCTCAAGCTGGAAAGGCTAGGGATACCCAAAGATTATAAGCAGCAAAGGCTAAGATGATCTAGGACTTTACTCTGCATACCCAGCTGAATGGGATCCTGACGAAGCACAGCATAAGTAGCTACACTACCTGCATATGGCTTGTTTGAGGCTCGACAGGCATATGCAAGGGACAGGGGTAATATAAGTCCTCCCGCTGGCATCAGAGAGGGTATACCTGGTTGCCACGGTATGATTGTGACCCTACGCTGTAAGGATGTTGCTATCCGTTTCATAGCTAAGGTGTTGGTTTTAAGATGCCAAGGCTGCTATTTTTTACTCAGGCCTAGATGCTAAGGTTAGTTTGTCGCAACCATCGAGGCCGACACAAAGAGTCTTGGGACTATAGAGCCGTATTCGAAACTGACATGACTCGAAGGGCTAATAATATTTGGAATGAATATATAATGCCTCGAAGAAAATCATCATCAACCGATAGGTAGTAGTATAGAGAGTAAAGTCATCACCAAGAAAGGGATGCACATGCCCTTGTGGATTTACTCGGCTGAGTCAGCTCCCCCAAATTCAGGAGCCAACCTTACCGTAGGGCAGATGGTACTTACATATTAGGTCTTTGTGCGCCTAAATCTGCAATAAACAATTGTGAACTTGGTACCACACCATCTACTGTAAGTGCTTAGTAGCAAGCTCCAAATTATCAACCCCAAAGTAACAGTTGTAGCGATGATCCAGTGGACATACGGAGTATAGCAACCTAACCAGGTAGGTAAGAAAGACTGTATCTTGTAGGATCATCAAAACAAGATGAGGCATCCCATTGTCATTTCACTCAGATTGCGATAGTACGCAGGAAGAGATGGGTCAACTTAATGATTGGTATTATAATTGAATGCGTAGAATACACTTTATTGGGTATCATGTCATGAGCACATTGCTCATGATAGTGAATGCAGCGATCACACGGTCCAACCCTCGCGAGCAGAGTATCATGTGAGAAAAGGGCTGTTTACCACTCACTGCCATAGTACACGAGTCACATCGAGCTAAGTTAATCAATAACATATTGGGATCTCGTAACTCGTGAGGAGTTTGTACAAATAGGTTTTTGCGGTTTCATCCCACCGGGACCGAAAATGTATTTAGCCGTTTTAGGCGTCCTTTCAAATCCAAGCGATGCCACGGGTCTGTTTAGACTAGTGTACTGACTTACGAGACATTCTAGCGTAAAGCATGAATATCCACTGCGCGTCATATAAGCACTATCAACGGCCTAGATAATGAATGGCATTCTATAGGGTCGTATAGTGCATTACAGTATTGTAACTGTATATATGTCAGCATCTAACCTCCATCGAACTGTAAGAATCCCCCACTTGTATGTCGCCAAGGCGTTATGCCAAGGCGTTATGTCAAGACGTTATGTTATTCCGATTCTGGTAATTCTATCATATTCAAGTAGCTACATATATGAGTGTTATCTTCTTTGTGAGAAGTGTCTGTTGACGCCATCCTGTATTGCGCTTAGAAATAACGAATAACCATCACGACAAAATTGACTGCTCGCAACCTCATAGGTTGAGCTTCGTTACTGGGTCTCTCATCGTATGTCACTTGTGGAGCATAGCAAACCAAGGTGATTGATGGACTTAAATTGTTCACCATGACTACTGTTCATAAGTCAAGTCCTGATGATGGTTACCAGAAACCAAGGACTAGACAGAGAATTCTTAAGAAGCCGCCTGCGCTGGCGGTCCCCGACATCAACGACGACGCTGCTGAACGTAAACGGGTTCTCAACGTCCTGGCGCAACGCCGATATCGTGAGCACCATAGACCTTATCCTATATGGAGTAATCTCTAATTCCACACTAGGTGATCGTAAACGGCAAGAAAAAGGCCGTAGTACGACTAAGAATACTACACTCACTCCTCAGTATGATCTTCTAGATAATGAGTTTAGTTGTCTTGTGAGGCAGGATTGCTTTGGTACTTGAAACTCCTATCACTCAACAGGAGCCACCAGTCTTAACATGTCTAGACCTTCTCGCCGATTCTAATCCTGTATGCACAAGCCTTAACTCCGTTTCCGATGTGGGCTCGCAGACAAAATGGCCAACTATGTCATTCAAGACAGCAGGGGTGAATCTTCTCCCGGCAATAGAAGCGTCTTATACAAATATGGCAGATCCCACCTTGTCAACTCTACCGATGGGAGCACCAGTAATAGGGACGGAAGCCAATGAATTCAGCCTCCTCGATACTATGGACCCCAGTACTCTTCTCGAGTCTTCGTCTAGTACCCCTTCGGTGTCTGGCAACTCCGATGCCACTGAGGTCTCTTTCCCCGATTCCTACTACCTCCCGGTCAACGAGTTGACTCTACTAAGAGGCCTGGTACGTATCGCCGTACGATTGCGGTGTAGTACGACAAAGTTATGGGAGCTCGGAGCCAATTCTCCCTTCAACGATGGAACACACACGGCACTGACAACCCAGGAATTGCCCCAAACATGGAGGCCAACCATATCTCAATCGTCTATACCGCATCACCCCGTTATAGACTTGCTACCATGGCCCAACGTTCGGGATCGTATTATCTTACTCATGGGTTTACCCGATGAAGCCCGTCCACCTGCCCTTGCTGGTCCTTGTAAGTAGTTTTTCTTCTTCTTGAACCACTTGCTTCTTATTCTGGCTATATTAGGTAGCTAAAAATGTTCCTGAAACTACAATCATGTGCTTGGAGTCTTCCACCCCCCCGAAACACTCGGAAGACGTGTTAGTGGCGATAACTAACTCTCGGCATTGTAGTGGCGATTGCCCAGTTAGCTTACGATCTCGAGGACGCCGCCGAAGGTGTTCGTATCTGGGGAGACGACCCTTGCGAGCCGACCGCGTGGGAAGTTGGGCAGGTGCTCTTTGAGCGATGGTGGTTTGTTTTCGACAGACAGGTCGTCGACCAGAGCAACTACTGGCGGAGATTAAGAGGTGCTGCGACGTTATGCATGAAAAGCTAGGTATTGCTTTCATAGCTAACCACTGGCGGCCGGTTTAGTAGGCAAAAGCCTCCCCTCTTCAGAGAAGGACTAAGACCTTGCCTAGTATTCGGTTTGAAGGGACTCCTGAGCTATGTGAAACCGCACATGCGTAGATATAGCCTCATCGCCTTGCTCAGTAACGACGCAACTGATAATTACAGAAGTAACTCGTCTATTCCGCGACAAAACACTTAGCACTACAGGATAGCAAGGGAACAATTTTCCAATTGTCTAGCGAAGCGTATGCGATGTGATACCCCCTAACGGTATGAATAATACTTGATGAATTGTATTCTAAGGCATGATGTCACGGCCTCCTAGATGATATGGATTTGCGTCTTGTAGTGTGACATCGCCGTCATATTTAGATGGTGAAATAGACGTAGACCAACAACCATAACCGCGTTCACTATCATTCTCTAGAAGCCCTAATACATATAAATCGACAATTAGGCGTCCCCGAACAAATAGAGATAACAACGGACAACAAATTCTCTAATCCTGACGTACCAGTCTGCGATTATCCGCGGGCCTACATAAACTGTCTTTTCATCGTGCCTCTGCAAGGTATCTCCTATCTGCTGTTTGTGTGGTGTGCGAGAATACACGAGAATTGGAAGAAGCAAAGGGGCCAACAACCGCGGGAGCAACTACGGAGAGGCGATATCTCTCAAATTAAAGAACATGAAAGGGGAAAGAGGTCATAGGCTGGACCACACCCCGCAACAGTTAGATGGAGCTGCCCTTCAACGCTTCGAAGTCTGGGGATCAGTGGCCTGCTGGATAGGCCGGCTATCCTGCCAAGTGGATGTCAAAGGGTGCTGAGACTCGCGCTGCAGAGTTAGAGAATGTAGGTGATAGAACTGTAAAGCCCAAACTCTTGGATGGCATGTTGAAAATCAGTTCTACCTTGTTATGAAGGGATATGAATGATCAATGAGATGGCTTCGTCGTGAGCCTTGAGGAAGCGTTGATGGTGTTTATTCATTGAAACTGTGACTAGTTTATGAGCGATGGCATTCGAGGTCTTTTCTACCTCTGCTGTTTCGCAGCAATGGAAAAAAATTTATAAATCCTCTAGCGGCTAGGTTGAAGAAGAATTTTCTTTACTCTCGACTCTCGAATGGTGGGAGTCAACCGAGGCGCGACTAGCCTCAGCCTCGCTGATTAGCAACCCGATGGTATGAATTATGAATGGATCATGTATGTTTTCAGATAGCCCCCACAGCTAGGGCCAATGAGTGAACCCTCATGACTGCAGCAGTTCAAGTTAGATCGCCTGATGAATGGTCTAACAGGCCTGCTGAGCGGAAATCTAGTAAGCGGGAAGGGAAACATATACCCAGGACCGTGTGCTGATTCAGCATTTCAATTGAATCAACATATAATAGCAAGTTCATCCGAAACATTGAGCCATGACATAGAGGCGCACCACGCAGCATTGACAAAAGCCAATGCGGGCATTCCACTGGGCAATGCACCGTAAAGTGACTGCGGCAACACACGACGAACTGCTGACGTCTCGATGTTCTGAGAGGCGTGGCGCTGGTTGGTGCCATACCATCAAGACCCACATCGAATGCTGTTGTGTGATTACTGCAACGAAATGCAACGAAGCAACGGAATGTAGGGTGATTTGTGCCAATCGGCGCCGGCCGGCCGCAATCCCCTGTACCTGCCCAGGTATCATTCCTGTCTGCTGCGGAAACAGTCCAGACCACTCAAGACGCCACTCAAGATTTGGTGCCTATAATAAGAGCACACACACCGCATAGGTACCACAGGGTTCTTTTCGCCTACCTAGGTAGGTAGGTATGTAATATAAGTTGGTACTTACCTACATCTAGCTACTGTGGGCGAGTTCTTAGCTTACCTAGGCCCTGACCGAAGCCTCCGTAAGGGTTCGCGACAGGTTGCTAGGTAGGTGGTGATAGTAATCTATGATGGAGGGGTAAATGAGGGGTATATAAGAGGTACCTTGTATGGTGATGATATAAGTAGTCATGTCACACACCTTGTACTTTGTTTGACCCGAGAACCAGGAATTGGATGGCAGACCTACCTACCTAGCTCTTAGCTATCTATGAGAGTATAATATCAAAACACCTATCAATTAACGAACGGTAAGGTAGGCCTTAGGCAGTCAATTGTTTGTATGATAGGTAGCACATATAGGTCAGGTATGTTGTTGGTGGAGGCTGACTACATACAGTAAGTAAGTCAGTCAGTCAGTCAGTCGGACACCCAAGTACCTAACCTACCTAGGTACTTAAGTACTTAGATACTGTAGGGTTACTGGATAGGGCAATGCGTAATCGGTGAATCCAAGGACAAAGTGCCCGAATGGCCGCGTTCTAGCTGGAGAATTTTGGCGGTATTGGGATTTCTAGCTTCGGTCCGCTTCGGTCTAACCAATAGTTGAAGCTCCATAGTCGGAGTTGTGGATTCCCACCCGCCGCCGTCGCCGCCGCTTCTTTCTCTGCCCTCTCCCTACCTTAGTCTGCCTATCCAAGGTACACACTACTGTAGTGTACTGTCATGAGACGGGCTGCTGCCACCACCTGCTCCCACTGCATGCTCATCCTCTGCCTGCTCATCCCTTGCCTACAGTATACAAGCGTCTGACTTCGATTCTTCCTCCTCTGCCTCTTCCACTCTCTTCTCCCTTTCCTCTCCTCTCCTTCTCCTTTCTCCTGTTCCATAATAGTAAACGTACTTGGCGCGCAAGTGCCTGTGTATTTTTGGGGCAAAGTTGGGGAAGTCAATTCAACCAACCTAGTACTCGCAATTGCAAGGCGTAGTTGGTGGCCCTCTTTTTTTTCTTTTTTTCATGCACAGAACTGCCTGGTGAGACCCTTTTCTCCGCCCTCTTTCTCCCAACATTAGGCATCATGGTTACAACAATTCTGCCCGCGACTATTGGGGTATATGGTATACCCCAATGTTGTGCCACTTGCATCACCAATTGCGTCCGACGTCGCCTACGGCGAATGCTCTGTGGATGCCTACATATTCGAGAGAAGACTCGCTGACTTTTGCTACAAGCTGTTTCCCTCTCTCGGTGTCCTTGATCTTCTACCAACTCCACGGCCCTTGACCTCGAGCTCGTACTAGCACCTACCGCCAAAATGCATATCAACGATATGGTTGCAGATGCCGAAAGGACCGGCGAACCGTCTTTCTCCTTCGAATACTTCCCTCCTAAGACCGCCCAGGGTGTTCAAAACCTATACGACCGAATGGAGCGTATGTACGACTTCGGGCCTAAGTTTATTGACATAACGTGGGGAGCCGGTGGACGGATTGCCGAGCTCACCTGTGATATGGTGTTACAAGCTCAGACATTTTTTGGCCTTGAAACCTGTATGCATCTGACCTGCACCGATATGGGCGAGGAAAAGGTCAATGAAGCCCTACAGAAGGCATACAAGGCTGGTTGTACCAACATTCTGGCACTCCGTGGAGATCCTCCGAGAGAGAAAGAGAAGTGGGAGGCTACCGACGGCGGCTTTCAGTACGCGAGAGACCTCGTAGCTCATATTCGCAGGAAGTATGGGAATCACTTCGCGATTGGCGTTGCCGGTTACCCGGAGGGCTGTGATGATAACAAGGATGAAGAGTCGTTACTAGATCACTTGAAGGAAAAGGTTGATATGGGCGGCACCTTCATCGTTACGCAGATGTTCTACGATGCCGATAATTTCATTCGATGGGTAGGCAAGGTGCGGGAGAGGGGGATTACCGTTCCTATTATACCCGGAATCATGCCTATTGCTACCTACGCCAGCTTCCTTCGGCGCGCACACCACATGAACTGCAAAATTCCTGAAAAATGGATGGCCGCTCTAGAGCCCATCAAGAACGACGATTCTGCTGTTCGTGAGGTCGGGAAGGTTCTTGTCGCAGAGCTATGCCGCCAAATTAAATCTGCTGGCATTGTCCATCTTCACTTCTACACCATGAATCTAGCCCAGGCTACTCGCATGGTTTTGGAGGAACTCGATTGGCTGCCATCCTCGCAGCGTCCCCGGCAGCAACCTCTTCCCTGGAAACAGTCACTCGGCTTTGGTCGTCGCGAGGAAGACGTCCGCCCCATATTCTGGAGGAATCGCAACAAGTCTTATATTTCTAGAACGCAGGAATGGGACGAATTTCCTAATGGCAGATGGGGTGATTCTCGGTCTCCTGCCTTTGGTGAACTTGATGCATATGGAATTGGTCTGACGGGATCGAACGAGTCCAACCGCAAGAAATGGGGTGAGCCTCAATCCATCAGTGATATTGCAAACCTCTTTACCCGATACCTAGAGAAAGAACTCGATTCTTTGCCATGGAGTGAGGCGCCCCTCTCGGGTGAGGCCGTTTCGATCAAGGACGACCTCATCAAACTCAACAAACGTGGGTTCATTACCATCAACTCGCAGCCTGCCATAGACGGCGTGAAATCAACACATCCGATTTATGGGTGGGGACCCCCTAACGGATTTGTATACCAAAAAGCTTACTTGGAGCTTTTTGTGCACCCCGAGTTGTACGGTGAGGTGATTCGCCGGATTGAGGGCCGCGATGCACTATCGTATTATGCTGTCAACCAGGCGGGAACCTTCACGACAAATGCGCCTTCGGAGGGTCCAAACGCCGTCACCTGGGGAGTTTTCCCAGGCAAGGAGATTGTCCAGCCTACTATTGTAGAAAGCGTGAGTTTCCTTGCTTGGAAGGATGAGGCTTACCGGCTTGGAAATGATTGGGCGCGTTGCCATGAGGCGAACAGTCCCAGTCGTGTCCTAATTGAAGGAATCATGAAAGAATGGTACTTGATCAACATTGGTATGTGAACGGCCCTAGCAACGTGTGCTGGGCTTTAACGTTCTAACTGAATTCTAGTGAATAACGACTTCCACGACACGAACGCTGTATTCGAGCTATTTGACGGTTTGGAAGTCAAGGACCTAGACACACCAGCATCCTCGGCCCCGCATACCAATGGCACTAACGGCGCTCATAAGGAGGTAAATGGCATCGCGGCATCGAACTAATTTTCCATAACGATTGAACGATTTGGCGTATTTTCGGTTTAAGACATTTTCAACAAGCATATGGCCTGGTGGTATTGGCTGAAAGGGGTTCAACTGATTCAACAAGCATGTACTAGAGGCGTTTCAACAAAAGGTTTCGGGACGGTGGGCTCATCAACTGGCTGGAAAAGCCCTCGAGGCCCAGAGGGACAGGTTAAATAAGGCTGCATCTATATCTCAACGATACCCCGGGACTTGAATTTTGAGGAGTGTATTTCCACACAGAGTGGGCAAAATGTGGTGGAAGGGACAGACCTCAACCGTCTGTTCCGCAAAGGATTTGGAGAATTCATGGCGTAATTGCCAGGCAATACCTATTTACCCTTAGCAAGGAATTTTGTGGCCATAGCTGGCATGATGCAAATGGGAAAATATAAATTTTTAGGTGGCATTTATATGCTGCTAGACATACTAAACCTGATAATGAGCACTTTTTGTATTTCCGGAATGTCTAGGTAGTGATCGAGTGCTTCATACATACTATTAGACAGCAGTTTGTTAAATTTACAACCCCCTTGCCTTTTGCGTTTAGTTTAGAAATCCGGATTCCCGCTTATGCTAGGAATCCACGGTAAGATATACCAAGTACTTCACCTATACGTATTGCATTCATTCTCCTTCGATATGCAGTCCCTGAGTTGTGCCCCAAGGCAGGAGAAACCCCCCCAAGGTGGACACCTACCCAGGAACGCAGGTTACCGAAGATCTTCCGCTTTGGCCTCTGGTCTAGCCTGCCGTCCCAGAGTCCAAAGTGGGGGCTGTGTCCTACATCATCATCCTCAGGTTTCGGCATCGTCTCAACGTTTAGGCTCCATCTTACATGACTGTCACACCTGTCTTAACTGTACATTATCCGTCCCGTATGAATCCCCGACTCTCACAACTCGTACGCAATTTTGCAAGACCTCGGCCTAATATTGGCTATACACCCGCCGCCACAAGCTCACGAATGAGCGTCAGTCATACCGCATCAAAAATCATGGCTCCGGCTTCGACTTTGACAGGTGGAGGGAATGCCCGCACCATCCACACTGCTGCTTGTCTAATTATCGGCGACGAAGTCCTAGGTGGCAAGGTCGGTCTCGTCTTCCCTAGTATATGTAACATCACCAAATACTAACTTCGTCCATAGACGGTTGATGTAAGACGACGACTCGTCGCGTTTACTCTTGACTAGGTATTAATTTTGGACTCGCAGACAAACTCAGCTTTTATGGCCAAATGGTGCTTCTCCCTTGGTATGGTAAGATATAATACGTATAAGCAGAACATTACTCGGCAATCCTGGGGAAAAGTGAGATCTTTTCTAACCATCCGCACGCGCTTGACAGAGCTTGAAGAGGATTGAAACGATTGAAGATGACGAGAGTGAGATTATCGAGGCCGTACAGAGGATGAGCAATCGGTACGACTTTGTAGTCACTAGGTACGATCTTAAGAGAACTTCCCGAGCGCCCTTTCAAGTGAAATGCTAAGTTAATGCATGAATCCATAGTGGAGGGATAGGTCCGACGTGAGTTACTCTTCTGTCATACCGGACTCGGGTCGAAAAGCTCACGGCAAAAACTAGGCATGATGATATTACTTACCGGTCTATAGCCAAGGCGTTTGGGTTACCACTGAAGCTGCATACCGAAGCATATGAGCGAATGAAGAAACTTACCAAGCCGAATAAGAAACAGCCAGACTTTAGCTGGGACGTCGATTCACCGGCCAAGACAGCGCGACTGCGAATGGTCGAGTTGCCCCTCGACGAATCCCGTGACTTGGAAAGTCAAGCATTGTTCCCTCGCGACGAGCTGTGGGTACCCATTTCCGTCGTCAATGGGAACGTCCATATTCTCCCAGGCGTCCCGAGATTATGTGAGTTTCACCTCGCAAGCAGGGTTTGACGAGGCCGCTAAACCAGTGTACACAGTCGAGAGTCTGCTGGAAGGCCTCAAGCCGTTTATTGTCGACCGGCTAGTGGACCCCGAGGGCGAAGGCATATGTCGAGTTATCATCTCGACACCGTTGCCCGAGAGCTCGGTTGCCGGATATTTGACGGAACTGGCTGCGAAAGTAGCCCCAAAAGGAGTCAAGGTCGGAAGCTATCCTCGGTGGGGGAGCAAGAATAACTCCGTTACTCTCGTTGGCCGCGACCGCGATTATCTAGAAAGCCTTGTGCCCGAGGTCCTCGTCGGCGTGGAGGGAAAGCGGATTACCGTTGAAGGAGAGGACGATGAACCCGAGCAGCCGTAGCTACGCCACCTACCTCCTAATCTGTAGGTAGTAGATAGTGCAAGGCCACATATACCTGGTGCCGTCGTTGTCTCTACGCATTGCTTGAGCTAGGCAGCTTGTGTTTCCCCCAGAAATCTCGTCTAGCTGTATTGTACATACATGTAGTAGTTTATCCCGAATATTCGATCGGAGGATATTGTTTGCCCTGTTTCACGTTTTAGTGGCACTATCCAAATTGGTTGGGCGCCGTACCTTTTTAGGATTCTGAGGGTGTTGAGACCCCTGATGGACTCACCCTAGCACGCACTATCGAGATTATGAGTTGACCCAAGCGTTGTTGCCAAGGATCCCCAGTGCCCACTTCTCGTCGCGTATCATCTCCATTCCATCATCCATCCATCCAACCCATCTACACTACACTACATTACACTACATTACCCGTCACATCGCATGTGTACCCCCCTGTTCACATCCCTCAAAACTCGAAAGGTCTGCCTGCAGCTTGCATCGCGTGCCTTGAGGAGTATATATTTATATATTCGGTCAGTTTCTAAGTTTGTAGCTTACTGATTTACCTCCTCGCTCCCTCTATTCTAGGCGTGCGCAACGCTCTAGACTTCTCGAAGCTTTGAGACAAAAAAAACCAAAATAAATAAATTGGTAGAAAGAAAATCAATCCGGAGAATCGTTCGAGAAGAAAACCCAAATCAAGAACCGGCCCACTTGCCCCAGCGTAGATTATCACTAGGCTGCGTCATGATTGATTGGCTACTTGCTCCGAGGCTGTCGACACTATCGCCCAGGGCGGATTCAGGGGTATCTTTTCTCTCTTTGGTTTGTTTGTAGGTACACTAACCTAGGTACTCTGGGGCAACCCTTGACTTCCTAATAAACAAAACAAACCCCCTTCTACGCTATACTATCTACGAGTACACTAGGTAGTGCAGTGTACCCCTCGAATTAGTACCCACGTAGGTCCTTGTACTCCGACGGTCGGTTTGACGTCCAGAGAGTTAGTGTAAGGTCGGTAATTCGACGGTTTTCGAGTGGGCGAGCTAGACTAATCCGGTAGCCTTCTTGGGTACGGAAATGAGGCTCATTTCTTTCGGCCCAGCATGCGATCGTCATCGGCGTTTATTTGCTACCCACTTAATAAGGCAGGTTATCAGTAGTTTTTGGTACTTGGGCTAGTGTAAGAGGGGGAGCTCTGGCAATGCAATCTTTGTCTGTCCCAATGTATACTCCTAGTACAATAGAGCTAGCTGATTTACGACTAAACCACTTGCTCTAGTGTAAGTGCGCCTACGGAGTACTGTAATAGAGCATGTCTCTCGCCGATTGTGGGTAGATGAGATGGTATCCTCCACACTCACTAAACCGTAATCGATAATTGGACTCCATGGTATTGGTCTGTGTTAGACTAGGAGTGAATAAGTGATCTTCGAATGTCATGATGTAAGTAGTGTACCACTAGACGGCATTTCCGTACACTAGTGTGGCTCTTTCGACTTCTTGACCCTTTTGTACACGATGCTCGTCTATTCTAGTGTAGTGTATGGTAGCATTGGGAAGAACGCGATATCACCGCTTAGAAATTGCCTATTTGTACCAAGGGTACCTCGAGAATGTCTACAGTAGTGTGGGGGTATTTCGGTAGAGACCTGCATAGAGACTCACGACCGGCCTTCAGGCGGTTATACTACTAGCATCGCAGTGGCCCAAGTCAAGCAGGGAGTGAGAGGAGTTGCTCCTCTACCTACAGCAAGGACCGGTGGGAGAAGGACACATTGACTCGGAACGATGCATCTAGTGATACTCCAGCACTGATTGAACCCGATCTAGTGTACGTAGTGTAGCCTTGAACCGTGGTGTAGATCTCTCTCACTGTGCATACATGATGGCTTGCCAGGTTGTAATGACTTATCTGTGCAGTGTACAATACACTACACTCGTAGCAGACGAAAATATGAAAGATATGAAAGCTTGCACGTGCTTTGCTTTTTCGTAAACCGAATACTATACACTAGAGTAATGTAAATATATGGGAGATGTCGCTTGAGCCGTACAGCTCTCTACACTACCTTTCTTGTGACGGGAGCCGATGTGGTGCATCTCGTCTCATGCAAACTATATGATTTATTGTGTTCGCTAAAGCATCTGGGATGATTTGCATCTGCTTTTTCTGTTGACGGATTCCGAGATTTGCAACTAAGCAGGCCAGCCGTCGCATCTCATTGGCCGCGCAGGTCTAAAACTGTTGAAAGCCGCATCGAGTATGTATCAAGCGTCTGCGCTCTGAGCCGTACGGTAGCATGATGGTAGCAGTACGGTAGTACCTCTGGACCTATTTTTACATTAGGCCGTTACAGTTGTTCTCGAAGGATTCCTTATGACAAGATTGGGAATTACACTATATGTGGCTCTCCTTTGGATACAGTACGCGTGGTATGTTTAGTGTACCTGGTGTAGGGCCCCATGTTTTTAGGTGACTTACACTAAGGGTGCAGTGGTACGTACTTAGCCCCCATGTACTGTGTACATGCGTGCCTCCAGCAATCCCAAATACTGTGGCTTTACTCCAAAATAGCATGAGATAGGGAAAAGCGATTGCTAGATTTGTTCTAGCGTCGCTGATCATGCCCAGCGTCAGTGTGCTACCATCGTTATGCAGGTTGTTGAAGCGCCTAAATCAATCAAAAGAGAGAGAGCCTGAGGCAAAGCAAACAGCCTCTCCTTTGTGTGTACATCAAGTGCTTACCAGGTACCGAGGTCTATGCTTACACACATGTGCACCTGAGTATGTATACTGACAGGAGCTTATATAGGAGGCGTCCATGAACCCATGTTACCTAACTTGAAGGTATGCACAACCTCCCTAGCTACTATGTAAGTAGTGTACATACTTACTATGTATGTAGGTAGGAGTAGTGAGCTAGCTAGCTCCAGTGATGCTAACTTACTTAGCGTTGTGTACAAACTACACTAAACACAAACAAGTTCACGGGTGCTGCCCAGTCTCCTCTCTCCCCCACCTCTGCCCCCTAAAGCCCCCCTGCACCTCTACTGCTATGTATGTAAACCTCCACCCCCTTTAAACTATCCGCCGTACCATCTGCCATGTCTGCCATGTCTGCCACCTGGAGAACAACGCTCGAATGCGGTGTCGCCAGTTGCTGCCGGTAATCGCCAAATCTGTACCTATCAGGTAGTACCTTTTACAACTCTCAAAGTAGTGTAGTACAAGCTTGCTCTCTCTCTCTCTGTGCACTCTCTGTGCACTATCTAAGACGCCATCCTTCTTTCGGATTTCTATTTTCCTACTCCCTTTCTCCTAAGCTTCTTACTCTTCTCCTTCTTTTTCCTCCTCTCTCTCTTAATCCCATGACGGTCCGTGGTGCCTATTTCCAGAAAAATTAAAATAATAAAAATAAATCCCTCCCCCTTTTGTTGTGTGCTTTGTACTGTATACTATTAGCACACTACGCAGTTAAGCCCTTCTGGTGGACCTGTTCATTGCCCAAGAACCAGGACTACACCTACACTAGGTAGGTAGCGTACCCAATACCCGCAGAGGTCAAGTACCTACTACGACTAACATGCTAACCTAGCACCTACCAGGTAGTATCCTGGACCTTCTAGTTACCTGCTAGTACCTACCTAATCTACACTAATTAATCCCTGGACCAGCATCAGCCAGCGGCCCAAGCCTGCGACAAGTTACAACAACAAAACCACTGTTCTTGTTCTTCCTGTCGAGCCTCGTCTCTGCAACGCAACGCAACGCAACGCAACGCAGCGCAGCGCAACCTTTCCCTCTCGATCCAGCACTCGCCTCCTTGCGCTTGCCCGCTTATGCTCTGCTGTGCTGTCACTTGGGGATAGCCTCTGTCATCAACATCTCGTAAACCGAGCGCCCGTTGTCGAGATCCTGGCCGGAAGAATTCTTTGTCTCCGTCGTACACAATGGCGTCCAAGGTATGTCCGCATCGCGGACTCTCCATCTCACACGAATCAATTGGCTGTCTGCGTCTATTCGCCCATGCTTGTCGCTTACTTCCCGTCTACTTAGTTTCTGCGAGAGTACAAGGTCGTGGTTGTTGGTGGAGGTGGTGTCGGTAAATCCTGCTTGACCATTCAAATGACACAGGACCATTTCATCGACGAGTATGATCCGACGATTGAGGGTACGTTACTGGCTTACCATCGCGTTCATAACCCCCCGCCTTACTCTAGTCTAATATTTCCGGTTCATTAAGACTCGTACCGAAAACAATGCATCATCGACGAAGAGTTAGCCCTCCTCGACGTTCTCGACACCGCCGGCCAGGAAGAGTACGCGGCGATGAGAGAGCAGTATATGGTCAATGGAGAGGGCTTTATGCTCGTATTTTCGATAACTTCCCAAGAATCTCTCGATGAGATCCATGCCCTACACAGACAAATTCTAAGAGTCAAGGGCAAGCAAGAAGGGGATCACTTCCCAGTTGTATTAGTGGGCAATAAGTGTGATCTTGAACACGAGCGTGTGGTCACAAGAGAGAGTAATTATTATTACCGCCTCGTCACGTATTACCGGTAAAACTAACAATCTTATCAGAGGCGGAGAGGAGCGCCGCGGAATTTCGATGCCCATATATCGAGACCTCGGCCAAATCGCGAATCAACGTGGAGGCTGCCTTCTTCGATGTTGTACGTGAGATCCGGACCTACGATCGCAACCTAGGTGGCATGTCAGCAAATAATGGTCGGAGTGGCGGTGCCAACGGGCCGGATAAGATGGAAATGGCCGACGGTGAGGCAGAGGCGGGCTGTTGCTCAAAATGTGTCATCCTATAGTATGACTCAACCCTACCCAAAACGCAGAGCAACCTCAACCATAATGAGACGGGCGTTTGCATGGGCGTCGGGCCTATGTCACTTCTATCTCTGCCCACTACGATGGATGGCTTTGGCGGCTTTGACGACGTATATAAGCCTATGTCGGGATGTCCCTGCATGATATAAAAGGAATCGGACGGGTTTTTCTGACAGGTTTTTATGGAATGAGCAATCACCAGCATCCGGCGGAAAGAAGCGCTAGGAATGATCAAGCGATCATAGATGGTTGTGGGTTTATGTGGTTGTCATCGTTGTCGTCACCGAGATCAACAGGTTCAGCCTGGGACAGACAACAGAATGTTTCGTTGGGGAGCTTCTCCAGCTAACAAGAGAGATCAAAACGAAATCATGGATATCTCCCATCCGGTCTTTTCATACCTTTTGTAATGTTCTTTACTTATTTATGTCGCAGTCTTCTAGTGTTTCAGTCATAGATTCACCATTCAAAGGCCATGGGTGGTATTCAAGTCAACTTCATCTTTCTGCTCTATTTCTCTGAGGTCGTCTGTATCTTGTGACACGTACATGTCAACTCTATTGAGTTGATTGCAGGTCCAGAATGACTCGGATAATAGTTTATCTTGTGTGATTCTTAGAGTGAGTAATCTAGCCAAAAGGTTGATCATAGTAACCGAACTAACGCGTTATTAGGACAATGCCTATAACACAACTATGTAGGGTGGTCTTTGGCACTCGGGCATGAAGGAGAAACAATGAATTGAACTTGATAACAAGGCAGCCGGCTAGCTTCCCAGATTGTACGCCAAGGGTTACGCTCGAAGGACTTCGCACCCTCCCAAAACAACGTTGGAAAGGCAAAGGGCATAGACAATGCTTTGTCGAACAAGGCATTGTGGTCTACAATGTCCTCAATTCAACGTTGGCGTATCTTTCATAGGCGGTTATCCCTTATGTCTATGACCTTGCACGAGCTGCTGACTATAAATTACGGCGAGATTTTTCCATTTGCCTTAACCGACAATCTCATCAGTTCACTCAACCCTACTACTAAACTTGGCCATCCCACAAGCATTAACAGATATACAGTATCATTCTACATATCATTTACCTAATAAACAACTCCTTGTTCAGCCAGCTAGTTCTCGCTATGGACAATATAATGGATGTAAACGATAATGGAGGGTGGGTTGCGCCGAACTTCATATACCCAAACACCTTTAACCCCCAACTACCAGCTTACGATGCTAATAGCACATTACAGTACTTTTCAGAAAACTGGCCTGCCCGAGCAGGTGAATTCCTATCTTGGCGAAGAAATTTCTATCCAAATGCGACCCCCTGCGATCGCTGTGCTATTCGACACGAGGATTGCGTTGCCACACAGAATGATCCCAATACATGCACCGCTTGTTATACCGCCGGGACTGACTGTAGAACTACAATAGATGATATCCTTTCGAACGCCGCGCATTCTCTTCAGGCTCCTGCCACATTAATAGACCCCAGCTTAATGAATCTAGGACATGTGGGAGGACCTGTGGGCCCCGGAAGCTCTTCTAATCAGGCCGCTGCTACGGGTGTCGCCGCCTTGCCTGAACCCATTGTTGATGACGACAACCTCCCGGATAATGGCGATGACGACAACTTTAACCTCATGGAGTGGCTGGATGTTGATGTAGTGGACGGGGACTTCGTACGGCCTGCGTCTGGAGAACTTATAGACACTTCAGGACTTTCACCGATACTCTTCGGCTCTCAGGGACAATCTCCCCAGGAGCCTCAACCTCTCCAGATTCCTCAACCTGCCCAGGTTCCTCAATCTCTCCAGGTTCCTCAACCTCTCCAGGTTCCTCAACCTCTCCAGGTTCCTCAACCTCTCCAGGTTCCTCAACCTCTCCAGGTTCCTCAACCTCTTCAGATTCCTCAACCTCTTCAGATTCCTCAACCTCTTCAGATTCCTCAACCTCTTCAGATTCCTCAACCTGCTCAGGGCCCTCAACTTCTCCAGATTCCCTCCCAGCCGCAGAACCCGGGTCCTGGGAGGCACTTTAGACCAGCGTACACCCCCGACATGATGATACAGGAAGGTGTGTACACCAGAAGAGGGTTGAGAAAGGTAAGGTGCGATCTTTGTGAGGCTATAGGGTCTAATGCTGTACGAAGAAGGTGCAGTTGGGAGTTTAGACCTCAAGAAGGTATCATGGAAGGTTGTTTACGCTGTAAGGAATTCGGGTTGGTGTGGTAAGTTTTTTTTTCCTAAGTTTTTCCTTCTCCCTTTCTCCTTCTCCCTTTCTCCTTTTCTCTCCCTTTCTTCCCTATCTCGAAGCATAACTCGCCTAGTCAGCAGTTTTCTACCCATACTACAAGGTCCAAAACCCCTTTCCAATCCTTACCACACAAGGAAATTGCTAACTCCAGATGTTAAACAGTGTTATTGGCGGTATAGCCTTTCCACCACACCGGGCTAATTCGAACCGCAATTCTCGGTTTGATAATTGTAATGGCTGTCGTGCTAACGGAACTTATTGTGATAGACAACGGCCTTGTACTGCGTGTGTAGAGAGAGGAACACAATGCCAAGATATGGCCCACGGCAGAGCGAATGCTGGAGTGTTTCCAAGAGGTGCAGGTGTCGGTGTTGAAACATATCCTTACCTCTCAGTGATAGGTGGTGGCTTAACAGGAGTTAATGACAGAAATTTTAGATGGCCCCAAGTATACCCCCAGCCCCCCGACTTCCATATTCAATATGTAAGGTGGTTGGAGGGGGGTCCTTTTCCAATGCCTGATGGATACCCCCAACCCACTAACCCCCCGGCACGACCTAATCACCGTTTACGAATAATACAGTTGCCAGGCGCACCCGCTGCCCCGAACATATCAAATTCTATCACAGTCGCAGGTCCGTCCAACCCCGGCCCATCCAACCCCGGCCCATCTAACCCCGGCCCATCTAACCTCCCACCCGGCTACATAAATCCCGTGCCACCCCAATCAACCTTCACAATATCACAACCTCCTGTTAATCCAGGTCCTGTTAATCCAGGCCAACCCAACTCACTAGTGCAACCGCCTCCTCCAAACACACGCCAAATTGTAGTTCCTGACAACGTCGATATGAACGAACTCTTCGAACTTACTTTAGGGATGCTAACAATCCATAACGTCGCTAACAACGAAAATGGATTTCAGCGGCCTCCTTCCCCCGGTCCTGCAGTTGCTTTGTTCAACCTTGGTCCGGCAGGAATTCTTTCTAGTTTCATCAACCACCCCAATCCTTCATCCATCCCAGCACTCCGAACGATAGCATATAGGAGCACCGCTGATCCCTTCCTAAACCAGCAGGGCTTCTGCCAGGAGAGGCAAGCGGATGGTATTGTATGCCAGCGCGCCACTCGCTTAGTTTGTGAAGACTTCAGCCATACCCGTCCACAGCCAGTCTGCGGGGTTTGTAACGAGGAAAGTAAAACACAAATCGAGAGGGTATTCAGTATGTTTCATTTAATTCTCAGGGCATACGCCTGTAGGGATTGTGCAACACGAGTTGCGATTAACCCAGGTCAGCTTCAAGGTAGGAGCCTCAATGTTTGGGGGATTTCACTAAACACTTTCCAAGGCGATTTAAGTGCAACTCCCTCCCGGTCCCGAGGCAACCCTCTAAGGTTGACGGGGTGTAATTGTGCAACAAAGTTGTTCGATAGAGTTCTTTGTAGGCCTCACAGAGTAGAACACTTCTTGGACCTACGTGCGAAAGCACAGGCTATGTCCCAGTACATAAATGCTCACGCGGGACACAGAATTTGCCCCTTTTGTGAGCGAAATGATGGGGCGGAATTGTCTAACTTTGCAGATGGTAATGCTCGCCCACACCCCCATATTGCCTGGGCCTGCTTATCGTGCTTTGGTATTGTAGTGGTTGACACTCTCACGCACGTAGCCCTCACGGTGCCAGCTAATGCAAATCATTGATATCTCAATGTAGGTAAAACCCATGTTTAATGGGTTGGATTCGGTGACTCATCGCACATATCCCTCCCCAAATCACAACTCCAGGCACACCCGAGTCGAATACACTACCGGATCAATCTGTCATCCTCTTATGCTAACTATAGCCTGTGTTTCTTTTACAGTTTTTTGGTTGTTTCATGAGCATTTGTTTAGTTTTGGTCAGTTTATGTAAGTAAGAAGATTACCTACCCGCTTGCATTCTAACCTCAGTACATATCTTTAAATTCTCTGCAGCATCACTGCAGTCTTTTTTATCTCTAACCAGATAGACTACGATGATAAAGATAAGCACTGCAATATATAGAATAAAAATAAAATGACACTAATATAACAACACTTTTATTTATTCATCGGGAAGGAAAATGGGCCAGTGAAGTAGGAGGATCTCGTGTAAAAGTAGAGTTCAGACCCATAAGGATGCTCGCGTTCTCTTAGAACAAACATATCTTTTTGATATTGTATTTGTAAAGACGACATTGTTAATCTCATGTAAGGATGAGAGGCGCAAAGGCACTCCTTGTCACATGGATGAACACCATGATCGCTAGGATCATACGATGTCTCGGTGTTGGAATTCAGCCTCACCTCATTCCGAAATTACTCACCTAGTTACTCACCTAGTTACTCACCTCGACCCGACATCCTTTACCTCGATCCGAGACACAGCTGGATAGGTGTATGTAAGGGTGTCTGGAATAGGCATGGAAGGTCGGCAATTCCTGCTGTCAGGTCGGCAACTATCGTAGCCGACTGCCGACTTCTTCGTGTATATATAGACTAGGAATTCCAGGGCCATTTCCGGTGGATTCCGAATGGTCATAGGAATCTCTGGACCCTAGTAGAATTATCGTAATTCGAGTACACATTCCAAGCCCTCTCAAGAGCCCTTGTTACATTCCTTGTATTAAGAGGAGATGAAATTCCTGTGTCGATGTCGAATCTGCCGATTTCTGATTCTTCCATTCGCTCTACGCGACCTACCGCCTCTGTGAAATGTTTTATAGATCCAACAACATACAAATAAAAATAACAGAGTATTATCTCATTTTTAAAACTAGGTATTATTTTTATTGTTAATATAAGAGACAAATCCCTAGTTTCTTTTTATAAGAATAACTAAATTAAAATAACTAAGTTTTAATTATCTTAATATTTTAACTGTTCTCATTAGCATTGCCAAACAGAAATATCTAATATTTTCATTCAAGTCCAATCAGAGGTTTTCTTCTAGAACCACCCGAACCTCAAACTTTAGGTATTAGTTTAGTTGACCTCAAAGTCAACTCTTCTTGATACATACCTTATGCTCTGTGTCACAACTCCATGATATTTAACAAAGGAGTTCTCGTATATAGTAAATAGATAGTTACGAGGTCTCCAACAACCTCGTGCATCAACAAATGTCATATTATACCCCTATACTAGCAGTCCTGACACTCTGGCCCTTAACCCTCTTTTCCCTCCCCCTCCCCTTTTCTGCTTCCTTCCGGTTCGATCGTTCAAGTATAGACGCGCGACGACGCCATAGATGTCGGTATCCTAGGACTCTAGCAATCTTTTGTGGAAATGAAGTATGAAGAGCCTCCTTTCTAATGATATCTAGCCTTGCCTCTTATTCGGGTATTTCATCTCTTCCCATCTGTGATAAGCAACGGGAGATTTCAAATATAGGTAGTGATAAACACTTGTTGTTACTCAAAAGGTCTAATCTAACACTGACTGATGACCTTCGCTTTTATATACACAACGCCTTTGTTCCAGGCTAGAAGGTATGACACATTTTATTTGTCTTGTCCTTGTTGGTCGACATATCTCGGTTGCTTAATTGGTGGCTGTGTGCGTAAAGTCGAAGCCCTTCTCGAGATGCCTTTTTTTTATGCAACGCGCTTGCTGGTTTCCGTTTCCGTTCCCGTTTCCCGCATATAGAGAAGCCAGGCTGCTCCCGCACCTGGACCGAAGACTGCGGTAATGGCAATTAATAGTGCCATAAGGCGACCAGCTCGCGCTTTATTGGGCGAAGGCTCCACAGCGACTGTATTCAGACCGACTGTGTACAATGCAAGAGCAACCACCGAAATGCGGAGGCTCATGTGACCATACTGGCAAAACAACGTGGCTCCTTGTAACAGCAGATTTGGTCCAGGCTGCACTGCACTATATTCTGGCCAGTACATTCTTGTCCAGCTCATCTCCGACGAATTGTAAGTCCAGATTCTAACCGCAACATGAAACATGGCGCTTGCTAGACCGACAATTCCGTAACCGACAACGATTGAGTTTTTGGCCTTGCCTGGACAAGAACTTGTAAAAATAGCACTAATACTGTCTTGGATAAACTTGGTAGTAAGAGGCAAGAAGAACCAGATTACTATAGACAACTGGATGATGAATGGGGAGGCGCCTATAACACCAGGAGCGAGCAGGGGGAGATTGGAGAGGACGGCCCAGGCTGCCATGAATGGAAGCACTCCGGCTTGGTCTGATGGAAGTGAAACTTTACTCGACGTCTGTGTTTTGATATAGGAGGACAAGTATATTGGCATGATAGTGGCCGCACCGAAGAATTCCCATGCCAGTTGCCACGCTGCTGGGCTACAATACTTTGTTAGTCCAGTCTAAGAAATAACGAAACCAGCAAGATTCTTACTATCTTAACGGGCCCGTGTTCCTGCTTCGTCCGCCCTGAACAACGGACATAAAATTGAAGACCGCTAGGGACAAGAGTAAGTCGGTCAATAGGAGGATAGGCGCTAGAGTACCAAGGTCTTTGACATTGAGGAGAGGGTAGAAGAAAGCAACGAGTAGACCAAGGACGTAGTCGATGGGCCACAACCCACTCCACGTCGTATTCATTGGAAGGCCACCAGGAAAATGGCCTTCCCAAGCTGTCACCATGAGGGCTAAGAGAGTGCCATTTGCCACCATGGCACCCCACTGAGCAAGAAGTCCCAAAACAGATAACAGTGAAAAGACATATTGTGACTTGATGGATGCCATGGTATAGTAAAATCAATTCAAAGTGAGAATAACATAAGACGGAAAACACTGCATCCTGAGAAAATCCTCGTGGGATTATAAATACATGAAGACTATTAGCAGTGGTCCGATACATTTATGTTAGACAGCATGAATTGCCTGGTATAGCAATAGATGATTCCTAAGGCTAGTCTAGGGTCCCCTTAGGCCCACGGTACTTTTGTAGTCTAAGACGTCTACCAAAAACGATCATGTTTTGGTACGAGTAACATGGGTGTGAATTCAACCATGCTGGTCGTGGGGCTAGGCTACTAGTCTAGGTTCGGACAACTTGGCCGAAACAACGTGTTGTGAATTACTGACAAATTGACACGACAGGTCTTCTACACTAGACAGTGCCAACGCAGGAGTTGAGAAGCTTTCTGAAGCTGTTCCGGTTGTTGACGGTGTTAACTCCGCTAAATCAACCCTTGAATTCATGACGCCCGCTGCTCGGAAGAGCAACTCAAGAAGGTAGTAATATGGAAGAAGTTAAAGTAGGCACCCTTACCCACTTAGAGGGTTATAAGTAGAGATATATTGCTAGATCGGTATGAATCGCAACAGTCGTGAGTAGATCAAAGACGTGAAGTTTTTCAGGGATATGTACCAGGTATTTTAATACTCTCTTGCTTGAAACCCTGGCAACTGAGCTGCAGATCCGTTCATAGCTGGCCCCACTCCACAATACCACACTGACATGCAGTTCTACTTGTAGATTCGTCTCTGAAATACGTTGGCTCTCGCGGAGGAGTGGAGAGTGATCGATTGGAGGAATGGCAGCATTACCGCAACTTTGGTGGCTTTTGAATCAGGTATTTCCAGAAAGTAGAACTAGCGCTACTCTTCCGTTTGGTGGCATGGTTGTGCCAGAGTTGTCTCTAAGCTTAAAGACTGTTTGTAGTTACACTAGAACATGCTGCGGAGATATGAAAGTGGCAGAGCGCTGCATTATGTACTTATGGCAATTGCTGACATAGAAGTGAGTTAACACCTAAGAGCTATGTTTTCACACATGCATAACATGTCAGCTAATTCGTTGCAGAACGAGAAAATAAATTATTAGATCCGCTATCTCATTTAAACAGCAGACAATTAATAATAACCTGTATTATCACACAATTGGCACTATTCTTTGGTGCCTATAGAATTACGGATTCTGGAATGTGTGAAAAAACGGCTTTATCTATAAAAAGAAATCCAACTTTAAAAAAAACAAAAGGCAGTATTATCTAACAGAGTACTCTAAGGAATCGAGACAAGGATAATCAAATTTCAAACCTCTTTAAACCGAAGGCATTCCTAATTTTTAGGATCCATGCCTTTTGACACTCTCCCCCCTCCCTTTTCCCCTTCTTTTTCTCTCTTTTGTATCAGTGCGTTTTCTTCAGGTTTTAGGGCGATCTCATCACAGGATACGCAATCGGCGCCTTCCAATTAATTCCTCTCCAATCTGCAATATTCTAGTACTGTAGGAGTAGGGTTGGGAATTTTTTGGAACTGCGTAACCACACCGTCTGAAACACGATGAATCCGACCCGTGGGGTATGAGCAGCAAATAATGTGTGTAGAACGTTGGGTGAGCCGTATCACGGCTACGCCCATGATACTCCGTTTCGGAATCCATGTAAAGTGGGAGGAGGTACATATCATCCGTCGGTTCGGGGACAACGTCAAAGTGGACGAACGCATTTTCTAGGATAGGTTTTCTAGACCGTGTAGGAATGTGACCTAGATAACCTTCAACAAGCAGAAAGCCACTTGCGACAGCTCCGGTTGGGTTTTGACCTACGGGAGAAATCTCAGCTTGAATAAGATCAATCATCGGACGGTACTGATCCCGTCTTTCTGGGAATCCTACCGCACCGTCAACTGAGGCCCACGACCACGTTGGCGCCCTGTAATCAGGGCGTGAGCGCAGTTTGGAAGGTTCCAGATCGACATACCAGGCAAGTTGACGGGCGAATTCCTCATGTTGCCAGATACCTGCCAGATAGGATCCGCCTAACTTTGAGCTAAAAAAGTTGGCAATCCCCGATAGCGCTGGTAGCTTGTCAGAGCCGTAAGTATGGGAACGTTCAGTGTAGCGCCGTATAATCCAGTTCCAAACATGGATCCATGGGACCTCGGAAGGCATTACGGAGCGTAAACCGTCGTAAGATATGCCGTTAAGAAGTCCGTCGGGGAACAGCTCACATGCGCACTTCTCGTTACATTCCCAGAAGATTTGCTCCTCGGCAAAGTGCAAAACCCTCCGCGACAAAAACCTTTCTTGAAGAACCCAAGCTCTCTACCATAAGTCAGTATGTTTGCGTAAACGTTCTATAAGGCTGCACTAACGCCTTGAAGAGGAGAATTTTCCACGCTTGAGACGAATAGATCTTCCTCGCGCAGCAGAAGCCCGTTAGGTTCCGTTAAGAATAGATCAGTCTGTGTAGTGAAAGTTTGTGTTAGCCGTCAACAGAGTTTAAAATCCCTTGCGCAACTACATCGGTAGCGGCACCTACCGACGGATGGCTGCCCCCAGCAGATCTTTCACTTATCTCAACGACAAGTTGCCCAACTAGAGAGTCACGACCTCGGTTCTGAAAAAGACCTTCATTACTACTTCGGGCCGCCGTCGCTGAAAGGTTGCACCAAGCGTTTTGATAGACATCGTACATGACGGTAGCCTCCCTCTCCCAGTCGATTGGATCATTCTGGACAATACATAGGCTATCGATCCATAGATACCGGATATTGAGTTTTCGAGTAACTTCGACCGCATCCTCGAATGTCTTCGGTAGATCCTCTACTTTAACGTAGAGGTCTAGCCGGTTTTCCATGGTAAGCATTATTGGACTTCCCCCTCCCCAAGAATGGCTCAGGGTGATATATGAACCTTCTGGTTTGTCCTGTACTGTTTCTATCAGCTTGACGTTGCCATCTCCAAGGTCTAATAATCGAGTTGGATACCACATCTCATCCCTAGTGCTCACTGGGGCACAGGATTCATGATTATGAGTACAATCCTGAAGCCAATTTGAAATCGTGGCCCATGAATGACTTGAATTAGTTGTTTCACCAAAATCGTGAATGGACGTTTTCCTCTCCATCGGGTCTAGCGACTAATCAGTGGGCATATGGCAAGTATCCCGTCTACTCAACTTACCCACTACGAAAGCGGCGAAGTTGATTCCATAACCCGCCTTTGTTAAGATACGGAGATGCCACCGCTGCTGGGGAGGGTAGGAAGCACGGCAATGTAATAGATCTCCGCGCTCCGATGGCGGCTCACTTGTGCGGTCTTGACGCCACTCTTCAATGGAAGAGGGAGGAATTATATCCTTCAAACGGCAGCAGATGTAGCAGCCACTTTGAATGGCCTCTTGCCAGCTTTCGTAGGATATGTGATGCTCGCCACCACACTTAATTTCGGCATCCGGGGGTCCCACCTGAAACCTCGCGTTAGAAGCAATCTCTACATAGTTGTGCGCTCTAGCGAGGCATGATTGACATGTTTTGCATAGAGATAGGCTCCTGCCTGTGTCTTGGATCACGGTAGCAATACCGTAACTAGAGACGTTAGTCATTGTAGGTCAGCGGCGGCTAGAACACACGATCCACGATCAACTGGTGTGCCTAGATAACATCTACTATCGCCTAGACGGCAAATTGAATATTTGAGTTGCACTGGGGAGAAGGCAGTTATCTAACTGTGCCCCTATTTTAAAGGGTTTTTGACTTAGATTGTCCTAGCCGAGTTCTGCATTGCGTAGTACCAAGGTAGATAGCCTAACGTTGAGGTTGGATAAATTCTATTCGATTGAGTCCTAGTACTAATATTGCCATAGCGCCTTTCATCAATTACCTAGGTAGATTAGATTACAGGCTAAAGCTACAACTCAGCCACTTATCTTCTAGGTTTTACGCAACGATGAGTTATTCAATATCCTGTTATAACTTGATACACGATAATTTGGTTGGCCTAGTATCACTGATTGCAGATACTAAATACCTGGCTATTGTAATTGAAGCACCACCTGTGCTATCAAAGACCACGATGTTGGCGATAAAGTCACTGGGGAGCTAGTATGCATAGCTCAACGGGCGCTAGCGAATTGTTGTCATGATCGGATCATGTTCTCCGTGACAATAACCGCCGATCTGTTACTGCATCACCAAATTATTCCCTTCGGATACCCCATTCCCACCTACAATGTACAATAGGGAACCTGACTGTATTATGAGGCTATGGGATGGCTATAAGCTCTAAAATAGTCAAGCTCCTAACTTAAGCGCGACCTAAGTAATATAAGATAAAATCTGCCTACTGTCACGTTGTCGGAGATGCTCATCATTGGAAATATCTGAAATAAGATGCTAACTGACCGTTTCCCCCTCAATGTGCCCCCCGGCTCGTTCTAGCCCTTAATCGGAGTAGTCGTAGTCACTATCATTGCCGATATCCCTGCAACTAACCGGGCAGTCGTCATCATCCTGGTACCACGGGCCCCTAGATTCCGACTCCCACGCGAATTCAATCTTGTTTGGGATCGAGTCCGCGGCCTGTAATCTCTGGAACCTAAAAGGCCCCTCTTGGAAGAACTCCAATGCCCGCACCGTGTCTTCCTCCTCGGTCACGTCCACCACAATTTCGGTTTGCTTGGGCACTGCCCGGACGAGGTACTCAAAGACGGGCAGGAGCCAAGTCATCAGTTCCCCGACGGCTTCTCTCTTCCTGTCCGCGAAAAAATCCAGGAAGTTCCCGGGCGCCTCTTTCTCGTTATCTTCAAACCATTCCTGCCGCTCGGGCTGCTTGATAATGACCCCGAGTGTCACCAGGTTCCCGAGGACGCTGTCCCAGATTTCGGGATCCATGAGTAAGCTGGGCTGAGGCCGTATCGGTTGTAAAACCAAGATTATATGCCGCATCCTCTCCCGATTTTTCTTCGTAAATTGCTTTTCGAGATGATATTGACCCTGGCAATCAATGTCGACCGTAAAAGTATTCCCTTCATACAACATCGTTTCGACTTCGTCATTGATCTGACGGCAAAGGAGAAGAAGCGCGGGCAACGAACTCATACGGGATGGCCGGGGGGCGAAATAACGACCTTCGGGTTCAGGCAGTCCGGTCGTCTTCTTCATGCTATAGCCTGAGCCGTTTCCTTCTGTCGGAGAGCCTTCGGAACCAATGTCCTCTATGTGCTCGAGTGGCAACAACTGACCTTTCCCTTTCCATTCACCTTGGAGGCAATGAAGCTCATCGACGAAGTAATCGCCATCATCGGTGAATCCGTCGCAACCATCATTTGAGTGCCATAGGGGCTGGATCCATCCGAGTGGGCGATTTTGATAGTACATATCTTCAGCGCAGTCGAAGGTCAGGTGTTGCGGAATACAGTAGCTGTATATATGTCGGCGGAGCTCTAGAGGAATGGCTAGGAGTGCGCTTCCAGAACCCGAGAGATGACTAGACGCCATTTTCCCGATTAGAAGGTCCGTGAACAAGGAGACTTGGGATATGAATTGTGAACAGTTTGCTCAGGTTGGCTTAAAATTCTCTTTAATCCATGATGTTCCCTTGAGTATGTCAGGCATAAATATCTCTTACGTTGGGCAGGAGAGATGAGGAGGATGACGGCTTGTGACCTCTCCGGGGAGAAGTTCTCCAATGGTATTGCGTTTAATATACGGGAACCAGTCATCGTCTTTGGGTGTGATAGGCGAAGTCCTGCTGAAGGACTTCCCGAGCACCACCCGTCTAATAAGCATAGTGCCTAGTTATACTGCTGCTTTCAATACCTTGGCCCCGTAAACTACGTTACCCTACGTCCGTGCCAATGGCCAGGGCTTGCGTTGAGTATTCCGATAGGTTCAGTGGTAGTGAAGCTCTCCCCTCCCTCGATGGTACCTTGAATGCAGCTACGTTACAACTTTATTGTCATCGATGTTTATTTGGATGCTGGTATTGCAAATACGAGCATATATGGATTCTAACGTTTTATAAATTCTGATAAGCTTTTGGTCATGAACGTCAGTTAGCCTTCCCGCCTCCGCGCCCGCGCCCCAGGCGATGAAGCGCCTACTACTTGTATAGCTAGTCAGTCAATACAAACCTTGCGGAGACGGTATCTCGTCGGATGCGCGTATTCGACTTTGAAGCACTAACCAATCGTCTACCGGGCGCTAAATTCGTGTGCATGTAAGGCTTTCCATCCTTAGGGACAGATAAGATAGATCCCCCCACTCGGTGAAGAGATATCTCACCTGATAAAGTTCAGACGACGTACTGCCTAAGGGGCAAATAGAGAGCATGACCACTCCCCTAGACGCATTTCCCAATCCTCCAACATATCTGTTTACAGTCTCCTAATGTAAGGAATGTGCATGCGACATAATCCCGAGCCCCGACAAAAGCGGTAACTTATTGGGGCCCTCCTCTTCTAACCACTGGTCCACCTTCTCCATACCGTAGAGCCCAATAGCCGCCATATTGAAATCATCAACCTCCATGGGAGAGATCCGTGGCAATATCTCCTCTAGCCCTACCAAGGGTACGAGAAGGGGGTTCTTCCCACCTTTGAGCTCCCTCGCCCACGAATACGCCGATGGCGCGTCCCACAGCGTTCTACGCATCGTGCTAGGCAGACGGCCCGGGCACTCTGACCAGCCGCGCTTGAAAAACTGATAGACTTCCTGCACAATATTTGTGATCTGCCAGGTGCGACGGACGCTCTCTGCGACGATCCAGGCCCGCCATACGACTTTTGGCGGGGAAAGGGAGCTCTCTGCTGTCTGAGAGGTATTAGACTGTAAGTTCACGTTAAATGGCGAGGATACGAGGAAGAGTTCGGGGTGTTCTAAGCTATCTTTCGCGATCTCAAGCATCTGTTTATTCCACAGAAACAAGGTCGGGATCAAGGCTTCAGCTTGCCCCCGCATGCGGATGTCGCCATCGAACAGGCGGACGAGCTGGTAGCACAGGAGGGTCTGTACGCGACTCATGTGGTCGAAAATACTTAACCCGTCGCCGCTAGCGTTACCCAGAGACGTCTCGACGGCTTGGTCCTGCAATAACTGAGAAACGCGGTCTTCTAGAATACGGTGTATAGTAGCCTCGGCCTCGCTTGTCTTGTTGATGTACATAGCCATCGCCGTGTACGCATCTTGGGTGTGTCGCGGCATGTGGAATGAGTATAGTTCACGGTGGTGGAGTGGGCTGTGACCTTCCGTCACCCATTGCCGCATCCATGATTGCACTTGCTCGATGTACTGCCTCAGAGACTTTTCGGTCTCGCGTAGTGTTGTGGGGGGCGGCTCTGTGAATTCCGTGATCCAAGACTCAGGCGTCAAGAACCAGGCGCCTTGCAGGCTAACCATAGTGTCAGAGGAGACCGCGGCCTGCGGCAAACCTCCTGGAAGCTCAACTTCGGTAGGCAGCGCAAGACTTTCGAGGTCAGCTTCTGCCATCTGGAAGAAAGAGAATACAGAGTCCCCTGGCATACCAAGGGTGTTTGCAATACCGGCTGGTGTGGCTAGTAGACTCTCATCGAGTTGTAGAGTGGCGCTGTTAGGATGGAGTGACTGCCCGTCAGCCTCCGCCGTAGGGAGTCTTTCCGGCCGCCGCGGTGGAGGGTATGTGCATTGCAGGCCCTTCTCTAGACATCGTCGGCATCTAGGTACTTGTTTAGTACATTGTCGTTTCGCCCGAGTGCAAGCAACGCAGGCTCGTCGCCAAGCGGTCGGACGTATTGCGCCTGTAACTACAGTCCCATCAGATGGTGTTGTATCCATGTTCGGGGAATTCATCTATCTATGCGCTAGAGTTACAGTACTGACATGCTAGTGATAGACGAGCGGGACCGGCGTTAGAAGGGACGGAGCTACGATGAAGATTACCTCGTCAAGACTCAAAATAGATGCCCGATATTACTTGGATAGATTCTTGCGTCTGGCGGAAAGGAGTCGGACAAAAGTGGATAGCTTTTACAGTGGGGGTGGGGGAGGTGATCAGTATTCGACGGGCAGCAAGCGGGCGCGGTGCAGAATTATGGAGTCTATGTACCAGCTGACGCCATCTACAGGCTATACCGCGATGCCGTTATACCAGACTTATTATACCCAAGTACACGACGGGAGACGGACGGATCCCTCTAAGACCCCGCGGCCGGGGGGTTGACAGTTGATGCGACCCATCTTTCTAGTATCCGTCAAATCTTGGCTGCGCACTAAGTGGCCGCCTTCACCGCAGCTATACCTGGTGTTCCCGTCAAACCACCCAATCGTCTAATCGTCTAATCATCTAAACCGGGACTAGCAAGTCTCATGCGGTAGCCGAAAGCTTCAAGATAGACTGAAGGAATAATATGGACTACCTAGTGCTACGGCCTCAACGCCCTAGTTGAATTGGTCAGCGAGGCGGGTATGAGCAAGAAACTCGTTGTCTAGACGGCCCCTGTCGAGTGTATTCCAGTCATCCATCTTGAAAGGCAATACGTGGATGAGGAATCATGGCACCGATGAGGTATAAAAGCAGCCGTGTCTCACGTTGAGATGCTTCCTCAGATCTCTAGACCACTATCGCACTTATCCAACTCTCATCCATTCTCATACGAGACACTTTAGACTCTCACGACCTACTTCTAACCTCAGAGCTTCATAACCAGCCTGACGATATGTGGGGTAAATACGCAACACTCACGGACCCAGTCCACAAGAATTCCTACGCCGCCATCGACCCCTTACGCCCAGAGCTCAGCCAGGCCGGCAGAACTGTCATGATCACAGGCGGCAACTCTGGCGTCGGGTACGGGGTCGCGCAAGCCTTTATTCGGGCCTCAGCAGCGCGCGTCATCATCCTCGGCCGTCGCGTAGATGTCGTCGCCTCAGCAGCGCAGAACCTAGCCGTCGAGGCAGGCGCCGGGTACAAGGGGGAAGTCCTCGGGTTACCTTGCGACATTAGCGACGCTGTGGCTGTTGACACGCTGTGGGAGAAGCTCCGAGCCGACGATATAGTCGTTGACGTCCTCGTGCTAAATGTGGCCATCTTCGCGCCTAAAAAGCCGCTCCTCGAGGTCGGCACCACCGACGTCTGGAAGGTCTTCAACGTCAACGTGCGCGCGCAGCTGCAGTTGACAGAGCGCTTCTACAAACAGGATGGCAAGGGCGCTTCCGACACCAAGGTGAGTGCCCCCTTTCGTCTCGAGAAACTATGACTCATGATTTCTTCATAGAACCTCGTCCACGTCTCCACCGCGTCTATTCATGACTTCATCAACATCACAAGCGACACCCTAGCGTACGGGTTGACGAAGAACGCCGGCCAGTTGACGTTGCAGTTGGTTGCGCAGGATACGCCACCCGAAAAAATGCAAGTCGTCAGCTATCATCCGGGCGCCATCTTCTCTGAATCTGCCAAAGCCAGTGGCTGGACCGAGGACATGATTCCTTGGGACCACGGTACGTCGTCCGCGCTAGCTATTCCTCCCTCTATTTTCTTCTTTTATGCCTGTATTAGCTTTAAACCACGCCATCGGAGGGATGAGAGCTAACTTTGCACTCTGTAGTCAATTTGCCTGGCCACTTTGCAGTATGGGCCGCCTCGCCCGAGGCTAAGTTCTTGCACGGCCGGTTTGTCTGGGCCGCTTGGGATGTGGAACAGCTCAAGCATGGAGAGCTTAGGAAGCGAATTGATGAAGAGCCTTCCTTCTTGAAAATAGGTGTCCATGGCTTGTGAGGAAGATATGTTTAGAGTTGAGGTTACAGCAGGGAGCAAGAGCCGTGGGTATCAGAGAATGCAGACATCAGGAGCCATAATTTGACTATAATACAATGGTTTAGTTGTCGTTATACTCTATTACGCCACAATGCGCGACCCTACCAACCATCTACAACAGTCGCATACACATACATGCCCTTCGCAGGTCGGGCAGTGATACCACCCTTTATTAAGACATTCTTCTCATCCATCTCTTCTTTATTTTTGAGCTCAAACTCGAAGCGGCCAACCCAGCCGGCCAAAATACACGCGAACTCGGACTTTGCGAAGGCCTGACCAATGCAACTCCTAGGTCCATGCAAGAATGTCATGAATGCGTAGTTGCTTGATGCCCCGCCACTCGCGGCTCTCTTATCGTCGCTACTTGTGGGCATCCATCTGTCGGGATTGAACTCATGAGCATCTGGACCCCAAAGGGATTTATCAAAATTCGTCGCCCACGGCGCAAGTATGACCCGGACCCCTTTCGGTATTTTATGCCCTAGGATATCAGTCTCCAGGGCGGCCTCACGAATGGTAACCGGCACGGGAGCATAGTATCGCAAAATCTCGTTGCAAACAGCATTCAGATATGGCATATGATCAATATCGAGGCTTGTTATGTCGGTATCTAAGTCGATAGAAGGTAGGTGCTCCCGGATTTCTTGCCTTAAACGTTGTTGCACCTTTGGGAATCTTGATAGCATGTAAATTGCCCAGGTCATCGAAGATGCTGTCGTCTCGTGGCCTGCGGCGAGGAAGGTCATAAGTTGGTCGACTAAATCCTCATCCGAGAACCCACCAGACTCTATAGCTACCGAAAGAATGTCGTGGTCTATTTGTTCCTTTTGCTCCGATCTCAGCTTTTTGTTTCGGACGAGGTCGCGGCATACTGAGCGGATATACTGCGACGCTGCATTGATATCCTCATTGCGCTTCACAGGTAGTCTAGCAATAAGCCATTCCGGTACCAGCTGACTAAGAACGCCTAGGATTTGCGCTTGTTTACTGGGCATGAATACTTGTCTGTAGGTTTCATTGAGCTCCGATCTTGGATCTTTAATAGCACCAAAATCTCGACCGAGCCCGGCAATTCCAATAATATCGAGAGTCACACGAGAAGCCCAATTGCCAACCTCAATTACAGCCGTCTTCTGAGCTTTCTCGGTGTTGGGAGTGCTGGGTTGGTTGTTGGCGTCGGCTAGTATGTCCTTGGTCATGGCCTGTACCACCTCGCGGGTTTTACCCCAGAAAATGGGATACAAGTCCTTTATATGTCGGAACGCAAAGGCGGGCATAAGGTTCTTTCGCTGAATCTTATGCTCATCGCCTTCGGCGAGGAGAACACCTACACCAAGAACACGACCGATATTAAAACGTAGGGCGGCGGGTTTCTCAAAGTGGTAGTTCTTGGTGACTAAAACCTCTGATAAGGCCTTGGGGCCAGTGACGAGCACTCGCTCGGAATTGCCCATGCCAAGATATCTCATGACCCCATCGTTGGGAACAGTCTCGATCCTATTTCTCAAATTCAGCTTCACAAATCTAGATACATAGATAGCTAGTTTTCTTACCATTCTCTCATAGGAATGCCACTCGGTTCTGCCAAGATCCTTTTGAAATGGCCATTCCACCACGAACCTCCGGGTGGCTGCGGCAGGCTTCGGAGCGGGGAAAAGAATTTAGGCCATAAGATGACCTTCCAAAGGGCGTATGCGAACGTTTGCAATAGCCAGGCGCTGAGGAAACTCCCAGTAAAGCGAAGCTTCCACCAGTGCGGTGGGTAGGAGACGAGGACGAAGGACGCTACTACAGAGGATGCAAGGATTCCCCGCCAAGGATAGGGGAAAACCCCCATGGTTGACGAATGGTGGATGTGCGCGAAAGCGATAAAGAAGAACGGAGAGACCTATCAAAACTGCTCTCAATAAAGGGAGAGGGAATTGGCTGGGAATTGGCTGAGATGGTGTAACACCGCCCACCTAGGATTGGGTAGATGAAGATATTAGGGATTTAGTGTAGTCTGCGAGAAGGCGTCAACGGCCCCGGTTTCAGATGCATCAACTGTCTCAGGCCGTTCGGTGTAAGATGGTTATACAACCGATTCTCATGGGAATGAATAGCAGCAAGGGCATGTACTACCTAAGGTATGTAAGAAGGAAGGGCGATGTGTTGATCATGTACAGATTGAAATAAATGGTGGGAAGACATCGATAGTTCTTGTACCCAAGGATACCAAACCCGCTATCAAACCCGCTACAGAATCCGCGGGGGTGGGTTGTCCCGACAGGTTCCAGGGGCCATCCAACGAGTCGAGCCGCTGGCCTAGTCTCGTCGTTTTGTCGGAGACTTTTCACCCAACGCAAGCGAGGATATTACATATACACGCGTAGATAGTCTAGGGTACATAGTTATACTTAGTACTACTATCGTAACAGTACTTGGGAACGAAATACCATATGTTACATGCAGCCATATAACCGATGTTACATTTCAGTGTGCCTTTTGCTACCTACCTAGGTAGCATTGATAGATAGTAAGCTGTTGCCTGACTGATCTGATCTTGTGGTACGCGGAAAGGGACGAAACCCGTGTCCAATATGACCTACCTAGGTACTACCTCATGTAGGTACTTACCTACTTGATAAAGGACTACGTATCACAAGTTAATAGGTTGTTTTAGTGTGCCTGGCCTACAGCCTACGGCACATATACTATTCCCAAGTCAGTACCTACTACCTCTTAAGTAGTTGCGTTCTGTATTTAGGCACGTTATCGAAGCTACCGGCAGCTGCATGTACGATTTACGAGAGCAATTAGCAGATCTCATTATTTACTTACCTCCTCTTCTTTTATGAAACCCCATTGAGTATGGATATTGGTCGAATCCTCGGAGACTAAAGTGACGTGAGCCTCTTCTTATACTGCTGCTAATCGGCCTAGTGAATCCCGCCATTTCCGCCGGCGTTGTTGGTTTCGCCGAAGGCTGAACGCTTGTACGTCATCGATCAGGGTAAGACATAGCCAAACTCTTCTAGAATTGACGAATCGTAAATTGCTTCACAGCATTGGCTTTCACTCACCTACAGCAACCCGATTACATATACTATAGTAGTTCGTTATAGGGCGTGACACGTGCTTATAAGGTGCTATTGGTGGTAGGGGCACCGTTCTAGCCGCAACGGCCATGCATCAACCATGTTCTCACCTATCTGTAAGTCTATAGATAGGTAGGTTATAGGGAGATAGAATTGTTCAATTTGCGCATCGGGGTGACCCGCTTATCGGCGTGAGAAGGGGAATAGGACGGTAAGCGATGAATTCGAAATCGGCAATACTCCGTGTTTTCGCCCGACGAAATGGCGTTATCGGGACATCCGCATCTAGGTAGTCTATAGTAGGTACTATGGAAACACAATCAAGTCTTAATCTGCCCCAAGCACATTCGCATCGTAGAACCAATCTTAGAAATCCAGTCGAAGGGGAGATACAAGGTAGACATTAGGAAAAATGACGGTCCCTCTAGCCAAGATTGGCGTGGTCTCTATTGGAGACATGGGCATGGGCATCGCTAAACTACTAATCGCAAACGGGTTTTCGGTAGCGACGAACTGCAAAGGCCGAAGGTTCGCCCGATAACAATGCCACCTGCGAGTTAAATGGCACGCGCTGACGCGCGAACAGTGACGACACAATAGAGCGGGCGAAGAGCGCACAGGTCGAAATCTTCAAATCAGATGAACATCTCGCCGAGGCCTGCGACGTCATCCTCTCAGTGGTGCCGCCTAAGGACGCCGCGGCAACAGCGCAACGCATCGTCGATGCCGTGACGGGGCCCTTCCGGCGAAGCGAGCCTCTGTATTTCGCAGACCTCAACGCCGTGGCGCCGTCGACGGCGAAAAACATTGCGGCGCTCTTCGAACAGACGCGAGGTCAGGTCCGCTTCATAGACGGCGCCATAATCGGGCATCCGCCGACTCTAAAGCCTGGCATCGACGCCAGCGGCGCCGGATGGAACGTTCCTAGCATACCTGTCTCGGGTCCGTATAAGATCCCCGAGATCCCGGGCTACGGAGAGAAACTCTCGGCCGTGCTCAACACGCGGCATGTCTCGGATGAGATTGGCCGGGCCTCGGGCTTGAAGATGTGCTTCGCGAGCCTGACGAAGGGATTCACGTCACTCGCGATCCAGTCCTTTACGACAGCCAAGCGTTTAGGCGTTCTCGACGAGTTGCAGAGCGAGCTACAAGGGCTCGCCCCGGCACACTGGAAGTCCGCGGAGCGCGGTGTCATCGCCATGGTTAGTCCCCTAGAGTCATTTATTCCCCTCTAGCAGATTTTAGGCCTCGTCGCTCTTGCATGCTCCCGAGCTATGAGTTAAATTCTTACTTTTCGGTGATTACTGACCCCAGCGAGTAAAATAGGCGCCTAAGGCGTATCGTTGGGTCAGAGAAATGGAAGAAATTGCCTTGACCTTTGATGAGGAGGGCGGTTTCCCACAAGACTTGTTCCAAGGCGTTGCGAAGGTTTATCAGGCCGTTGCAGAGGACACCGTGCTTGGTCAGGAGAAGGTGGGGAAGAGAAAAAGAGGCACTGATGTCAATGATATGGCTGCTGCAATGGCAGAAGGCCTGGAGAATAAGAAGAAAAAGAATGACTAGGCTCATAGACGTTGCTGGATAACGGCAGTACTGTCAATGTCTTCCCTAGCTAGCTGGGAATGTGATATTAGTAGCAAGCGGGTTGATTCACCAGTTGCAATTAAAATCAGACACTATATATAAACACAACTGATGACATGTAGATTGACTCTTGAGCCCACGATATGTGTGCATAAGACACACTTTATCATTTCGAATAAAGAGTGCTTCATAAGATCCCAAGTTTCTCCGACAATTCAAAGATCCAGGCCATCCACAGTCCTCTACTCTAAAGTCATTCTAAACATTATTAGTAGAATAAGTATTAAGAAAGCCTCTTCTCCTCACCGCACAGCAGCCACAGGAGGCCACCTAAAGATTAGTTACGTATGAATATGTTGTTCACGGGACCGAAAACTACACTAATGGGTGGTCTTGTATTTAGGTTAACAAGATAAGATAGGACGGTTGGAACACTAATAGTAACAAGACGACTTTGATACCATCATGAACTAGCTTATCTAAAGAGTAGTGAAGTGTTTGGCTGTGCCAGCATTAATACATAAACTCTAAACCCATTTCGATATCATTGTGATTGGCAAACTTAGTCCAGCCTACTCAATCATATCGATATCATCTGTAGCCTGAGCTTTGGTCTGGCCATCGTCCACACCAGTCGTTGTTGTTGTTGTTGTTGCTGCTGCTCCAGAGGCGTTTCCACTGGTTTTCTCGAAGTAATCCTCCATCTCAGCATCCAATTCCTCCTGGGTTTTCTTCGGCCGGCCGTCCCGTCCTGCGGGACGTCCCGTGTTCTCCCCTCCGTTATCGCGCCGGGTTCCTGCTCGTCTGCCACGACGCCGGGGCCGAGGACTGTGAGAACGCCTTCCGCCGTCAGGAACGTAGCGGTCGATGACTCGGTCGTCAGGTGACATTGATCGCGGCCGAGTAATACGTTCAGCTAGCGGTCGACTAGGCATTGATGCAGTATCGAAGGGGTTACGTCTGGGCGCTGAAGACATAATTGACATACGAATAGGCTGACCTTACGGGGCTTGTTAGGCTAATTAACACACAAAGTGCAGATGGCTTACCCTTGGCATTCGCTCCATTAAATTCGCGAATTGCGTCTAGCGCATCATCACGGCTCTCGTATGTGACAAACGCAACCCCTTCTGAGCGTCCAGCTCTATCGTACAAAAGCTCAAGCTTTGAGACAGGACCAATCTTGCTAAAAAGACCCTAGTGATGAGTGAGTATAGGTATTCTCTTGAATTTAGGCTTGGTTCATTCATACATCGAGATCAGATTCTGAGAGATCGTAATGCAAGTTCTCAACCTTGATTTTTGTGCCGTGGCCATCCCTGCTAAGCTGTTAGCGATGGAAGGATATCATGGTGTCATTGATCATGTATACTAACTGCGCTGGCTCGGGAGAACGTCTTCGGCGGAAATTACGGGCGCGGTCTCGGGCTATTTAATTGTCAGTTACACCCAGCGCGGGCAGTGAGAAAGATAGGCCGGGCTCACAGTGGAAGCCCTCGAATTTATCGTGGACCCAATCCCTATTTACTGTCAGCCTTATCGTGTGCAAGTGTCACGCGTGAGCATTGAAAATGACGTACGAATCTAGGCCTCTCCTATCATCTCTGGTTGACTGTCTCGCAGGACGAGAACCTTGGTTAGCTGATATTACATGACGCATATTCACCACCAATCGTAGTCCAAGGCATCGAGCGGTAGGTTGATAGGTAGCTTCGACGAGGAGGGCTCGAGCAAGGAGGTAGCATCGATCTATGAGGGAAAGGAGAAATCCACCTGTACGCGTCGAAAAATAGTGAGCGAGACATAGTTTAGAGACGTGGAATCGGATGTAATACCAACCTTTCTAACGCCATCGCGCGGATAAGAATCGCGTTCGCGGGGTTGTCGGCTCCCGCCACCGCCGCCACGTCGAGGACGACTACCGCGTTTTCTTGCCTGCCAGTAAATTAATCACTGTCGTACTGTCGTTCAGGTATTGAATTTAGATTGGCTCATACCTGAGACTCTGCAACAATCTCGTCGAGGCTTCGGTCCATGATGTGATTTTACGAGAAAAAGATAACAAGGTAATTGTTAGAAAAAAAGACTGTCGTGAGATCTTGAATGTTGAAAGGGAAAATGATGAAACTTGTAAATTCGGCTTCGGCGGTTGTATCAGTGATCTGGAGCCTAAGCACCGTCTAATTGGCACTGTATAAATACAACATGTACAGTATTGATTTTTATAAATACCGTAGAGAATGTTGGTGCAACCTTATTATGCACCAGTCCGCCTACATACATGCACATATATATATATACTAAGGAAGGTCACATTTAGGTAGGTAGTAGTGTACAAAGCGATTATCGATTAATCAATGTCTCAATGACTATTGTCTGTGCTTTACATGTTGTACATTCCAATCAATACACACCGGGTTAGGTCTTCTACCATCAGAACAACATGCCACCGCCTAAGGACGAGATACCTGGTCTCCTATACCTAATTGCTAATATCTCGGTATACAGTTATCTTGCTGGTCCTAATTCCATTCAACATTTTATGCACTCGGCCTCTCTAAGCGAAGGCAATACCATTAGAAGAGATCAAACGCAAAAATAGGCTCCTGGGACATTGACCTTGGTGGTGAATGAGCCTTCGGATATACTTTCGCCCCCGTCGTTGTTACTAATCTCAACGAATTCTGGGATGGCTCTTAAGAATAGTCCTGTCTCGGAACTTATTCCGAAATGCCCACCTATGACTTCGATGTGGTCGGGATCAGACACGTGTCTCGGCGTATGGTCAAGATCCGGGGCAACCCCAAAACTCCAGGCTTTGGTTAGTAGATGTTGTTGACTTGATGGCCGTTCTATATCCATTCCTTGCGGTTCGACGCAAAATAGGAGGAAGGACCCTGGTGCTGCGAGACCACTAGCCGGTTCACCGCTTTCTCGCTCTGTAAATGATCTAATAAACATCTCCATTCCATCGTCTTGATCGGGTAGAGAGAAACTCGTCTCAGGGTCGATGGATAGCAGCCCTTGCTTCAACCCCCAGCCACCACCTCCACTCACTCCAGGATGATTAGCTTCGCCATTAGAGACAATAGACTTTACGTACGAATTTTATGCAGGCGGCATCCGGATGACAAAAGTTCTGAAAAGATTCCCCTTGAGTTTAGAATTATGTCTGCTTCTATTTGAGAAGAACCCGCTCTAAATACTTTTAGATCGTTGAATTTCTGAGTCTCCATAACGTGAGGGGGAATGACCCAGCACCATACTCCGATTGGCCTTGGCGAAGAAGTAGGCTCACGTTGGGCTCGTTCTTCGAATATTCCAGGCATGATAGCTTCGAGCTCCTTCGATGCTGGCGTCGCAGAACCGTCTACTTCAACCTGACGAACAATATTTCCCAAGCCAGCCACGATCTTCCTAGGGGGAGTTAGGGGTAGGAGGGAGATCGCGGATGATGTATGGTCCACAGATTCACCTTTGGCTGCTATCCATTGGGATATCTTGGGATCTCTAGTGCGTAGGGCTACCGAGCCTTCATTGCTAATATCCCATCTACTTGCGTAGAGGGTCGAACGCCTTCCATTCTGGAATACAGTATTTGCTAATGGTAAAGTGATCTCGAGTCCACCGGTATTCCCGTTAAGAGGATTTGTCACAAAGGAGACACAGGACACCTTGTCTTGACTAGTACCAGCGAAGCTCTCCTTCGCCCATAGCCCTGGAAGAATATTGTCGGTTGGTCCACAAAGAACCGAAAACCCCGAACGAGGTTCACCAGACGGTTGGCGTAAACTAAGACCATCCGTTATACCAGACAATACATGCAGTGCCGGGTGATTGGCTTGGACAGTGGCCATCGGCTTGAATAACGTTTCAAGGAATGCAGACATGAAATTTTCATCCGCTAGCCAATTAGTGAAGTCCTTCGATGCCAAGATAGCAACGCCATTTGTTCCTGTTGCATCATGGTGCGTCTGCCCTGTTACTTTCGAAGCGTGTTTACTAAGCTCGTTGAGAATGTGTCTCTGTATTATGTTAGCGAAGACCTTCTCGCAGACGGGAGCAGCTTACTTGAGTCGCCTTAGGAGACGCCGTTATGGTCAACCTTTGCGAAACTGTGGATTGCGATCGGATCTGCCTCGTATAGAATCTATGAACCTTGGCACAAATGCCTTGACTTACGATACGATGTCTCATGATTTCACGTGGTAAAATCGAGTGACTTCAAACTAAGATCTGAGCTTCCATAATTCTGAATTTGTGGCACTGTGCACCACGTCACTGGTACAGAGGCTTGCTAGCGGTCTAGCCACACAGCTGACTGTGGCTGGTAGAGTCATCGAAGGAAGTATGAACACTGTCCAAGACTTCAAAACCCATCTTCATCTACCTTCCATGTGAGAACCTAACTGCCTCTGAGGTGCTAACAGTGTTGAAAATACTCAATTACTATAGCCAAGGGCTGTGCCGCGCCTAGATGTACGAACTGTTTTGACTTATTAGCATTGCCGTGGCGCCAGGCATTTGTGGCTGAAAGGAAACATAGTTCAAACAACTTATGTTTGATCAGTATGCTCCTACCTAACCGAGTTTTATTGGCACATATAATAAGTAACTAGAAGTTGATAGTAGCATCGCTGTAAATGAGATGTTTTTCACTTAAATTCTTACGGCTGTTTATATGAAAATATACTTTACTCCCATCTCGTTAGATTTGAAAACCTGCAAGACTTAATTATACTTTTAACCCGGCGTCGACGAGATATAGCCAAGCGACATGCGAGCCACCTCCTGTTGCTCATTTCTCATAGCTACCTTGCCCATGGGTCACGCCTTACAACCATATATTAGCCAGAACACTTGTTCGTGGAGAGGGGGTTTTTTGGCTCTTGAACAATGCGCCTCGGAAAATAAAATAGGTTCTCTAGTCGATATACAAGACGTCGAAGGATACCGTGACGACAATAGCATCGATGATAAACGGAGCAATGTATGGAGCACCTCCTCCGATTGCTTCGACGAATATTGTGTTTACACAAATAACGCTTTTCTTGGCGAAGGAATATCGTTAATCACGACAGCGTCGAACTACCTTCGTGTATCAGAGATTCAAACACGGGAAGCAGTCTCGAGGTCGAGCTATGACAAGGCCCGAATTATCGAAATCCCCGGGAAAGGGAAGGGCCTAGTTGCTAACAGGACCATTCGCAAGGGCGAAGCAATCATGGCAGCGAGGCCGGCTCTTCTTGTTCACCGAGACGCGTTTAGCGAGCTTCCGCTTGAAGATATATTCCACTTGATGGACGTGGCGGTTAACAATTTACCGAAGCCTAGAAAAGAGAGCTATTTAGCTCAAGCTGGTACAATGGGTGGCCATAAGATTACCGACATTCTTTTCACAAACTCGTTTCAGGTAGCGGTTGGTGGTCATGATGGCTTCCACTATGGGAATTTCCCCGAGGTTTCGTTATTGAACCACGATTGTAGACCGAAGTAAGTAAAGATGTTGCATGGCGTCCATGCGGCAGCGCTCAAATGCTCACATAGACTAGTCTAGCGTTTTTCATTGACCGAAACCTGACGCATTACACTCATGCTGTCAGGGATATCGAACCCGGAGAAGAGCTCACTATCTCCTATATAGACCCTTTGCAGGTGCGATCAGTGCGCCAAGAGCGGACAAGGAACACATTGGGATTCTCCTGCGCCTGTTCTCATTGCACTCTATCTGAGAATGACGCGGATGCTTCAGATGCTCGGCTACTCACTATGTCTCGGATTGAAAGCGAACTAGCTGATTTCAGTAGCCAAGCATCCTCACCAGCGTTGATCGAGGAGTACTTGAGTTTACACAGAAGAGAGGGCCTAGAACATAATCTTGCGGGAGCATACACACTTGCAGCGCTCAACTATAACTTATTTGGGAAAGCGGATATGGCGAAGAAATATGCTCAGCTATCTGTTGAGGCTGGACTGCTTGAGAGTGGCCCTGACGCTGCTGATGTTCGAGAGATGAAGACTCTTGCCGATTACCCGGAATCGCATTGGTCTTGGAACAAGAAGCCGTATCGGTAGGCTATCTGTATGCAGGACTGGGGTGCATTGGTGTTCCACCACATACTGATACCTAATAGTATCTATAACTAATCCTATAGATCCGAGTATTTATAAATTTGAATGTCTTAAAAAACAGGAAGAACCAGTGAACTTCTGTCGAGGACTTGTTAAAGGATTGTTTCAACTTCCGCGGCGTGAAACTAGGTTGCAGGGTCTTCCTTGGTTAGTAGTAGGCCTACATACACATGACGTAGTACAGGCTGTGCAGCACCCGAGCTATAGCTGATACTTAAGCGCTAAAACTCCTTTAGTGACCCTCCAACCATAGTCTTGGCTGGATACACGTTCATGATTGGCATACATGTCGATTTCGGTTGCTTTTTGGCTTTGTCGGATCGGGATGGCTGAGTTTATAGTCGGATATCATGTTTAAATGTATTTGTTGCTGCTTTCTCTCCGACGAGTCGGATACCGAGCCTCTCTGCAACCCCATCATCATGGCCGACCTCACTATCCGTAACCTCACCTCAACCCCGCTAGAACTCAAGGTTGTCGAACGCTTCGAGGGAGAGCCCACCTCGAATGCTAAAGTAGACGATGTAAAACGCCTCGCCGCCAACCTAACGAGCAAGATCGGCGACATTTTTAACTCGTCATCAGACGCTGTGTCACCTAATCTTCAGATCAAGGGCGAGGTTAGGGACCGTAAAGATGTCTCTATCCCACTGAAGCCCTTCGAGACCCGCACTACGGATATCCGTGCTGCTGACCCCGGGCGTGAGGTCCTACGTCTAACCTTTGAGTCTGAGGGCCACCGGTACCAGGTAGATGCCCCAAGTGCTTCGCAGCGAAGCACCGTAATGAAGAAGATAGACGGTGCGCCTAATGAGTATACTGCAATCTACATCCAGGCCGGGGGTTGCCTTGCCATCTTCAGTTCTGCTCATCTCTCCAGTTGGATGCGAGAGATTCGCGACGACTACCCCTTGACTGCACTATCTATACCCGGGACACACAACAGCCCAACATGTCATGTTGCATTGCCGTCGGTGCGATGTCAAGCTGTCGGCCTACGTGAGCAGCTAGAAAATGGCGTCCGCTTCCTCGACATCAGGGTCAATGTTAGCCAAGAAGATTCAGACCTCACGCTCGTACACAGCGCATTTCCCATCTCACTGACAGGCAATAAATACTTCAAAGACCTAGTTGATACGGTCTATTCCTTTCTAGACGCTAATCCTTCGGAGGCCGTAATCATGAGCGTGAAGCGTGAGGGTACGGGGCGTGGAACGGATCAGAAGCTATCTAAACTGCTCAAAGAGAGGTTCTACAGCGAGAAGCGGTGGTATACGGAACCTCGGATCCCAAAGCTCGGCCAGGTCCGTGGAAAGATCATTCTTCTGCGGCGGCACGCCAACGACGAGAGCCTGAATAGTGAATGGGGCGGCCGCGGCTGGGGCCTTGATGGCAGCGTGTGGCCCGATAATTGCGAAGACGGGCGTGTAGGAAGTGGGATTGCACGCGTGCAGGACTTTTACGAGATCGACCAGAGCACAAATATTCAAAAGAAGATCGAGCTTGCACGCAAGCATCTTGAGCGTGCCGCCGAAGGCGTCTGCCGCCTTCCGGGCCATGAGGGCTTCCGTGAGGGTGCTCCGATAACGCCGTTCTTCATCAACTTCCTCAGCGCGAGCAACTTCTTCAACGCCAACTGTTGGCCAGAAAAGATTGCGGCCAAGGCTAACCCGGCTATCGTCGAGTACCTGTGCTCGCGCCACGGCCTCAGCGGTAAAGGACCGGCTGGTTTGAATGTGGGCGACGCGGCGACGGGCATTGTGGTCACAGACTGGGTTGGTCATCATGGCGACTGGGATCTCATTCGGTGCATCGTAGGATGGAACGCTAAACTACAATTAAAGCATTAAAATATGAAAAAAAAGTCATTTTTGTTTGGGAATCTAAGTTAGCATGGTTGTGGATTTCATTTATCGTCTATTTAGACACCAGAATAGTGTTTGATATGAAGGTTGAACAAGTGAAGAATATAGTCTATAGGTAGAGTATTTTTCTTTGTCACCAAAACCCCTATGCACATCTAGAGGATACCTACTTAAGGTATACCTAGGAACCTGTTAAAATAGCCTAGTGAATTTAAAGTCCGTACCTACATGCACCCAGTACTTCACCTGCATGTAGGAGTAGAAGTATGTGTGTCTCGGTAGAAATACAGTAGGTATTCGAATACCAAGATAAATTGTCACCGTAAACTGCCCATTCAAGGGCCGGTCTACGGTGGCTCTCAGCTGCTCGTAAGGCTGTACTAGTAGATAGACAGACGTCTTGGAGGTTCTGTTTTCGGGGTTGGGGTCCGTTTTGAGCTCCCTCGTTAGTGGGGCGGGGCGCTGAATGACGGCCCCCAGCTTCTGCCCAGCCACTCAGTACCTGGTTGATCACAGCCTGCAGGTTACATTGCGCTGCTGGCAACGTCATTACCGTATCGTACTTGTACTTCACGTCTCTCAGGTCTCGCGAACGCCGTGCTCTGCCAATTTTATTTTCGACACTTTTCTATATTTAACTACAACACTTTCAGGTAGCATTCCTGTTTCATTCTTTATTCTAGTCATTTTGTTCAATATCGTATCCCGAGCGTATTGAATCTCACCGCGCCGACTCGTTTAGGCACTCTACTTCTTTTCTTCATGTATTGGGGCGCAATTCTAATTGCGCCCGTCATCGTCCTTGTCCCTATTACATGGCCTGTATTGCCTTTCGAGGCTGCAAGAACTAACTTAAATCGGGCGCAACCCGGCAGCAGATGGCAGAAGACAGTTCCGTTGCTGAACTTAAAAAATCTAAGACGAATGGGACTTCCCCTCGGTTATTCTACTTAGGTGTGTGCTACCCTTGCGCCCTTTGCGGAGTGTTTTCTCAAGTCATCCGACCGTACCTCTCGACGTCAAGCATGGCGGATAACGAGGCGGCCGGCGGACGGCGGGAGCTTCCAAGCATATCACGAAGTTCTAAGCTCCCGCGGCCGCTGGCAAGTCACCGTAATGACGTCGTACAGAAAGCTAACCTCGGCCCAGTCTCCAGGAAGAGCAGCCAGTCAAGTCCCTTGGGTCCGAAGACGGGTAACACCGGCGAACGCGAAACGAAACGGAGTCAGGATCCTGTGAAGTGTCACCGCCGTGAGCCCTCCAGTGTAAGCACACTGTCACTACGAAATACACACCACTCTAATAGCTAGCAGGCTAGCCAAGAAAGCTACGATACTCCTATTCCCGATAGCCCTCTTTCCGTCAACAAGACATCGGCGAGCAAGGGAGGCACGCCACGAGCATTAGGGGACGTACAACCCAGCGTTACTAGCTCGGATAGTCCCTCTCGAAGATCAAAGACCGCCACGATCGCTTCTCAAACCGACCCGCCCCTTACAGAGACACCGTCCCGGATTCCCGGAATTCAAGGCTTCAAGGGTAGCTCGCCACGACAACTCTTGAAAAAGCCTTCGTTCAATATTCCTACCGACTCAAATATGGCCGATCCAGTCGGCAACAAGCCAATCACTACGAGCTCGGCCTCGAGGCAGGCCGAACTAGGGAGGTCCTACGTAAGAGAAGAATCATTCGTCAATATTGACGATAATGATATGTCGACACAACCAGCAGACGAGGAAGACCCTATGCTTGACCGGGTATTACCCAAAGCAAACGACTTGACGGGAAAAGGCCGTAGAGAATTAGGCGAAGGACAAGTTCACGATGATGCTACTTCTGCATCTACTCTGAGGCCTAGCTTATACGGCGACGATACCCGTAAGGACCAAGATGACGATGATTCATATCCCGAACTCGACGATATGGGTATAGAAGAGATCCATCAACTGCCGCCCCGAAAGCCGAATGGTGGTATAAGATGGGCGCCTTGGAATGTGCCTTTTAAACGGCGGGGCCAGACCCTCGTTGTTCTTATGCATTCATTGAGTATAGTTGCAACGGTATCTCTTTTCTTTGCATTCTGTGCAAACCCATTCGCCTGGCCCTTGCTTTTGATTTATTTGTTACACGTGCTCAGTTCCAAGGCAGCGACAGACGGAACCCTCAAGTACAGATCTGAGTGGTTCCGAAAAAGCTATATTTGGCATTTCTTTGCCGATTATTACCCAGCCAGATTGCATAAAACACACGACTTGCCTGAGACTCGCAAGTACATATTTGGATATCACCCACATGGCATCATCTCTCACGGCGCTTGGGCAGCCTTCGCCACGGACGCCCTTGGGTTTTCTGAAAAGTTTCCGGGCATAACCAATAGTTTATTAACACTCGATTCGAATTTTCGAATTCCTTTTTACCGCGAATACATACTGAGCATGGGGGTGCGGTCGGTCTCAAAGGAATCTATAGTCAACATTCTTAATAAAGGCGGGCCTAACAGCGAGGGTATGGGCCGTGGTGTCACCATCGTCGTCGGGGGCGCTCGGGAGTCTCTAGAAGCACAACCGGGAAGGATGCGCTTAATAATGAGGGAGCGCAAAGGCTTCATCAAGCTAGCCGTCCGCTGCGGGGCGGACCTTGTGCCTGTTCTGGCGTTCGGCGAGAACGATTTATACGACCAACTACAGCCCCAAGAGCATCCTTTTATGCACAGGATACAGATGTTCATCCTCAAAGTGTGGAAATTCACGTTGCCTTTCCTACATGGCCGGGGCATCTTCAACTATGATGTGGGTCTTATGCCATACCGGCGACCGCTTAACGTCGTGGTCGGGGCTCCGATCAAAGTACGGCAGTCATCCTCGGTGAGCCTGGAGGAGATCGATAGGCTACATGGCCTTTATGTGGCGGAGTTGGAGAAACTTTGGGACCGCTATAAGGACGAGTTCGCCGCAGACAGGAAAGAGGAACTGCAGATTTTGCCCTGATAGCAAACTTTGTATACCAGAGGCTTAACGAGGAGAGGGAGGGTTTAGTTAGTACAATAGACAGGACAGTTCCATATGGGACATAGAGAGGAAGATTGTAAATGAGGAGAGGCGTATCAAATGGCTAGACAAAGCATTATAATATCCCGGCTGTGCAGGCAGAATCGTTAGATACCGATTTCCATGAAACTTTACAACATCTACGTAAATATATGTGAGCTAGAATAGTTCTTCTATATCGACTCTTGCTTACCCTGGGACTCTGACGCAACAAATGGCCTACACCGTGAGACTATCATTGAATATCGAATATTGAATATTTTATAAACCCCAAGGCAAGCTTGAACCCATTCACAGATTCTCACAGGATACTACCTATGCTGTAGATAGCTGTATGTACGTCGTGCTATACGTCTATACGCTATACGCTACTCGGTATACCTACTGTAGTCGCAACCGGCAGTCACGGCATCAAAAAAACGGGGGGCCGGGGGCGGGAGCTGGTTGAACCCCTGGCTGCCCTGGCTGCCCTGGCTAAAACCCCTGTCAAATAGTTGTCGACGCATCAAGAGGCCTCAATGCTGACCCCTTAGGTTAGTGTGCTTTGCCCTTACTGCTACATGTTACTGCCACATGTTACTGCGCCGGGGCGGCTTTGTTTAAAGAAACGACCCGCTTTTCATCTGCGACAGCGTGGTCAATAGGTAGATACATAGTGAGAGCAGGTAGCAAGTAGAGAGCACCACGTACACTACATTTCTCGTGCTTCAACACGCCTTGGCTGTAAATCGTGCATCATACAATTCTGAATATACTCATGATAATATTAGGTTAGGTAGTCGCAAATATCGCAAATATCCCTAGACATACCAATCCACAAATGACCACGTCGTCCACCGACCTCTTCATAGAGTCTAGACTACCCACTGATTGGACTCGGGGAAGTACTTCCAAGCTATTGTGGTCTAGTTGACTTGGCTGACACCAAGACCTTTCCGTATCTGATTCCCGTACTCATTCTCCGTCTCAGCCGCGGATCATTATTGGAGCATCAGATTCGCCATGCTTGCTTCTGACCTCTGGTGACCTATGGTGACCGCTATTGCAGTATACGGTACTATACTATGTAATGGAAATTGATACTTATTTTTTTTTCGGACCCGGCATAACGTGCGCCCAAAATACTGTCCCTATTAATAATAAATAAAACATGCCTCCTCCCCCTTTGTCCAGTCAGCAGTCGCCGCTCGTCCCGCAGCGTCAAAACCAGCATCAACGCTCTGCTCGCTCCCTGTCCCACCGCCCAGCGCCAGACCCCTTGTCCGTGAGCGGTGTCCTCGTGCCTCCCTCAGCAAATAACGATCTATCCAATCCCCCATCCGCTTCTTCCGCTACCACCAGCTTCCAGATCGACTGGTCTTCCGATGGTGGTCCCTCGTCTGCCTCGTCCGCCCATCGTCGCCCCGAAGATATCGAGATGGATGCAATAGCTCCCACCGGTCACCGTCGCCGCCGGAGCACCTTGAGTTCTAGTCTGAACGCGTCTCTGCCGCCAAATACCAGAGCGGGGAGACCACGTGCCACCAGCATAAAGAACTCGGGCGATGCCGAGTCCAAGATATCAGAGGAAAATTTGGCACCTTATAACTCGAGGCCGGATGCTCGGGACGACGACGACTCTCTCTCGGACGAGGATCTACATGATGATGAAGAGACTGGGTTAACAAAGAAAGACAAACGTCGAAAAGAGAGAAAGCGGCGGCGGAATACAAGACTAGATCAGAGGATTGCACGGGACAACCTCAGTGACGAGGAGCGCAAACAGGCAGATCAAAATGTCGTGCGGAAGTTAGCTGTTAATGCTGCTCTGATAGGGCTTTGGTATATGTTTTCATTATCTATTTCTCTGGTACGTTTTCTATGATCTTGACTCTCGACTTCGCGAGGCGCTGACACGCGACCGGTTAGTACAACAAATGGATGTTTGATTCCGGCCAGCTCAACTTTCCTTATCCTCTATTTACAACGTCAATGCACATGCTTGTGCAATTTTCCCTCGCTAGTTTAGTATTATACTTTATACCTTCACTACGACCGACCAATGGTCAGCATAGCTCCGATTTAGGCCGATCAAGACATGAATCTGAGCCGGATCGGCCCATCATGACCAAGCTTTTTTATTTCACGAGAATAGGGCCATGTGGTGCAGCTACGGGCCTTGACATTGGACTGGGCAATACGTCCCTGAAGTTTATAACCCTCACGTTCTATAGTAAGTTTTAATTATAATTCAAGGGGAGTACGAAAGCTAATACAAACATAGCCATGTGCAAATCGTCGGCCCTGGCCTTCGTCCTGCTCTTCGCCTTTCTTTTCCGTTTAGAAACACCAACATGGCGACTGGTGGCGATCATTGCGACAATGACTACTGGTGTCATTATGATGGTCGCGGGTGAAGTCGAATTCCACCTCGGCGGTTTCTTCCTCATCATCTCCTCCGCCTTCTTCTCTGGCTTCCGCTGGGGCCTAACGCAAATCTTATTATTGAGACATCCTGCTACCTCGAATCCGTTTTCTAGTATTTTCTTCCTGTCGCCAATCATGTTTGTGACGTTACTACTCATCGCTGTGCCCGTGGAAGGCTTCCCGAATTTCTGGGCTGGTATCATAACACTGAGCGAGCAATGGGGCGTTTTGAAGACACCATTGCTTCTTCTATTTCCCGGAACGATTGCCTTTCTCATGACAGCCAGTGAATTCGCTCTGCTGCAGCGAAGCAGTGTCGTCACGCTCTCGATCGCCGGTATTTTCAAAGAAGTCGTTACTATCATAGTCGCGGCATTGGTATTTGATGATAAGCTCACACCCATCAACATTTCCGGGCTTTTGGTGACACTTGTCGCTATCATCGCTTATAATTACATCAAGTTGGTTAAGATGCGAGAAGAGGCGCAGATGGATGCTCATACCAAGGGCTATCAGCAGGATCAGTCGGACTCGTCCACTGAACGGGGCAGTGAGTCGGATGAAGAGGACGCCATGTTATTAACACATGGAGATGACAGTGATGCCGAGGGGAACCACATCACCATCGACGGGGATTTGATACCCAAACCTAGAACCCCGAAACCACAGGATGATAGCAGACAGAATAGGATAGACTGAAGCTTCGACATCATCATATTTCCCTTTTATTGTATGTGTTGTATACGGCATTTCTCACAGGATATATGGCGTATATAGGGGGCAAATCTTGTTTTTTATATTTATAGAGCCCAGGAGCATTAGATGACCGGAGTGCCGAGTTCCTTGTTGTCTGTCACGGAATACCCAAAATTCTGCGGAAACGACGAAGCGGACTCAAAGGAGCAATGGTCGAGTTGGGTAATACATGTATACACTCTGGACTGGGCAGCCCTAGATCACATAGGCCGAAAAGACGACTACCGGCCGGACAACCTAAAATTGTGCGAAGAGAATACTATATCTGCTATATATAATAGTTGTATAATTCTATGTATCAGAACTTCTATCTACTTTGGACACGTATTCCCCTGAGCGTAAATAGATCGCTGGTTGTTGCATGCGCGCCGATGTAGGGTGACGAATGTGGCGATGGATGCTAATCGTGCACTCAATTATATATAAATATGGAGGGGGGGAAGAGTATTAAGTCCTCTTAGAGGCCAGCATAGACAGATCACAGTTACCAAACAAACATGCAAGGGGCTAAAACAACAACATAGCGAGTAGTTCTGTCCTAGGGATAGCATAACATGCGAATTCCCACCATTCATACCCAAGAACCGACACAGAGAGGAGGGGAATTGGGGATCGTGTCGTCTTTATTCGCTAATATATCTACGACCTCGCTTGCTTGGGGGGGGGGGGGGGGGGCGCACGCCCTCCACCGAAATTGCCATCTTTCGCCCAAGCGATTTGATAAGGGCTTCTTGCCCTACGAGCTCTCAACATGGACAGAATCGAACGGGCTCAGAAGCTCCTTCTCTTGTCGGGGGCTTCACCGGCGGGAAATCTCGCATGCTTCGTACGGGTATATCCAAGTTTAAATTCTATATTCTGTCGTGATCATGAGGGTTGTTATGCTTTCTTAGTCTTTTGACTTTGTAGCGTAACGGGGGATTTATACCTATGTCGGCCCTGATATGTCGTCTTATTATGGGAGATTCGACTCATCCGAGCAACCTCAACCCGTCTTTTGTCTTCGCTCCAGGCTTCGTAATGCCGCCTCCGGCGGGACCCAAATGCGGTTCGAAGCTGCCCTCGCGTCCACCGGCGCCGCCGCCGTTACCACTGCGATTCTTGTTGTTCTTGTTTTTATTCCTATTCCACTTGCCGCCATGATGCTTATCCTTGACAATCTGGGGCTTGATTTCCGTGGTGCTCTTGCGCACGACGACAGGATGGCTTTGGATATACTTGCCATTCATCTCTTTGGCTGCAGCGAAGAACTCGTCGGGGTCGCTGAAGGATACAAACCCAAACCCTTTTGACTTGCTGGTCACCTTATCACGGATTACCCGTGCCTTATGTAGCGATTTCCACCGTGAGAATGCTTTAAACAAACTTTCATCTGTTGTCTCACCCGCAAGGTTGCCAACAAAGAGGCGCAAGTGTGACGGATCCCACTCTAGGAGTGTATCGTCCGTCCACTTCTGCCCACCACCTGCGCGTACAACAGTCTTCTTCTTATCGCCTCCCATCGCAGTGGCGTTAGCTACTTCGGATGCGCGATTAGCCGCTTCCACAGAGTATCCTGCTGCGCCATTCGCGACGGGCCGGCCAGGGCCCGGTGCCCCAGTAGCGGCGCCGGCATCTTTCGGGTCTCTCACATACGCGCTCTGCCACTGCGCAATCTGCGCCGCCATATCTGGGTCGTAGTCATCGTTTTTTGTCTGGCCAGGTACTGGAAACGGATTTCGTATTTGGGGCGGAGTAGCGTATGAAGCGGCGGCGGCGCCAGCGCCAGCGCTCGGTGCTGGTTGTGCGCCGTAGTAGCTCTGCTGGTAGGTGCCTTGTTGAGAGTACGAATACGCGTTCTGTTGTTGGTAAGATGCACCACTGCTCATCGGAGCACCCTGGGTGCCGTACGACTGGTAGTTGGAGGGCGGGGCGGCGGCTCCATAATGAGGCGCATTTGCAGGTGCGCCTGCATAGCTTGGTGCGCTGGGGGCTGCATAGGTAGTGGGCGGAGCGGCGGGTCGGAACGCGGGCTTGAAGCCGGACACCTTTGATGGAGGAGGACGCGGCGGAAGGGAGGAGGACGAGCCTGGAGGACCCGAATAGGACATGATGAACTTTGCTGTGCGCCCAACGCGATTGTATTTTGTTTCTGAGCTACACGTACCTCTGAATTGGAGTTTTTTAGACTCCTAAATATTATTTTGCTATAGGCGTTTGTAATCGTGTGGAGGAGTGTCGTGATGACGGAGGTTGCAATCAATAGATGTGTATCTTGAGATTTCGGTAGAGTGTTGATTGAAGAGTACTCTTTGTTGGCACGATGACGAAAAAGGCTGAGGCTGGATGGCGCTTATCAGATAAGAGAGAATGCGAGCAGCCATCAAAGCCACACTTGATCTTCCCGTGGCTTGACATATTGGGGGTTCAAGTGGAAGTGGGTGTTGAGGGTCTGTTGGGGGTTGTGGGGGTCACACCCGCAACAAGACTGCCTCATTTATAACTACAGGATAAAAAGTCCGTAGCCGGCTTCTACGTTCGGCACGGCCGGTATTAGTTATTCAACATTCCCATATGACGTAAATTCAATATCATAACCGTTGTATTCATATCTTCCCGATGAGATATTTCTCGAGGCATAGAGAATGTGTAAATATACCTAGGTATCATCTTTGCGATACACGATCTCCCTTTATTATATGTCGGCCCTTTCGGCGGAGTCCCGGGCCTTCAGAGAACTATCCTTCGGCCTATTGGGTGTTAGTACCACACCACGCAGCTAAAATTACCCGTCTTTCTTATTGAGGCAATTTCTATCCTCCTAAATCGGTTGGGGGGACTTGAAGAATATGCTTCAGGTTTGTTCCAAGCTAACGCCATTGTTGCATGGTCTCTCTTAGCACCTGAGACCCTCGTGGCAGACTAATCATGCTAGTTGTGCGACATTTTCGGCGGTAACCTCTAACTGCGGTTGGCGGTGCTTTGTCACTCATGTCCGCAAATCCCGGGGTCCATCATGTGCGTTCAATACCATGCCGACTAAGTGATATATATCCAACGTCAACACTACCGCTATTGACTGTGAGGCAACTGGTGGACTCGTCAACGACCACAATGACAGATGCTTACACACGCAATTGAGTATCTACACTTCCCAATATAGTTAAAAGTCTGGTGCTGAGTGATAATTCCGCACGCATGGCTCGTATGTCTATGTTTATTTGAGTGCCTATCCGGAGGGAGCAGATTTAGGAAAGGCTGCCCAAGCAACCCGCCATCGGGGTACATTCGTAATCAGGGCAGACAAGGTAGTAGCAAAGTACTAAGAGAGCAGAGCCATCCCTAGGCCAGTCGCGTAGTGTACCGTTTTACCTATACCCTTGGTCGACAAGATATTCAGGTAGATATTTGTTTATATTTATATTTACGAAACCTAACTGACACAAAGGAACACGAATTACACCAATAGTGTCTCAACTCTCGGGATTCTTTCCCTTACATAGTAGATTTCAATTGGAAGAAGTTACACGGGTATATACCATCAGCAAACGCCTCTCGCAGTGAAGAACCATCCCCAACGCCCAGCCCGTTGAAACTAAACCGGCTCAGGCGGCGCTGCTGCAGGGCTGTGACAGCCTCGGAGCTCCTCCCCGGTTAATGCAACCAGAGAGCAACCAGAGACCTGACGGGTTATTAGAAGCATGCCTAGGTCAATATAGGGTCATGGATAGTGGATTGACACGGCTGCATTACGTAGATGGTTTTATCAAAGCGTACCTCGTGCACAGGAGTTTGCACGGGAGTCTGCAGGTGGTGTGCTGTTGTAACCGGCAGTGTTAGAGAGATACATCGAGTCTACTACCCCTCCCTCGCCAATTTAGGTCCTCTCTATTACCCACTTATATCCTGCTTAATGTAGCGAGGTACCTAGCGTCAAAGCAGCAGCAGTTCAACTGTGGATCTGAGTAAGCCTTGCCCATATCCACATGCATGTAAGGACGCCGGCTCACCACCCACCACCCACCATCAACCCCTTACGAGGTGGTACTTAGTGAGGTAGGTATGCGTTAGGTAGTGTAGCAGTACAGGGAGTGGAGGTACATCCCAGGGTAGGTACCTGGTTAGTAACCCCGCCATCACCCCCCTTCCCCCCCCTCGGACAAGCCATGCAAGCGTCTCTACAGGGCAAAAATAATGACAAGCGATAGCGGATTGGCGCTGGTTGCTTACCTATTGTCGAAACATACTCACTTGTAGACTTGCAGACTTGCCGTTACCGTGTCGACAAGTAATCAGGCACTTTATCCCACTGCTTACCAAGTGAACTCGCCCTTTTGAGGACTTGTTCCTTGCAAAGAATAATTGGCTGTCCCCACGATCGACGCTACCCTCGTTTCTGTCCAGCCATTGACTGTTCCCAATTTTTTACCCCTCCATCATAAGTAGAAAAGCATCCTCTGCCCCCTCATCGCCATCAGCTTCTCTCCCCTTCCCCTCCATAATTTTCTCACCAAACGCGAACCTCAACTCTTCCTATCCTCACGCAGCTATCGACCGTCGTAGCTCGTTACCTTCCCGTATCCATTGACCAAGCTACTTGTCAGCAAATATCGCAACCATGTCTGGTGCCGTGTAAGTTCCATCAAGGTTCATGCTCTCTCTCTTCCCCTCATTGCCCAAGCAGTTCGTGCCAAACGGCACAGTCGGGAGTAGGGCCAGTGAATGACGACGGTGGCGGTGCTGGTGCTGGCGGTTGTGCCGGCGATGAGATAACCCCCCCACCACTCAACCAGTTATTCGGGTTCTCTCACATGTCTTCCTTTCCCTTTTCCTCGACGCGTGTCACTGAAACGGCGTTGGGTCCTCTAGGGCTCGTCTGGCCAACATCACTAGCTCCTTCAACGGTGCAAGGCGAGCTTCTTTCCCTCGTTGCGCTCTGCCGCTTCTAGATCCTTTGTGGGTACCATGCTAATAGTTCTAAAGTGCTGATCTCGGCCTCATCGGCCTGGCTGTCATGTACGTTGCAACCCCTACCTCCAATCCCTCGTCGTTATTCCCTGTCTAACCTGTTTGGCTTATTGCTAGGGGCCAGAACTTGATTCTGAACATGGCCGACCACGGTTTCACGATCTGCGCCTTCAACCGAACCGTTTCTAAGGTCGACCGCTTCTTGGAAAATGAAGCAAAGGGCAAGTCTATCGTTGGCGCCCATTCTACAGAGGAATTTGTTTCCAAGCTGAAGAAGCCCCGCCGTGTTATGCTGCTCGTCCAAGCTGGCAAAGCCGTTGACGATTGGATCGAGCTGCTCCTCCCTCTCCTAGAGAAGGGTGACATCATCATTGATGGTGGCAACTCTCACTTCCCCGATTCCAACCGCCGAACCACATACCTCACCGAGAAGGGCCTTCGTTTTGTCGGTTCCGGTGTTTCCGGTGGTGAGGAGGGTGCCCGATATGGTCCTTCTATCATGCCTGGTGGCAATGAGGAAGCATGGCCATACATCAAGGATATCTTCCAGAGCATTTCTGCCAAGAGCTCCGGCGAGGCCTGCTGCGAGTGGGTTGGTGACGAGGGTGCTGGTCACTACGTCAAGATGGTCCACAACGGTATCGAATATGGTGACATGCAACTTATCTGCGAGGTTAGTGAATATCATAAAAAAGAAAGGATCGCGTGTAAGAGATAATTGACCAGATACTTCTAGGCTTACGACATCATGAAGCGTGGTCTTGGACTATCAAACAAGGAAATCGGTGATATCCTCGCTAAGTGGAACAAGGGTGTGCTAGACTCATTCCTAATTGAAATTACTCGTGACATCATGTATTTCAACGATGAGGATGGAACCGCCTTGGTTGAGAAGATCCTGGACAAGGCTGGCCAGAAGGGTACTGGAAAGTGGACTGCTGTAAACGCTTTCGATCTTGGAATGCCCGTCACTCTTATCGCTGAGGCTGTGTTTGCCCGCTGCTTGTCGTCGATTAAGGACGAACGTGCTGAGGCTTCAGAAAAGCTCAAGTTCGTTGGTAACAGCCAGGTCTTTGAGGGTAACAAGGAGCAATTCCTTGATAACCTTGAGCAGGCCCTATATGCCTCTAAGATCGTCTCTTATGCACAGGGTTTCATGTTGATGCAAGAGGTCAGAAACTCCTACCGCTTTTCTCCGAAGACAATAACTAATAAAGCATTGATAGGCCGCCAAAGAATACAAGTGGAAGCTAAACAAGCCCTCGATCGCTTTGATGTGGAGAGGTGGTTGCATCATTCGCTCAGTTTTCTTGAAGGATATCACTTCTGCATACCGAAAGAACCCGGATTTGAAGAATTTGTTGTTTGATGACTTTTTCAACGAGGCTATCCACAAGGCACAGCCAGGTTGGAGAGACGTTGTCTCCAAGGCTGTGTTGTTGGGAATTCCGACTCCCGCTTTCGCTACAGCCCTGTCGTGGTTTGACGGCTACCGTACCAAGGACCTGCCTGCGAATCTGCTCCAGGCACAGCGTGACTACTTCGGTGCTCACACTTTCAGGATCAAGCCCGAAGCCGCTAACGAGAAGTACCCCGTAGGCCAGGATATCCACGTTAACTGGACCGGTCGTGGAGGCAATGTATCCGCCTCGACGTACCAAGCATAAGGTGCCGAGAAAGCTAGGGGATAGAAGGTTGCATGGGCCAAAAGGCAAATAAATCAATCGACGACATGGTATGCATTGGCAAAGGTTTTTTATTTATTTTTTTACATAGATGGGATGGGAAATATTGAACTGTATAATGATCAAATCTTGTGTTACTCTGTTGTGACATCAAACTGTGGAGTGATGATCGTTTATTACCGGCTAGTGAGCCCCCGAACATACTAATATCTTTTACACTGTGCATCTTTTTTGTGTTGACTGGCGTTTAAAGGCGTGAAGTTTGAGGTTTCGCCATAAGTGAAGCGACTCGATACTTACTACCTTGCGTAGTACGGAGTGTAGATTAGGTAATAGAGAAAATATCATTAATTTATTATGAGCATGCGCCACAGTCAATTGCCCACCAGCCACATACCATAACAACCTGCCCCACAAAACCTAACTCAAGGACACAGGTAGGTGGACTAGAGCTCCGCTGCGCGTCCTTCCTCTCGCGACCGTCGAATTTCAATTCTAAATCTCACGGTAAATCTCACAGTAGCATGCAGCCTCATCAGTTCACAGCATCACCGCGCTATTAGTATCAGCGACACCATCTCGCGCAGACCCGAAATCCGAAGCTCGTCATTGCAATACAAAGTGTCATCTGTGCGCGCTCTTATCTTATTTTGGCTGAGCTGTAGACAATCGACGGTGGATTTGGGTCGCAAACAGTACATGTGGACAGCGCCATGTCTGCGATGAATGATCCTAGCTATGCGGTGCACCGAGAGCTGCTCCCTCATGTGCATCTTCTCTCGACCTATCGATACACGTACAAGGCTCATGTTCAGCCTAATGAGGTAACGAATTGGTTGATGCAGGCTCCCAAGATCGCGCGCGACACTGCACCCTTCTTCTGGACCTACATCGACAAACCCGAGAATGGACAAATCTTCCTTACTTGGCAGCCCCTGCAGCTAATGGGCACTCTTTTCGCCAGTGATGGATTCATATGGCCACCTCAAGAGGCTTATTACACCCACGAGGTCGGCAATGGCGTCGTATGTCATTGAGCATTACCCCATTATCTTGCTGTAGACGGCTAATAACTCTAGATTCTCGAGATGTATTATCATAAAGCTGGTTTCGCTGCTGGCGAGCCCTATGCGACACATTCTCGACGCCGATTCCGTCTCATCCCCCCCAACGCGCCCAATCCAAACGCGCCTCAAGTTGATCCGAGCCTTTGGATCGTCCATTACGGTCCTATTGACAATAATGAGCGTATACCATCTCAGGCAATCCCGGGCGACCGTCGCACTCAGTCCATCATAGAAACTCGCGGGTATCTTCAGCGGTGTGGTCAAATTCAGCGCAAAGAATTCATCTTGGGTGATAGAGTGAACTGGCCGCAAATTGCATGGCCCAAAGAAGCATCGAGACAACCCATGTACTCCGCAAATCGCGGTGTTCCTCAAAATATAGCATATCCACCGCATGCTCCTACGGCCGGTGGTCCACCTTCGAAGCGCCCGCGGACTAATCAGCCTGGCCATAGCCAGTTGAATCCTATGGCGGTAATAGGACAGGCCGATTTTGAAGACGATGAAGACACGTCTCGCGGCGATATCTTTGACATGCTCACACCGCGTGACGTAAGCATCAGTCGGTATAAGCAAAATCACGAATGGATGGAGGAGATTTTGTCCTCTGCGTACAGAATGGGCCAGATCGGGTTTGCGGACTTGGGACTTGGTCTTAAGGGTGAACTAGCAGGTCTGACAGAGGGCATATTTGAGGCTCAGGGTATTAATACCGTCACGCAGGCGCCGACAAAGCCCGCAACAACACGCCTAGAGCCCGAAAAGGCTGCCGAATTCCGTAAACGAGCAAACGACAAGATTGACTCAACCAAAGCTGAGATTGAAAAAATGAAAGCCGACCACGCCAGGCAAATAGCGAAGTTCAAGCAGAATTCACTAATCACCACTTCGGAAAAGGAGCTACGGGTTGCTGTCGATGATGCAAGCGCGGAACCATTGCACCTTGATACCAAAGAAGAAGCCGAGGATAGCGCAAATCGTTGGCCGCCGAAGCATCATAAAAAAGTTGATGACATTGTTTTGCAAGTGGAAGCCCACCTTAATCGCCGAGCGGAGGTCATTCACGATTTAAGGAGGATTCACCAAGGCGGTTATCAGGAACCTACCCCTGAGCCTGTCACCCAAGGCAATATCCTACAAGCTTCCGTCGGTGGAGGACCGGCTTCTAGCGTAAACGGAAGCAATGCTATGTCACGCCAGCCCTCGCACGCAGGTTCTCAACAGAGCGGGTTCATGATGGGTGATTCTGATATTGACATGGGAGGAACGGCCGCGGGCCTTCTTGATCAAATGCATACCAGTGCTTCATCTACTTCAACACCTCAGCCACCAATGTCCGCCCCTCCATCGAACGCTGCCACACCCGCAAATCTTAACGTTCCCTCGCCCCACCCACCTTCACATCAGCAGGGTATCTCTGCTACTCAAAGTGCTGATATCAAAATGGATGGATCCGATATTACAACCGGAGCAGGGCCTGATCAAGGGCCAAGTACTGGTGACTGGGTTGTAGTACCTAAAGGGGGAGTGACTCCAGACGGAAACACAGACACTGGTTCGAGTACTGGCCCTCCGAAGACTATGGGTCCTTCGAGTAAGCAACCGTCAGCTGTCGGGACTCCATCGGGAGGGTTTAATGGAGACCACAACGACTTCAGCTCATTAGAAGACCTCAACTCCGCAGGCGATGCCCTAGCTGGGTTCAGCGGGACACCTGGTGGAATGAGCGAGGGCTTAGATCTGAACATGGAAGACTCGGCGTTTGGTGACGCTTTTCATGGTGTAGATACTCAAGGCGGAGGTGGTACCCCTGCCGACAACATGTAGGTCATGTAAGTGTCGCTGGGTTTTGTTATCCGGAGCTGTCAGGAATTGGTCCGTTTCGGCGTTTCGGTGAAGGACATGGTATTTTAAAGGTGATTTTTCGAAGGCTACTCGCAATAGTACAGCTCTGGAAATTGTATGTATAGGTGTCAAAGATGGGAAAACTGTTGCAGCCTAGGCATGTCCAAGGGCAAGGTGTTTTAAACTATAAGGGTCACTTGGCTTAGCTTTGGAAGCATGAATTTATGCTTTTACGATTAATCGCCTCAGAACATGATCACAAGAGCTTCTTTCGTTGAAAATGTGTCTTCGAAAGATCACACGGATTGTTAATTAGGAAGCTTTCCATATCGAGTAGTGCAGCTATCCAATGTAGGCACTATTAACATCTACACAAGCCTTATCTAGGCCAACAAGAGACTATCAGACTATGATATCATTATCACTATAGGAAGTGTCTAGTCAGGTCCTTGGGGCACGATATTTTTAGATAATAAATATACTAGTATCTAAGTGGTCGGTAGGAGACTGGATTTGCCAAGACGCCTCCAAGACGGGCGGAAAGGAATGTGAGACATAGCCGTCGAGGAATGCGGAGGTGAAGTTTCATATCTGTTAGGATCCTGTCAGAGCCTCAGCCCTCCATCCCATACAAATCCGGCTTATTCAAGAATATGGTGCAAAAGTGATAGCGGGCTATCGGCTAGTCTTTAGCCGCATTGCGCCGGGTATGCATTATGGATTGGTACTCGAGGTCGCAGCCACTGTATATCCTGAGTAATTTTATTCTTGATTTTTTTTTTTTGCACGCCAGCTTCATAGGAACTTGGAAGACTATCTACGATAATACTTGTTCTATGCAGTCGCCTCTCTCGTTGTTACTGGAATGCTCGTACTCTGTGTGAGTAGTATAGAATATCAATCATACTACTAGATATGGATTTTGAATCTAATATCCTTTTTAAGTTCATGCGCCAATGTTGTGAGACGTTGATCTCTTGCCGCTATCCATCAAACGTAGATCTTGATGACTCAAGCAAGCAATGCTGCATCAGCATAAGGCGTATGATATATCCCCCAATTCGTCTAAAAGTCTAGGGCATTAGTACTCCCAGTAGTGTAGCCTTGTTGAACAAACGAACGGACATTAAACGGACGACCTTAAGGCCAAGCGTGTAGGCCCCAAGTGGAACGATGCTTGAAGGTCCAAACCCCCCGCGCCGCAGATCGCGGAAAGCGAAATAGAGGGCATCGCTTCATACTATGTACCAAGACGATCAGCAAGGCAACGTGTAACAACCGTGATGTGCCGGTAAACGCAACACTCCATAAAACCCAATGGCGGCCTGGGCGCATCACGAGCCATCTGCCTGCCGTCTTTCTTTTTTCCCGGGTTTGACCTGTTGCTCGACATCTTCTTTTTTGCCTGTGTTGGCTCCCTTGCTGGACATCTTTCTCTTCTCATTTCGTTTCTTGCGCAAGCCGCTCTCCTTTTTCTCGATTCACATTCTTTCTAATCCTTTTTATCCTCTGCCTGCCGGTCAGCGTCTACAACTGTTGAGCAGTCAAAAATCCATCCGTTCTCTAACCCGTATTCGTACTCCCGCTCACTTGTAAAACTTAATATTTCGTCGTGGCAATACCGCCTAGGAACCTATCCGGAATAGTTTACGATAACTTCAATATCTAAGCCGTGGGTTGACATCTACATAGAGCACATCTAGTTCACGCCAGCTCAGGCATATCTATCACCATGAGACACGCAGATTTCGCCGCCACACTAGCGTTGCTGGTAGTAAGCGGTGTACACGCCATACCAGCTAGGAACGCCGACGTCCAACTTGGACAACAGCTATCTAACGGCTCCGGCCTATCGTCACCGCAGCAAGGCCTCCAGGGAAACCAACAGCAAGACGAGAGTAGCGCTGTGGGAGGAGATAATGCTGGTCCCGGTGCGGGTGCGGCAGTAGGGCTTGTAGGCCTACCTGGTGGACAGATTACCGCGGGTGAACTACAGCCGCTTCCCGGTGTGGCTACGGCTTCAGTGGTCGAGAGCTCCGCCGCTGTTATAGAGACGTCTGCTGTTGTAGAGACATCGGCTGCTGTCGAAACATCAGTTGCTCTCGAGACGCCGGCTATTGTCGAGACATCGGCTGCAGCTGAGACGTCCGCGGCACTAGGAGAGGTTGCATCGGAGGTGAGTAACTGGCACCCGTAATCCGAAGGACCGAGCTAACGTGAAGAAATAACAGCAATCTACCCCAGTACTCGCTTCAAGCACAGGTCTTCAGCTCCTTAACCCTTCGGCCAGCGCTGAACCGACCTCTATCGCGCAGCTAAATCCACTTCCTGGATTTGCTACCATCGCGCCATCGAGCTCGGCCGCGGAGCTGGTTCCCTTGCCTGTAGCGAGCACCGTAGCGGAACTAAGCAGCGTTGCGGAATCGAGCAGTGCTGCAGAATTAGATTCCGTTGCCGCGTCGACTACATCCATCGCCGGCTTCCAGACAATCGGTGCCGGTGCCAATGCCGGAATAGAGGCATCTGCCACTTCAGAGCTCGCTAGTATCGAGACGTCCATCGCCTCGGAGGCATCTGAGTCGCTAGCAGCGACCGAAACTGCAGTAGCGACGGCCTCCATCGGCGGGTTCCAGACAATCGGCGCAGGTGCCAGTGCCGGCACAGAGGTGGAGGAGACCTTCGTGGCTTCGGCGGTGCTACCCGAAGAGACGCCCCTCGAGTCGTCAATTGAACTCAGCAGCTCCTCCGTCGTAGCGAGCCTAGAAGCCGGTGCCACCGAGGTTGCCAGCGCAAGCGAAGAAGCAGCGGCAGAGGAAACCAGTGCCCTCCAGGCTCTCCCAGGCTCCGGCGCCGCTACTGGATCACTCGTCGGCCTGCCTACTACCTTTGCCACCGCCACCGCTGGTGGCTCAGCTGCGTCCGGCGTAGCCGAGACGGGGCCTTTTGCCAACGGTACTGGTGCGGCGACTTCGGAATCGCTGCGCCAGCTCCCTGGCGTCGGAGCCACGGCCTCGGGAGCTGGTCTACAGCCCCTCCCCACCGCTTCGGGAGAAAGCTTGCAGCCTCTGCCGGGCTCGGCAGAGCTCACTGGTTCGCTGGCTACTGCCACGGCATCTGGGTCGGCGGCGGAGGCGTCTTCTGATTCGTTATTGGCGTCGGTGTCCGCGTCCGCGTCTCAGAATCTAGTGAGTCAGACTGGGTCGTTCGCTAGTGCTAGTAGCAGCGCGGCACTGAACGGCAGTGTTCCCGCTTCAAACATCATTGGCCAAAATGCTGCTGCTAGAGATGCAGGCAGTGTCCTGCTTGCTAGTCTTATTGCAGGGGCCGTCGGTTTTGCTGGGACGTTTTTGTTGTAATGGGATCGTGATGAGATGGGCTTGTAGTAGGGTTAGACGACGTGAGGTGAGGTGTGACAAGAGTTAAAATGACTTGGGGGCCGAGTTGTGGTGGCATTGGCTATAACAGTATACATGTCCGCGGCAATACCTATGAATTACAATTGGTTGAATTTTCCCACACAGATATTCTAGGACATAGGGGTTAATGTATCCGGGGCTTTATAAATTGGTATTACTCGTGTTAGTCGAGAGCGTATAAATAGCCAACTACTGAACTTATGACGTCTTGCTTTTCCTCCACTCGGCTGCTCTGCGAGCTCCTCGACCCTTGGCCTTCGCCCTCACTGCCCCTTTCTTCCCTTTTGTCTTGCCAAACTTTAGATCTTTAGGTTTACCGTCTCTAGCACTAGCTCTGCGGCCCTCGAAGATGAACTGCTCTGGTGGTTTGATACCATCGCCATTCTCTTGCGGCTGGTCTCCCCTAACTCGGGGTTTCCGCCTTTCGCCTTTGAGTTCGCGTTTCTGCTTGGCTGCGACAGAACGGCCAAACAACCGTCCTGCGCGTCCTGCCTGAGACTGCTGCTCTGGGGTGATTTTCGGAGTGTACTTTGTGTTCTTCTTGGCGTCTACGCCCTTGGGCGGGGCCTTTGTTGAACGTTCCATGGCCAGAGCCGTCTTGCGTGGGTCCTTAGCGCGGGATACTCGCAGTGCTCGCGGCAGCATGGGTGGGAATTTCTTTCCATCTAAAAGAAGCGCCGACTCGACATCATTTCCATCATAGAATTGGACATATGCGAAACCCTTTCCAACTCGAGTCTTCTCGTCTCGAGGGACGCGGACGCTCTCAATTTTGCCTGCGTGCTCTCCAAAGATCCTCCATAATCCTTCTTCCGTATCAGAAGGGACCTTGTGCCTTTTCTTCGTAACAGTCTCCCCGTCGGCGTTTGTATTAACTACTGTTTCATCGTCCACGAAGCCTAGGTTTCCGACGAAGACGCACCTCCGATGGGCGACCGCAGACGGGTGGGCTACACTATCTACCCGCAAATGCCGATCTAAAATTACCGACCCGTTCAAAGCCTTGAGAGCAGTTCGAGACGCTAGCGGAGTCGAGTAGACTGCATAGGCGTTGGTAGATTTTGTTGTGGCAGACATGACTGATTTAGTGATGTAGGCCGCGCGTTTTGGTTTCGCACCCGTGGAAAAGGGGGTTGACCGAAATCGAATTGATTCGATCTTGTGTGGACCAGTTGAAGCATCAAGCCCAGACAGAGGTGCTTCAAGATGGGCTGTGAGAAGCTTTTTCGCCTTGGAGGAGGTGATAGCTTCGACTGATACATTTCCAAGAAACAGGGTACGGTTTGCTTTGTCGAGCTCAACATCGGCATGCTCGTCCGGTTTCTGAAGCGACTCGTGGACTAGAGCAGTTTCATCCTCGGAGTCCTCTTGGGACTCGGCGTCTTTAGTTTCGTGTGAAGTAGAGATCTCGACGGCCTGGCCGACCTGGCCTTTAAGGCGCTTCTCTTTGCGGTCTTCCCTCTCCTCCTCTTCGGCCAGTTTGCGCATATAATCCCCTTCGAGGTCATCATGGTCATCCCTTCTTTTCCTCTTACGCTCTTTGCGTAGGGTTTTGGAAGGTTCGGCAGAGTTTTCTGTTTGAGACGCCGATTCCTCACCTTCATCGAACTCCGCGTCCTCTTCGCCTCTCATCTCATCCCCTTCTACGTCTTCTTCATCTTCTTCCAGCTCGCTTAAGATTTCGTCATCTTCGTCTTCGTCTCCGTCCTCGCTCGACTCGACGACAGAATCCCGAGTTCCTGTTTGCTGTGTGGCTTGTTGCTCTTTCTTTGGTGGTAGCTCTGCGTAGCGATCTCTGGAGGGTACTGCCACTGGACCGGACTGGGATAGTAGTTAGACCAGGGGAACCAGTGTGACATGAAGTGCACCTACACTGGTAGCAAAAAGAGCATTCAGCGTGGGGTTTATAGCTGTGCTTGGAGCTGCTAGGCTGATTTTCCTACGATGAAAGTCAATTTTTGAACCAATTCGTGTTAGCAAGTTTATCGGGGCGTTATCGTCCTTACGTTTTCGCCATTGCTTCTCGTTGTAGACCGTAGGATCGCGGTCAACGGCGCGTGGTACATATACAAGAGCGCAAGCGTATCTCAACTCTGTGATGCATAAAAAAAAGTTACCTGTAAGTACAGGTTATCAGGTATCGTTTTCTTATCTTATCGCATGGCATGTCACACGGCCTTACCTAATGCGTATATGGTATATAGTAGGTACCTCGATAAGTGGCCCGGTCACCTATAAGCTTGGAAGTTCAAGTTCTATCTACCTGATAGTGACCTGAAACCTTATCGATAGCGGCCCTCCTGCTCTCGGCCGCCAAATGCCGTAACGTAACAACCTCTTAGCGACTTGCTTGGGGTCGTCCATTGGGGCGCGCAGCCAGCCGGATTTTGGTTAGGTGCGCAACGTGATCGGTCCAGTCTCTCTCCTTCTTGTCTGCTCTCACCTTCGCCATTTCATGTCTTTGTAGCGACCGACACAACTAGCCTCGAAGATATTGCTTCTTCGGTCATATTATACATAAATTGTATTGGCTGCACTCTTGTCTCATGCTAAACACCATCGAACTTTGGAGCTCCTCGTCTTCAGTTCATCCTCTTCGTCTCTCCCACAGCTCCCTGAAAACTCAACCTACACCTAGGGTCTTCAACACCGCGATTCCGCCCAACTTTCCATGAGGCTATTATTTTGAACCATAGCCTTCGTATTTTTTGTCACCCTCTGCGAAAATAACAAAATAAAGATACTTTCAACTACGCGATGGCGACAGGCGACACGGCGCCTCCGCCGCTCTCGATTCCCCCCCCGCAAATCGAACCACTCTCGGACGACGATGGATCTAGTCCTCTTAGCGATGTCGAAGACAAAGATGAGGACCCTGACGATTTACATGACGAGGAGCGTCTAACCAACAACGAGAATGACGATCTCAGCTTCCCCGACAACCAATCTGACGCAAACGACACCGAAGCGGAGACGGAACGTCTCTATGATACTCCCCAGCAGGTCACACGCCATAAAGATGTCGTCCTTGACCAGTCTGCAAACACAGCAGTGTATGAGCGTACACCGAGCAAGTTGCGGCAGGCGGCCAAATCAGCCAGTCGAGACAACAACCATCGAGATACTCCCTTGTCGGACGATGATGTCTCGATGGCCTCGAGCCCTCCTAGGCAGCCCACGAACGGCACGGAAAAACCACAATCACCTACGTTAGATATATTAGCAGAAGCGGCTGCAACACAAGAAGTTGAAACTAGGAAACGGAAGCGGTCTTTGCCGACTCAGGCTATTGAGATCCAGCAGCCACCACGGAAACGTGCTGATTCTGCTCCCAACGTCCGTCGGGCAGTAGTTGACGGCGACGCAACCATGGTAGATGAGGATTATCCATCTTTAAATACTAATAGCGGGGAACACTCCGCGGACGAAGCCATTAATCCCACGGCGGGGGACGATGAACCGGAACCTGACGAACATCCTCAACCTCAGTCCGATCATCACCCTAATGTTAGAAAGCAAACTCGAAGCAGTTCAAAAAAGCTCAAAGGCGCCGATGAAGCAGCTGAGGCAGATGCGCCTACCGGGGAATCGTTAGACGGTACAGCTCCCGAAGAAGACGAAACGCATACCGGCGAAGACGAGCACATGGAGGTTGACGTAGACGAGGAGGCAGAAGCAGCCGCAAAAAACGAAGAAGAACGTATGGCAAGGTCACTGGCAACTTCCCTGGACAGAGAAACTGACTCCACCGCCATAGTTGAAAGGAAAAGGGCAGCTTTTGAGCAACTTGGCGGAATTGAGAAACGTTTTGCGACCTTCAGAGAAAAGTTCGATTCCATCTCTGGTTCCTTGTCGATTTTAGATGCTAACTAGTTACTAGGCTTTATGAGGAGCGACTGGAACAATTAAATAGAGAAGAAGCGATGTTGCGATCCGACAACCCAACACATCCAGATTACCTCGCTATGATGCGTTGCGTCGATGCTCGAAGAGACGAGAGGATACGTGTTGCGGATCGCGAGCTAGAGCTCAGAATAGAATCGTCGGAGAGATGGGCAGTCGCGCGACGCGCACAGATTCACTCTCAGTTCTTCCAAGCAGTAAGAGAATCGCGGGAAAGGATCCTAGCAGAACTTGGCCAGCATTGGTACGATATACAACACGAACGACGAAAGAATGCCAACAATGTCCCTGAATATGGCATTCGATTCCCGAAAAGCCAGGCCCAGCGCATACGGAATGCCCTTTCGTACAATAGAGAAGTATCAATTCTTTCTGGAATTGCGAAGCACGAGGGTATGCCCGCTGCCCCTGACATGCAAGGGGCAAGCGCTCAGGAATTAGATGATGATTTCGACGCTATCAATGTAAGTTATCAAGGCAATTCCTCAAGGATTAGACGAGAAACTAATACTTGGGAACCAGAGAAATCGACATCACGCGCCGCGACACACTCTGCACAGACCAATGTATGCCGACTACGGAGGTGTGCCGGTCGGAGAAGTTCTTGGACCTGCTGGGGCACAGTTTCTAGAACAAACTCCTTGGGCTAACCCAAATCATCCATCAAACGCGCACCTTTTACAGCGACAACATTCAACTCACCACGATCCGCATGTGCTTAGCGCACTATCAGGCGCTTCTGCTGAGCCCCGGCGGCTCTCAAACCAGCCAAACCCGTTCGCCATATCGTCGGATTCTCAACCCTTCAACGGTCATGCCAAACCATCAAAAAGCACACCTAGGCAGCCAACCACATCGCCCGAAGTCACACGCGCAGCAAGTTTGCTCGAACAGACAAGGACCCTAGGCAGGGTCGCGGCGACTCCTAGTGCAACCGAGAATAGTCATCCTCGTAGCTATCCTGGAGCCACCGCCGTGAGCTCCTAGGACCCAATGATGACGAAACATATTTAAGGCATTGGGAGAGTGGGGGCATTTTGCATTGAATACATAGCGGATGACGACTATCATATACATCGTTGATACCAGGCGCATTGCTATTTTGTATCAGGCGTCATGAGCTGTGATGAAGGATTATAGGCGTTGAGGGATTGTCTCGCTCGAAGAGAGCTATATCGGGGTTTGAAGCTTGGGCGTATTTTTTTGTTGTCTAATACGGATACAAGGCCGGTTGCCTTGTTTTATGGTACAATGCGATACTAATCGCTGTTTTTGTAGATACACAAACTCCCTGTGGCGTTTTGCAAGGGAGTGAATTCGTTAGGAGGCTCGGGTTGGGCCTATTGATACCACCTAGCTGCTATTTGTTCACAAAAGACTTGTCAATATCATTCCCGACCTCCAATCTCTATAAATGGTGTACAACGTGGTGAACTGCCACATATTGCTCCCAGTGTACCGTATCAGATGATGAATTATTTTCCATTTCAGATATTGCATTACTTTGGGGACGATTGCACAGGCGCATCGGGAACTTTAACGTCGTCGAAATCGTCTTGGCCAATGGCTCGAATAGTGTAGATGTCTAGAATAAGACAACCCATGTTAGTATTTCATGGGTCGTATATCGTATCTATGCGCCACACAATCAGTTGGTAGAGGCTTACAAACACCTATCGCAAAGGCGGCGACGGCGGAACCGACAACAGCATTCTTCACGAGGTATGGTTTCCGGGCTCGAATCAGAGCAGGTGATTGTCGAAACTGGCGGTCATAGTAGGAGGAGCTCCCGAATCTAAGGATAGGCGCTCGCATCAGCTTCTAAAACTATTGGGATCTTTACAGATTCGTGGAGCTGTAATTTACCCAGACGGCATCGTGAATATATTCCAGCCCAGTCGGTTGGCTGTTGGAAAACGTCGATTTTAGACAGAGACGTCGTCTATGTTATCGCGGGAGGTTTGATGATAGGTATGAGGATAGAGGTCGACCCACCGGAGTTTCTTCGGTGGCTCGTAGGTAAAGTAATAGGCCTCTACTTATACCTAATGTACAAATGGTCTGGAGATACCTCGCCGATTAAGCATTTACCTGCAAGTTTAGTGTGGTGTATATAGTATCTATTGCGCTGGAGTACCTACCGAGATACCAAACATACCCGTCTTCTGCCCGTCCCCTAGGCACTGGTGGGCTGATACCGTTCCGTAGCGTATATGTACTGTAGTGGACCTAATGAGTCTAGGTGGCTAGCCCGTCAGCCTGGCGTGTTGTACCTTCCATTGTCTCTTCGCGTTCAAAGCTCGGAATCGTTAAAGTCATGGCCCTCGAGCCGTCTACGATACCTCTCGCGTTCTTCTCAAACTCCTTCCAATGGTGATGCTTGTGGCCCCGCCATCTCACTCCATCTTGCAACTTCACAATTTTATTCTTTTTGATGCGTCCACGATAGAAGAGATTGTGGGGATCGGTAAGTCTTGATGTATGCTGCAGACGCGCGTGCATGCGACGCAGCTTTTGTTATCACGGTAGACTGGTGGGCTGAGAGATGCTCCCCAACTGACATCACCAAGCAGGGACGACAATAACCACCCATTCTTCTTATCACCACGGCTACACCTTATTCGCATCGCCGCCCTCCTTAGCCGTCTCCATTGTCTCCGTTGTCCCCATTGCCAGCAGAGCCGCATCTTTCTCCTAGTCAACATCAATTGCTTGCGCCCGACTAATCACTCTAATTTCAACCGACACTGGCGCATGCTTCCTTTCGTCATCCTCCCTCGCCTACTCGACCCTCGAGTTGCCCTGCCATAGCAAGGTCCATCTCATCATCTCTCAGCTTGACGTATTCCAGGCATACCTCCTTCCGTCGCTATTCGTAGTTCCTTTCGAGCCTCCCCATCCCCCACTCAGGTTGGTTATCTAGGGTAGCTTAAATTAGTTCCACGCATGCGTTCAACATGGCAGCCACTCCTCAACTATCCGTCGCCGACCAGATACGCCAACTAGAGGGCGCGCGAAAGCTGGTTCTGAAGGATGTTTCGTATTACCCCCAGGTCATTCAGGCTACTCTCCCCATCATTGGCCCCTCCTCTCAAGTCGAATTCCGCAGATGGGGTTCCGAATTTCTGGCTGAAGCTTTTGCTACCCCTGCCGTCCCGCTCAGCAGTAAGGAGACTTTGTCTCTTGTGGTTCTCGACACGTTGAAATCACTGGTAGAGGATCCAAAGCAGGATGTTTTGGTATTGCGGAGCGTGATACAAGCTGCAGCTAGCATATATCCGCTGGCTATGCGGTGGATGTAGGTACCCCTTATCACTTCAATAATGTAGCCTTGTCTGTAGACCTTGCCGCCATCTTAAGTCTATAACTTTGTGTGCAGCCGTTCTTTGCTTTGATTGTCCTCACCAACATCTTGCGCATTTGTCCATCATCACTTACCTGTTACTACTTTTCAAGAGGGGCTTGTCGCTGACCTCGGAGCCTTCGTTAGCATAAACAATTCGTACGATTCTACGACATGGGAGAAAATGACTGCCATCAAGACCAGGATTAGGGACATCTGGGATACTGCTCCGCTGACAGTACGGATATGTTGTGTCAAATTCGTGCAGAGGGTAGTGTTGGCACACACCTCGAGTGTCAACCCCGAGCCAAGAGTACGAGACCTATCCTAAGTTCGCTGTTGGCCATTGCTGATTTCTTATAGCGTGGCGATCCCCTCGATATCTCTCGCAATATGGTACCGCTTAACCACCCGGCACTCGATGGTGATCAGCTGGAGGCCGAGGCCTCTGGGTTGCTGGATAGAATGCTGAGTGTTCTAGAGGATGACGCCAGGTAGGAACCATTTCCTTTCCACGCGACTCAGCAGCAGAGAATCCGACTGACAATTCTTCGCCACGTCTGTAGTGACCCCTTGTTAGTCGACGCGACTTTAAATACTTTATCTATTTTAGTCCGCCAACGGCCGAAAACGTCCAGCCGCATCATATCTACTCTTTTCAATTTCAATCCGTTAAAGCTTGCCACAACTACCACTTTAACTCCCAAAACTAAAGTTCTGGTGAAATCTATGGAAAAAACAACACGAATGCTCCTCACTCATCTATATAGACGGTATGCTCTTCAATTCAAGCCATTGGTTCCTAATATTAACATATCCGGATAGGGATGTCCACAATCCATTGGCTGGCCGTATGCAGCAATATGTCGAGCGTCTTGTACGGTCACGAGCTGATATATTTGACGAAACTGGACGAAAACGTGCAATGATAGATCAGGCGAGTGCCGTAGAAGCGAAACGCCAACGCACTGCAACGTTGTCTAGCCAGCCTCAGATCGAAATCACCCCATTGAAACATGGAGAAAACAGCTTGGCGGATGTTTTCACTTTTACTAGCAATGAGGGTTTGAGGAAATTCAGCGTGAGCGAGACCATCCCAGCACCACTCGCCGCCAAAATCAGCGTTCGGACTATTGCCCAACTCGACACAGAAATCCTCCAACGGGCCATCGATGTAAGAGATAAAATATACTAGCCTTTTGAGCTCACGCTAATTGTATATACAGGGTGTTCGAGCCCGTTTAGCGGCTTTCCATGAAGCTCATCAACAACCTATCAACCCCGAAACAGCTCCGCTAGATGTAGAGGAAGATGATGATGACTACGAACCGGACTACTATGCTGCTGAGGATACCGAACAACTCATGAATAAACTCGATTCTTCACCATCAGATGAAAGGCGTGATTTGCAGGCTCCAGTTTTAGGGGCCCTAGCATTACCGGCCTTCAAACTTCCGCCCCCTCCTACTCTAGATCCGGAACAAGCTGCAAGGGTCGGCCAAGGCGCTATTGCACGCGTCTTTGGTACCATGCAGACTCTTGAAGAGCCCACTACGAAGAAATCCAAGGCCGGCTTAAACAGGCTTGCCGCCAGCTCCTACGATCGCGACTCTTGGATAACCGTCATAGCCCGATTAGCTACTCGCGCGAACGCCGGTCTTGATGAAATCACCGTCAAAGAAGAGGATAGTACTCTTGCGCTACCCACTGTCAGCATGAGTGATAGCATACGAGAAATGCTTTACGCCTATGTGCTCGAAGACTTCAGAAAACGCATTGATGTGGCGGTCACATGGCTGAGCGAGGAATGGTACAAAGAGCGTGTGCAGCAACGCTTTGCATCTTCCCCTGGACAGTCACACGACGTCCCAGCAAACTATGAAAAATGGACGCTTCGTCTAATCGATGCGTTTCTCCCGTATCTTCATTCACAAGACAGAGTCTTAACACGCTTTCTAAGCGAACTACCCGAGCTCACTGTCTCAATACTTGCGAGGGTCAATACGCTATGTCGCGACCCAAGTCTAGTGAATCTCGCCCTTACGAGTTTGTATTATCTTGTCATGTTTCGCCCACCTGTCAGAAATATTGCCCTTGATACAATCCAGGATATCTGGACCGAGTACGAAGACGCGCGACCTACGGCTGCTAAATATTTGCAAAGGTGGCGTCCCGGCTTTGTGGATGCAGCGCAGCAAGCCACACAAGGCACAGGCAGCACGCCTGTAGGAACCAACGGCGCAGTTGTTGCGACGTGATATCCGAAGAACATAATTTACTCAACAACCAGAAGGAGCATGCCAATTTCCATGGTGTATAATAGCTCTTTCGGCTTGATACGACAAAAGATCGGTTAAGTCCAAAGAGAAACTCATTCTAAGCATAGTTTTGACAATAGCCAGTTCATGGCATGGCGTTTGGAAAGGGGATTACCTGTATACTCTGTGACACTGGGGAAGGGAGGGTTTGTACAGGAAGGAAAAGCAGGGAGGGGGCTGCAGAAGGCGCTCTAAAATTCCGAGTCAGTCGGAACAGGTTGTCCGCCTTATGTCTGCGCATTAGTGTGCGCAAATAAATTGAATCGTTAACAAATTATACGTGATGGTGGATTCGGAGTTCGCCGTGTCGAACCGTTTGGCGAAGGTGCTGCATAATATTATCATTCCGTTCGCAAGCTCTGCCAACGAGTCCCGTCCATGATCTGTTGTACTACTATACCACTTCTGCTCTATAACCTTCGATCATATGAGTCGATAATTGGTAGCGACCCCCTACGCGCTGGCATGCATACATAGTTAGAAGGTAGGTAGGTAGATAGATAGTGTAGACTAACAATCGCCTTATTTTAAGGCTACCTAACTCTTCCTATAAGGCACGGATAGCGACCTAAAGTAATAGGCAGGAGGATTGATTACAGTACCTAATAACACGCGCCGGCATTCCCGCGACCGCCCCCCGGTAAACGCATCATGTTTGATTGAATATCTCGGTAGTCAGAGGCGGAAAGCTTATAAAACAAACGGGGCAGATTAATCTACAAGATGGGGTTCTCGTCGTCTGTGTGTTCCCGGCGCCATTGCGCGGTGCGAATCGTAAAATAAGTATATAATCTTGTTGTCGTCTGCTTGTGTCAAGCCTCAACAAGCTTATTCACACTAGTACATATGTACGTGACGTGACGTATGTCATGTTGTCAGTTACAACAGTTGGGGGTTGCATCCAGTCAAGGTTCGTCCCGTCTCTTCTCACCCGTTGCGCCAGGGGTACCCAAGGGGGGTGTTGGTTGCATCAGTTACGAGTCGTTGGACCCCAAGCCGGAACCCCGAAGAGCGTTCAATCGGACAGCTTCCCCACCCTCCCCGACGCAAGGAAGCGCCGGAGCGAAGAAGCAATCGACGCTAATGAGACGGGGTCGCAAGGTCATTATGTTTCATAAACACGAACAATACTTCTATGTACGATCAGAATAAGCACCGCTTGGTGTAGTGTAGTGAAGTGAAGAGAATTCTTAGGCAGTGTAATGTAGCGAGCGGCCAGCGCACGGCCACAGGGTCTCACATCGGTAGCGGTCGATGCAGATTGGGGGAATGTCACTGGCTATTTCGTTTTATAAGGCGTCTCATGTCGGTTGCCGTGGGCAAATGGATTTGATTTTTTTTCTTCTTCCCACCGGAGGTGAGATGGGCGGAGATTACCGTTTCAATGCGCGCGCGACTACCACCTCAAACCTGGAGCCCAAACGGACCTCAGAATAGAAAACACGGTGGTATATTGGTCGGTATTGTTTTCAGTACATGCGAATTGATGTATCAACTATGTAGACGGACGCTAGACGGGAAGATTTTGTCGTTTGTTACCGTAGCTTATACACTATATGGGGAAAATCTAAGTAAGCATGGGATCATGCAGTATTAACTCGAGATTAAACTTTTTGTCGTCAAAACTGTAAAGGTTCCTATATTGCTGATTATAGTGACTATATAAGCAGTTCGTCGTAGTATAATAATTGCGGTATAGACGTAGTGTTTTTTTCCATGGCTCATGAGGTATGTATGCGAGAATCATGTTACTACAAGACGGCAACGCCTTGGAAATTGTTATACACTCACTAGCGACCGTCCTCGGGTTATTCGCGTATCAAGCCAGGCCACTGTTGGTATTTCCCCCACACTTCCCTAGTTTTAATATACCATTGGATTTATTCAAGAGCATGTCGTGTTTTTTTCTTTTCTTTTGAGTTGTGACAATATCGCATATATATATATATATATATATATATATATATATATATCTATAACTTTGATGGCTGTATACTAACGAGAACTGTAGCAACTTCCCAGGAAGTCGCTACACTAATTCTGTAATGCATAACTTTAAACCCGGTTCTCCATAAAAGATTTTCGCCCTATATTTACAATATTACGGCATATTTACGGTAATATGCTATGCAATTATGTACAGCTCCAGCTAATGTGAATTCGGGAGTTGCTCTGCCTAAAAGCGGCATGGCGCAGGTGAAATTCCCATCATGATTCGCATATGGCTTAGGTATAAGGTTCTATTACGGGGTGCTTACATACCTAACCTACACTAACGCGTATACAAATTGACGGTAACCTAATACCCATCAGGTAATAGGACATCTACTAGTAAGTACCTAGGTACAGTAGGGATGTACATGTAGGTAAAGCACAAATCACGCCTCTACTATGTAATACAGCACACAGGTACATGTAATGAGGTGTTGGTAGCACTCGATGTCTATAGGCCCCGTAGTATCGACATGTTACCGTACAGATGCACGAGTAAGTAATCTGTGAGTGGTCGTGTATATTCGTGGCCGTCAACATCAACAACCACCACAATTCGACGACAAGAGACGACCCCCGTCATCCGTCATCTCCATCCTTGTCGGGCCAGCCCCATACCCATACCTGTGTTTGCCTGTGTACGGAGTATACTAGTAGGTACTCAGAGCATGGGGTCTGCCTGTTTACATACAAGGGAAAAAGAAACATTTCTCTAGGTCCATCAACCTCTTGCTAACCAACCCAATACATTCCATTGCATACCTAATTCTCTATTTCACCCACATACACACGGGACATACACACATACTTTCTCTCTCACTAGACCATATGTTAGCTTTTCTTATTCGTTCCCCTGCTGCTACTACTACCACTGCTACTACCCCGGGCCCTCTGTCGAGCCTAGGTATAGCAGCATCTTATTAAGCTCTTCTAAACCTTTCATCTCGGCCCCCAGATTACGTCTGTATCGCTCACGCTTCGAACCGCCATTTGTCGCCTACTACAATTGCTCGGAAATGCCCGGCCGATTGCAGAAAGCACTTCCAATCCACAAATCAACTAATCTATCCTCTGCTTCCAATACTGCCAACGAGACCAACACCGGTATGCCGATCACTTGGTTCTCTCTTTCATCTGATTCAATCCGATTTACTAGAACTATCCGACCGACCTTTTTATACTGAATCCAATTTGTACTTCCGAACAAAGCGAAGAACCTAGTCCGTTCCACAGGAAAATAATACAGCATTCTAACTAACTCTCGCTACACAATAGCATCTGCCTATCTGTATGCTACTTGAGACCAGACTTCGAAACCAAAGCTCTTGTCTGCTTCGAACGGCGCTATGAATCCCGTACGCTCCAACGGCGCATCTCACAACCCCACGAACAACTATCACACTACTTCCACCATACGAACTGTCCGCAGCTTCGACGCCTCCTCAGATACCTCCTCTTCCGACCCCCCGTCCGCTCGCAACAGCGGCTTCGCCAGCTCGGTGAATAGCAATACTAGCGGAGCTTCCTACACTTCCCAGATACAACAAGCCTCAAGCCCGTCGATATCGCGTTTAGGGTCTAAATCCTCAAATCCCACTTTAGGGCGATCTCATAACATGGGCTCCCCAATGTCGTCCAGCGATGCGACCCTAAGGGGCAGGGAAAACGGAACAGATTCGTTATTCCTTCAAGTTCCAGATTCATCTACGGGCGACGAAAACGGCACTGGTCGCGAGGGGTCACCACAATGGGATGGTGCCGTTGGCAAGGCTGGACTTGGAAAGACAGGTCGGGTGATAAACAAGTTGGTATCCGACAATGAAGTCTTGAAACGTGACTTGAAGATTGAGCGACTAAAAGCGGAGGAATCGAAACAAGCGGCAAAGCTCGTCGAAGACAAAATGGAACGAATGATGTCAGACTATGAGTCACGGCTACTAGAAGCCAGTGTTACGAAAACCCTACTAAGTCGAAAGGAACGTCAAGTGGAACACTTGCAAAGTTCAGTCGAGTTAGAAAAGAAGCGGACCGCAGATGCTCAAGAAAGAGAACGAATATGGAGAGACGAAATGGAAAGCACCCGCCGTGACACGAAAGTTCAAGTCGAAGAGGCCAACTCGCACGCAGCATTAATGGAGAGCAGGTACAATGCCATCTCATCGCATTGGAAAGATCAAGGTGAAGAGGTCAAACGCGCCGTAACAACGATGAATGGACGAATCAAAACTTTGGTCGAGGAGAGATTAAAGGATGATGAGAAGATCAACGTCTTACGAGATTTGTGCGATCAACAAGACGTCAATATTCGAGACCTAAGGAGACAAAGGGACGAAATCAGCCAAAAATTCGAAGACTACAAGCGTGAACAAGAAGCAGCCCTGCAATCTATCAAGGAAAACGCACGTAAGAGGGAAGAAGAGCAACTGATGACGATAGAAGAGACCAAAAAAGTACTGGGCCAACTGAGATGGGCGCTCAACGTGAAGCGTAATGTGAAAGGGGCTGAATAATGAGGGCATCTGACCAACTTGTTAGCATCCGAGATCATCCTCTAGCAGCCCTCGTTCCTTCTTGCTCTCAGGTGGGTTTGACATCATTTATCCCCCCAGAGTGCTCGACGAACCCGAAACTTCCTTGTCACAATCATATCATCATAACGACTAGACACATTCACCCTTGGGACACGACTTGATTTAATTGGACTGCATGGCTTACTGGATAGAATGATTTGGCGACTCCATAACCCCTTAATCAACCTGGATACTGCGGCACAAGATATTCGGTACGGCGAACGGCGTTTTAAGGGCCGAATGAACCTAATGACACTAGAAATTGCTCTTTACTGGTCTTATTTATCAGGCTGTATGTAAAGGATTAGCGGCCCATCGGTTCGAAGAACAGGCAACTGGGTGATGGGGCAAATCTACACGACCAAATTGTACGAACACAAATACTTTGCATTCGATGGTTCTTCATTTCTCTTCCCGGTCAGTGTTGCATATACCCATCCGTTCAGGCCTTCAGGTAGAAAGAATCTATGTTTTACTATTATTCAAACTTTTATGTCACTTGTGTAGGCTACGGTACCTATGTGTAAACGGGCCCGTAAAGACTCACCTAACCTCGTGTATCATTAATGCTAATGTAGGTAGCCTATGTAGCGCCAGAGAAGGCTCGAAAACTGCCTGGATGGGAAGCCACTAGTTGAGAAGGCGTCGGGGCTTCGTCGCCGATGTAATGGATAGTCTCGCACTTATGAACCTCAAGTGATTGCGCTTGTCGTCCTGCTTACGAACTCAGTCGTCCGACAAGTAGCCTAGATTGGCCGTAGTATCAATACTCGTGTTTGGTCCACGCTTTGAATGTGTTGGCTTGTAACCAAACCCTCTATTTCTTGCACCTATATTTGCACGCTTCAAGTTGGCAATTTTTTCTGATGCGACGAATTTGGATATACTGGGACGAATGCCTAGTGAAAGTCAAGATCAAGTCTTATAGGGTTTTGTCCCCTTTCTCCAATCATTTATCTTCTTGTAGGGTATTTGTTATTCTTGGCGTCATATATAAAAACCAAACAACCAATTTATACATATAGGGTTTAGTATTTATAAGTAGTCTACTGCTATTCCCATGTAATCGGATAGAAAATTGCATTTATATTAGTCCAAAAACCTAGGCATCTTCCTTACTTATGCCGTTGTGTCCTCAATCTCCATCGTATTGAGCGTATATCCTGGATAACGCAGTCCTTGCATTTGACGATCTTCACAGTTCAAGCTCCCCGGTTCGAGCCCCAAATATAGAGTAACCCAAGATATTTTCTGCCTAAGATATGCTCTAAAACTTGGTCACTTCCAAGATTTCTTTCTTCAAAACCAATGCTGCATTACCCTATTAAATATTTAGAGCAGACCTGACCCACCTTCTTCTCATAGGTGCTCCCTTTGCAGCCCTGAACCACATCTCCGCATTATTTAGAAACTTACCGATTTGAAGATAAGGAGATCCCGGGGATAGGGGTAGCAAAAGATACGAGCACCTTAGTCTTTGTCAATGTGCCCCGATACTAGCACTAGTTGTATCCCGCGCTTGTTTATATTTGAGGAGGCTCTTAAGCTCCACGAGGCTAGCTTGCGCCTCATTTTTGCAACATGCAAGAGAAAAGGAGACAACGGTATTTTAATATATGGGTAAAAGAGAAGAAGGAAGAGAGAAGGCTAGGAAGTTAATTACATAGTAGCTGCAGCTGTTGTCAAGGCAAACCAGACGTATGCAGCCTGCCTACCTACATAGTAGGTAGGTAACCTGAGTGCCACAACAACAACAAGATGTGATTCTGGCGTGAATTGAAGGAGGTGCTAAGTGGCGTCCTACGGTACAAACAACAAGTTTAGGCAAAGAATATGAACGCCCAAGCACCTAGTTGCAAGATAGTTGGTACACCTTTGAAAAACAACCTCAAAGGGTCTTATTATCTAAGTTGGTTCACATTTCCCAACTAGTATAGCAGATTACTGCAGAATAAAAGATAGAAATTGGTTGTCAAAAGATAGAGTTGCAGCACTGCATCTATCTATATCTAAGTATCTGCCTACATACATAACTATTTAGAGCAGGTAGCTGGAATTCAAAGTACCGATATATGTACATACAGGCCATCCTCATTTTGGTCACTTTGACTGTCTGTGGTTGATTATACATACATGTAACCCATGAGGTACCTACCTGCTCAGACTTCTTTGTGCTATATCGGTAATAACTATGTATGTATCACACAGCTAAAAATTTGAAGGAACTCCCAGGGTACCTAGGTACGCGAGCCTGCATGGAAGTGTGCAAGAAGTAAGTGTACCTACGTAGTTAATGTATTTGCTGCCTCGGTGATATAGCGGTTCCCTGTGTGACGTGTACCTGTACTATCCTACCGCTCCTGCCTCTACTCGATTGTAACAAGTATTGCAACAAGTTGCACCCTTAGCCTTACCTTGCACAATCCTACGCAAGCAAACTCAGAGCTCTGTTTGGGATATCACCAGCTCCATTTCCACAACCTCTCTCACTCTGTTTACCTACTCTGGTTCTTTGTCGTGCCCGATCATCTCCCCAACCCTCCTCGATGTTCCCCACAACAAGCCATTTGCAATGCAAGCAGACGACGCAATGAATGAGTGGTCTGCAACGGCGACCGGTGAGGTCACCTCCAGGACGGATGCGGTGCATCTTCACGATGCAGAACCAATGGAGTTCATCGTAAGCTCCAATTGGGTGCTTCAAGCAGAAGGAGTAAAGGACTTCTATGAAGACTTGTACAAGCGAGGCCATGTAATCACACCCCTCGATTAATTTTATATTGTCTTTAGTTTTGACCTTGTTGCTAACTTGTCTTTAGAACTTGGAGATCACATATGACAGCACCCTTCACGGCTTCAGAATCAAGTGTTTATCCAACCAAGAAATTGGAGTTGTGTGTCTGGTAAAGGACGTTCTAGACCAATTAGTCCAGCAAGAGACCAAGGAAGGACTTGTTGGTTCTCATGGAACCCCGATTATCTGTTTTCTGAGATGTCTAACAAAGCTACAGGGGACAAGCTCTAAGATAATGAGCCTGGATGAGTGGCGGAAGAATAAAGATCAGCTCGATAAAGAATTCAAGGTTCCTGAAAAGTACTCGTTTCCCCGTGATGTTGCCGTATGCAACGTTCAAGACACTTGGAATATCTCAGAGACTTGGTTCAAGGCAGGCATCACAACAAACCGATTGCTCCCAGAAAATTCTCTATCTACACTACACCAATTAACTAGCACCATATTGGTTACTAGCTCCGACAGACGTACAGTCTACCTTGGAGCCTCCGGGATTGAAGAAATCACCAAGGTTAAGCGTAAGCTTCATACGCTAGCCCGATTCTTTGTGAGTTGTCAACCAGCCTTATTAACCAACCGAGACTAATTTAATTAATTACCTAGTCTTTGGTATTGACCGATATAAACCAAGTTGTTAAAATCTTTCTTTACAATGAAGGGGTCAGATCTGTTATGGGGGAGTACAGATATGTTGCAGATGGCAACGACAAGCTTCTAAGAAGTTATATTCTGGACCGCTTTGATTGGCCTAACACTCAAGAGCGTTACCCTCTACTTTTTCAGAATAGTGTGCTTGTACGGCTGAATCCAAATAATGAGCCTTGGGGAAAAGTACAGACCTTGTCCGACACAGTCCTGCCAACCGTAAAAGGGACCACAAAGGAGGAATTCGGCGCCTTTAAATCGAATAACTGGAAATACCCAGCCAAGGACGCAGATTCAAGTTTCTCTGTGCCCACATCTACAGCTCAATCAGGTCAGAGCCAAAGAGCTCATCAGCCCCGACCGGCGATTGAAAGCTGGGTCTCTAAACTTCCAGCCCCGAATAATAACAGACCTAGTCCGGTTCACCAAACCCCCAGTTCTGTTGCTTCTCAGGTATCGAAGGAAACCATGGCATCTTCTACGGGTTTGAAAGATAATCCTATTCCTGGTGCGGATCGCGGGCAATCGTTACAATCCAATGAGCCAGACCCATTTGAGCATCTTTGGAAGCATTATCGATCACTCCCCATCACACGAACGGCGAAACCTAAGGAAGATCAAAGCGGCAAATTTGAACCGCAAAAGTTGTCATCATCCTTGAAGACACAGCTTTCTCAGATGGATGAGAGGGACTCTCGATCTTTTCATGTGACCATGAATCAGAAAGCTGCCCCGCGTACAGTTCGTAATATATTTCCTGAATTCGATCCAGATATGATGATTTCAATCAATGATTCATTGGGAAAGTTGATAGCACCCTTGAGAATGTGGTCAGGTATCATCGACCTTAGAATAGACCTAGGACGGTTCTATTTTCTGAATGTCAAAAAGTCTCGAATTCAGAAACCAGGGGGCGACGATGACGAGAAATATTATAAGCTAGACCGAATTCGAAGTGAACTCAACAAGTGGCATACAGCTCATGAGCACCTCCTTTTCACCCGAGTTCTGACGAATTTAGGTGCCGACGCTAGCTATCTCGCTTGTATGAACGACAGAGACGGCAACCAAATGTGGCAGCGTCCGGCCAGCGGGCGATCATCTACGTATGAGTTTATTTGTCGATCGAAAATGCCGGAAGGCGGCGAGCTCAACTTTATTGTTGAGATAGATGCGATCAAGTTTTCTCATGCGGTTAAACAATTCAGACCGGAGCAGAACTCCTTTGCAGTTCACTGCACCCAGCGTGTATGGGACTTTAGACTCGTACTTTCAGCAGCACAGAATCTGGGTGATACATATGCACAGTTTGCTGAGGATCTTGTGAGTTCACTACAGGTAACGTATGTGTGAGATCAATATTCTGCTCTTTGAAAGCTTTATCTCACCGTATATCTAGGCCCAAAGACGACGGAATTCCAGAGCTAGAAGTGTCTTACGACAAGAGTTGCAACGTTGAGCTCCTCGTAGTCCGTACGCGCAACACAGCCCGTTGTCATAGCGAAGTCAGCAGCCAGAACATGCCCTCGGCTCACAGAAGCCCTCATAAAGATGTCCAGAGACTGTATGTCAGTCAAGTTTGGGAGATGGACCTGCTTAACAAAGTTGATATTGAACAACGCATCCATCTAAAGTTAGCGCGGTCCAAACACACCAAAAGCCCTGACATGCCACGCTGTTGGTACGAGGCCAGCCTTAAGTCCGACACCTTTTCCAATGCGTTTAAGCAGAACGAACAGTTGGAATTCGGCGATGAAGTCGAATGGAAGTCGGAAGAGCTTCTTAAGACCGGGACCGTTGAGAACTTGATTCGAAAAGCGGCTGACATGGTGAAGAACATGGACGGTGTTGGTTACTGGAATGATAACCACCAAGTGGAACTGCAGCACCGTGTTGCCCCGGTTCCAAGACAGGGCCAAAACATCGTCAAGTTCTGGTGAACAGCCCTATATGCTAACTAGAACACCCTTTTCGGTTGGAACGGAACGGGCAATTTGAGAGGGGATTGTTTTTTTCTGCTATGGATGCGGTATGCATCCAGTCTGGCAATTTTTCGCATGTTTGGTATCTGAACTCGGGAATAGGGGGGGGAACTACCGTACATGGTTATGACGGCGTCTCTAACCATAGCTAGTACTAAAGCCTACCTACCCTTCCCTCCTAGATGGCCGCATCTGTAGGCTCTTTATGAGCCGGTGCTGGCACTAGGTAATTGCAACATGCCCTCTTACGCATTAATGCGTGAGAGGAGGCCCGGTCTGTGGGCTGATTGCTAAATACTGTATGGTTTCCAATAAAGACTCAATTCTGTGTATCAAGTCTTTCTACGATTGCGTGATTGGCTAGGGTTATTGTAAAAGGAGATGAAAAGTACGTATCATGAACCGATCTTGTGAACTGCGGAAGCGTTATCACCTAACTTTACCTCTCTGATCCTGGAGTACATCACCGACACCCCTTGGGCGTAGAAGAGAAGAGCATTGAGAATCTTGTTCATGAACCGTTAATGTTTGAATTTGTGCAAGGAGTCATGGGGAGTTTTCCATGCGCCATCTGAAGGGCTACTATCAAGTCTATTTTACAGCAATGCTTTGTTCCCGCCTCTTGTGGATGTAGAAAATGCTAATGACAAAAAGCGTTCTCGTGTCTGACCCGGCTATGTGAGGGTGACTGTCTTCCTATTGACTCTATTCTCATTGTTCTTTTAACTTCGTGCCATCACTCTCAATTGAAGGCACCGGCATGTTTTTGAGCTTGACGAGAGCCACTTTTATGCCGAAGAAGGCTTGTCCTGAGTGAATAGGAGCGTGCCTTTCCCTAGAGTGCGCTCAAATCCAAAGGAACGCTGCTGCCACGGCCAGCGCGATATCTCTTGGGGCCACTCTGTTGAAATGGTCGGGGCTTGGGTAGCATACTCTCATCAACAAATTTCCACCGGCTATCCTGGACGAAAAACCGTTCTCCACCCCCCGTTCCACGGGGACTTGCAATTGCGCTACCTGTGGGACTTGGACTTTTTGTGCCCGAGCCATTAATAGGCCCTAGGGTGTAGGAACTTGGGTCTAGCATTGTGGAACGCAAGTTGGAGCTTGCGCGTGGTCGGATTGCAGCCGAAGGCGCCTCTGACGGCGCCGAAGCTGGAGGAGGAGGGGGTGGTGGAGGTGCCGGGGGTGCCGCTGACGGAGAAGACCGCTCACTTGTTGCACGCATTGCTGCTTGCAGGGCAATGTTTGGCGAGGATGCATTGCTCGGTGGTGCAGCAGGCGGGGGAGGGGGCGGTTGCGAACGAGAGGTTGTAATCGGTGGCCGCGAAGCAGCTACCGGAGGTGGTGGGGGAGGGGGCGCTGGAGCGGAAGATGGGGGTGGTGGTGGAGGAGGAGGTGCTGAAGACATAGGAGGTAGGGGTGGAGGAGCTGGTGCTGATGACAAGGGAGACGACCGGGGAGCAGGCGGCGCCGGCGCTGATGACGGGGGAGGCGGTGCTGGAGGTGCCGGTGCGCCGGGGAGTGGAGGGGGATGAGGTGGCACTGCTGTTAACATGGACGAAGGTTTCTTAGTCCCAGGTCGTGGAGGTGGTTTCTTGCCGATAGGCGGAGGTGGACCTTTGGACGATACAGTCGATACAGATGATAAAGGTCTTGGCGTGTTGTTGGACGTCTTTCGAAGATGTGATATTGAGGGAGTCAACGCAGGCGTTCTTGTGACCTCCGGAATTACTACACGCCCGGGTAGTGCAGGTGCGGCTCCAATAGGTGGGCGTGGTGCCGAAGGAACTTTGGGCGCCGATGGTTGCTCGGAATCCAGTAAGTAGGAGGCGTCTTGATTTGCTATATATGTGCGTGTTAGAGGCCCATCATAAAATGAGAAATATATACGGTATTCTGTCTCACCTCCTGTATCGATGCCACCTCCTCGCTTTTTCAACTTTGGCATGCCGCCGGCAAATATACCAGCGAGTTGAGGGGCAGAGTCCATCATCCCTCCAGCTCCCCCACTATCTCGGTTTCCTTGGTCACTATTACTCCTACCCCGATTACTTGGAACAGGAGGAGCCAAACCTCCCCCCCCTCCCGGTAGTACTGGAACAGGAGGTGCCCCTCCAACAGGCGGTCCTCCTCCTCCTCCGCCTGATGTCCCCGCAACCTGAGGAGCTGATCGATCATTCGTGGTGGCTTTCTTCAGTCTCATTCCCTTTTGAATATCGCCGAGCAGAGCACCCTAGTCTACCATTAGCACAGAACCACTGTCCAAGTTGCTGGTATTGCTCACGCGACCAGCACCCGCCGCCGGGGCTCGCGAGGGTAGACCTCCGGGAGGTGGAGGAGGCGGTGGCGGCGGTCCTCCTATGCCCATGCCCATGCCCGGAGGGGGCGGTGGTGGTGGTGGTGGAGGAGCCGGCGGAGGCATCTCGACACGCCTGGCGTGAATTGACTGGCGTGGTTATTGTTCACGGGTTTCGGAGTATCGATTGATCGAAGTTTGGGGAGAGTTCGTCAAGAGCTGCCCGGGGAGAAGCCAAGGGAGAAGAGAGGCTGACAATAGAGTTCGGTTGTGTAGAGTCGAGTTGAACAGACTAGCGGTATAGAGAATAATGGCTAAAGAATATAGTAGAGTTTCTACTAAGTTGGCACGACTGTTTGGAGTCAAAGCCAAAGACGTTATGTGCAATTTGAAGATGGGGGATGGGGAGTTGAATGTGTAAATGTCGGCCCACTTACCTAAGTCGATGCCTGGAAAGGCCGGTGTATTGTGGAGCCACAGACTGTGAGGCGAGATACTTTCAACGTGCCAAGAATACAATCTGGGGGAAATGTCGTCACCAGGACCCTGTGGCGCAGCGGCTCAGCGCCACAGCCATGTTGTATGCACCCAACTTATAAGTGGTATGTACTCCGTACCTTCGATGGTACATGTAACGGTTTGTCTTTTACCTTATGTACTACTACGAGTGTCATTATGTACTGACCTATAAATACACTACAGTAGGTAGGTACCCTAACAGGTATATCCCTAGCTATCGTTGTCTAGCAAATTAGGCGACAGCAAAACGACCCGAGCATATGGGATGTTGCTAGTAACCTAGGCGTTCCACTTGTCCCTGCACTAATCCGAGAACCCTTTATACATTGATCGCGACAACTGTCCCATCTCATCCCCCGCTATCGACGAGCGTTGCGATGAACTACAGTCAGGTTCGGGAGGCCAGGAACTGACGCAGAATTTGTCTCGAGAAGGCTCAATTGGCTGACCTCTCTCTTTCGCTCCCTTTCCCTCACTTTTTCTCCGCCATCCCCGACTTCCTAAACTTCGTCAATAGTGGAACCTTGCGACTTGAGTTTATAGACATTAATCACTCATTTCCCCAGGCCACTTTGGCCATTTTGACGGAAGAAGGGTGCTAGGGGCATCAATGTTAAAGAAATGACGTCGCATCGAATTAGCGAGCACCCGGATGGCCAAAGACGCCAAGGGGTGTCCTTGTCATGTGCACGGAAATGGGTTGATTGTTAATCGGCTGCCATCAAGGTTCGCGACTTGACAGCTGTGTGTATACCATTTAGCATCCCATTCACTCGCTCAAAGCGTCTTACAATAGAGTTTATACTGGTTGTTCCCGCACAACCATTGTTAATTGTCCTGTTATTGCCGCTTTAGACTTGTGTCCTCCTTCACTCGTCGGCCTTTATCTTATATAACCGTCTCCAATTATCTCCTTCAGACTCTAAACACATCCCTCGAGACCTCTAGGTCACTCCGATTCTAAAGATTCGAGCTTGAAATGTTGCTTACGAAAATCGCTTACAAAAATATCGTAAATCCCCTGGTTAGTATATACCTAAATTACTCTGAGATTTACAAAAGTTGTCGCATTTGCCAACGAGCTTTCCTTCATCACAGACTGGCCAAGCAGCGGATCTTGAAACCCTCACAACCCCTTGGATGCAGGATAGGAGTGTCATCAGGATGAAATCCCAACACCGAGTTATAAAAGCAATGCCAAACGAGATTGTGTTAGAGATTGTTGGACATATGGATACAATAACACGCAAGTGCTTCATGGCGGCAAGCAAGGTACGTGTAGCCCTCCATCTTAAAAGATCATTCCTTTTTTTTTACAGTTCCTATCGTACTAAGATATGATAAAACTGTGACTAACTTGCAATTAGGAAATATCTACGCTCGTCAATTCCCATGAACGGTCTATTTCTAAGGACTGCGTGGCTAGATTTACACTGCCGCCCTTAGGAAACATTCTTTCCTCCTCAACTGACGAACGTTATGTATTATCGAACAATACCTTCTCCATGGTCCTTGAACTAGAACTACGCCAAAATAGGATCGACCGCCTTATAGAGGAGTGCCCAAAAGTTTTTTGCTTGACCTCGCCCCACGAATGGCTCCCTTCTTTAACGGCACGACAACAAGCTCGCTTGGTACCTATACTAAAGCGGGCGTTATATCAATGTGATCGCATCGCAGACATTGCGGCAGACGAGTCGTTTCCACCGATTCCCCCAAAGTACTATCATGCCATATTAGATGGAGTTTATGAATTGCCGTCCGCCTTTTCACCTACGATTAATGAGCTAAACGAGTTCAACCCTTTGACTAAACCACATTCCCGACCGAAACAGATAGAGTACATCAAATCGATATCGCTAGAAGACGTTGCGGGGCTTTTTATATTAGTTAACATGATCGGATATGGGTTAGTCAGCCGGTATCCCCTCTCATCTAGTAGCCTTGAACGTAAAACGGTTATCGAGGAATGTGTTCTGCGGCACGGCAGTTGGTTTGTGTGGTCACGCCTTCTAGGGGGGTCAGGCATGCCTGAATTGGCTGGTTATATAGTCTCCGCCGGTAGAGCCGAACTGAGGCTCTGGGAGGCCGGGTATCTGGACGGACCACCTGGTCTTAAAATGACGCTGATGAGCCGCTTCAAGGAACTTCTCGGTGGAGGAACCGGAGAGGAGGTTACTGACAAGGTAGAAAAGACGCTCAAAAAACTCGTGCTTGGGGATGACAAGGAGCTCACAGGTCGGGACTCTAGTTCCAAGGACGAAGAATAGATCTGGGGATCTACTAGAGGATAGACGCGTGTGCGAGCATCGTGGTCGGCGTTTGCTTTTCTGTTTTCATTACACGGGCTGGGTGGCTTGTTGTAGATAGCATTGGAGAGGACAGCTAGTTTAAGTGCCTGTTTCTTACAACGCTCTGTGAAAGTCAGTTCTGTAGCGGTTCTCACTGCTGGCAATTTCGATTTGACCTATGATCGCGCAGAGAAAGGAGTTCTATCTATGGTTAGTAGTCTCTACTAAGTTAGTTTATATAGCATGGGCTAGAGGCCCTCGTGTCTATATAAGGTTCTGTGGCAGATCCCGAAGTTTTCTAAAGAGTGTAAAGAGGCACTGACCAGACAGGTGTCCAGATCACCCTAGTACTGCAATATATAGCGTACGTTGATGGAGTATCAAGGTAAATATGCCAAATCTAAGGATTCTACATAAAATATAAGATGTTTAGTATACATCCTGTTTCCAAAACAATTTCTTTAGTCTAGACGCTGTGACAAGTGCAGATACGACTGTCTTTGAGATCTGTCTGCTCTTAATTAATACGGAGGAAGGCCCTTGTATAAACCCACAGCCTAGATTTAGGAGCTATGGCACGAGTGTCATTGTTTTACGTGAGATCGCAGTGAAAGTGCTATTCAAGGAGCCTAATTCCTCGTTCGGGGTGTCAAATAAGTTATATATATTTCTTAGCGCTACAGCATACTAGATTAAAGCTGACATATAATTATATGCTCGTGCAGTTACTGCTTCACTTTGTGTTTTCATGGTTCCGGTCCCAGTCGTATTTGTATTCTATGCTACTGGCTCCGATTACCCGTAATCTGTGGGTAGCCCATTATGAGTTATCGATCTATCGTCGAGCGATGAGAAACCAGAAATCAGTCTCTAGATCTTATAATTTGCATATGGGCCTTTGGGGCCGCTCGCCGACGTTTTGACCGGCAACAGACGACTATTGTCGGATCAAACAGGATTATAATCTGTTTTTGGGACTGAGCTGAATCCTAACACTCGATTCCTGGTCGAAGCTGGGGGCTTCGCCAAGTTGATGTCGTGCATTCGAGTATTTTCTAGACATATTATCTACGTTCGCAGAACTTACTACAAGAGTATTTCCAGATCATCTCGTTCTCGTTGGAACAGAGCCTCTAAGATGGAATTATAGCCTGCTGTAGACGCTGGTATCGCTTGACTAGAGATATCACCGCCTCGAGAGCTCCTGTGCGCGTACGGCCCGAAATTTCCTCTAAGATTACGAGGAGGAGAATAGGTCGTGTAGGATAAAGACGAAGCTGCAAAACACCGTAGTGCCGAAGATGTAGGAAATTGTTTTCTCAACATTACTTGAAAGCGGATCAAGATCTCGCACGGCCATGTCTCGATGGAAAGTGCCGTAGTTAATAGCATGGGCGTGATTCAGCACTTGGTCGATCGCTGTTCCCATCTAGCTCTACGAGAATGAGCACTGATTTAAACATAGGGGGGATTCGTGGGCTTACAGATGGATTCATCTCACTAGTGATGACCAACGTACGACACGTTGCCCATACCTGAGTGGACGAGTGAGTGCTAATGGCTGATGACAAACGGTTAGTGACAGGACTGCCAGTACAAGGTAGAATATGACACTTGTTGATACACAAGGGCCCTGGAACACCCTTGTGGCTATGCTAACACTATATACAACAACTACCTTTGGTCCCAAGGATCATGGTAGTCGGGTCGTGACAGTTAGTTGTACAATGACATGATCTCGAAGATTTGGAAAAGTTATGTTTAAAAATGAAGTGCAGCCACCATTTACTTTGATGTTGGTGGTGGTACGGAGAGGCGTAGGATGATGAACCTAACACACCTTGCTAAATTGAACTGTTGGCAGAAACATAATAAATAAGCCCAAATATATTCTTACCAACGCTATCAGCCAACAGATAGTCGAAAGACCTCTAGCCGCATGTGAATTACGCCGTAGATCTGGTATCTTTCCCAGACGGCTTATAAATCTGGCCACCTAGCGGACGCAATAGGGGAGGACAGGAAAGGGTGGGAGAGAGCTGGCGGATGACCAAGTAAGTCTACTGCCTACCTCTCTGTAACATTCATATCCCACCAACACTCTACGCCGTCCGAACTCATGATGCTCCTGCCCCCTTCCAGTTGCACGAAGTCTTCCCGCCACCATTCATGAGGCTGAACCGAGAGTACTCTCTTATCGACGGGGGCTTGTGGTTTAGTGGTATAATACTCCCTTAGCATGGGAGTGGTCCGGGGTTCGATTCCCCGCGAGTCCAGCGATCTCGTTCGAGATTCTTTTTCATCTATTTCAATGTTTAAAATTTTTTTCACGATAATTAGTAATATATGCTGTAACGTGTGGGTTAATAGGTTAGGTAATATAACTGGGTATATAATTCCGCTAGTGTTTTTGTTTCTTCGATGACATGGTTTAAGATAGCCGCGGCAACGCTGCCTCCGTTACATTAAGTAGGTACTTACTTAACAACTAACATCTGTCTTTTAAAGACTACTAACTGTTAGGTGCGGTGTTGTTTGGCTGCACATATAGTAAGCTATCGGACTAGCCATGCTTTTCGCTTCTTGCCTCGGCTGAATATAAAGCTGCGGCAGGTTCTCATAAAGATCGAATTACCTATATGCAACCCGTCTGGTGACCCGGCTCCCGGTCTTACTCTACTACATGTATACAGTATATATGAAGGAATAAATAAAATAGTACCTGGGTAGGCTAAAAAATAGACTTCTGCCATTATACATGGTACTTAGGTGTGAAGTTCTAGCCAACTTTGAAGGAGGTAGCCAAGGTTGCCCAGACCAACAACCGACCCCAGGTACTGCCCAGGGAGCCTCATTACATCCCCCAGATCCAAAATTCCAAAATAGCTCTCTACCCTGCTATAAAATCTATTATAGGGAGGAACTTACCTAATCTGCGCGATATGCGAACAGTGGCTAACCCGAACCAGAGATAGCTTCGGATAAGCTAAACCTACTTAAGAGGAGAAGTTGCTGATCACCTGTTCTAGCTATGTCTGTCCTGCATCGCTAAGCTAAGTGCCTAGAGGTACACTACATACTCATCTACACTACAATAGGTACCTATATAGTAGGTACAAGTACCGTGTTATTTATTGTCTTGAGCCAAACCCTCCAACTTTCCCATCATCATTTCTCACAGCATCAGTCGTCTCTCGACGCCTTGGACACCTTTGACGCGCACATAGTGTGCTTCGGTGCGCCGATACGTATATCCCCCCATTCTCGATTGGTTCCGCCTGTTGAATACTTTCCATCTGCTTGCGACGTGGAATTCAATTTCAAAGTTAATGCCTGTCTATTTTAGCCGCATTTACTGGGGAACTTGCTCCATCTGGTCTATCTAATCCATCCAGCCCGCCAGCTCAACGATCTTTCCAAGCAAATCATACATCATACATCGTACATCGTACATCATTCCACATCTCACGACTGCGCACAGGCAGGCGCTTGTTGCTCAAACTTTAAGTTCTAGTGAACCGTCGAAACCATCAACTCTTACCCATCTGCCGCGCACCGTCTACACTACAACCACAATCCTGCGACACGTATTGTCTAGCTGTCCAAGACATGTTCGTGTCCCTCCGATAGTCCGACTCCTCCCTAACTCCGTCGCCAAAACAACCGCGATCCGCCCCTTCTAGAGGAAGAAGAAGAACGGACAGATAAACTCCTGCTATAGGGTGGTTGGCCCCAACTTCCTAGTGAAGATGCCTTCTCCACGACGATTACGTCTTTTTATGATAACGGTTCTCGCCATTGTTGTCACCATATTGTTCTTCACATCCAAGGTGCGCCATTCGGCCCCTCGCGATCCTCGGACAATAAATAGCTTCTTCGGCAAGACAGTAAATGGTTTAGACCAACGACATGGTGCTAGTGGTCAGATCGTCATGGGCGGGAAGGGATCATCTACTGGCGAGAACTTGAAAGACCACGATGGGGATGGCAGTGTCGATGAAGATGATGAGATTCTAGCCCAAGAGATGGCTGATCGACTCCGCGCTGCCGAACAAAAAGCCAAGGAACAAGCAAACGCAAAGGCTCCCCTCAAGCCGGATGCTCCAAGCGAGGTCGTTGGCGTGGGAAGTTCCGCTGGCGGCCAGAAAAAGGGCAAGTCTAGGATCTCTAAGCAAAGCGCCGAGGACGAGAAAGAGGATGCTAAAGACGCCGATGAAGACTCCGAGGTGGAAGTTGCTCTACAGCAGATTCTAGAACGATCGCCAGGTACGCATCACCACTAGTAAAGTATGCATTCTGGTTTCCTCTTATCTAACCATCATCCAGTTGTCATCTTCTCAAAAACGTACTGCCCATATTCGAAGAAAGCAAAGGGTGTTCTTCTCGAGAAATACATTATAGAGCCTGCTCCCTACGTTGTTGAGCTCAACGAACACCCGCTTGGCTCAAAACTACAGGATCTATTGGCTGAGAAGACGGGTAGGAAGACAGTCCCGAACATATTGATTCACGGCAAGAGTGTTGGTGGCGGCGATGAAATTGCGGGACTCGACCTAAGGAAGACTCTGATCGACAAGTTTAAATCGATGGGTGGCAAGAAAATTTCGATGAAGGAAAGATTCACCGGCAATGCTAAGGAAAAGGCGTCTTGAGTTGACAGTCCTTTATTGTTTCGAATTCTCACCTGAACTGTAGATATAGGATGGACTTGGGTGGTTCACGATCATATGCATTAGTGGTGTTTGGGAACGTTGGGATTTGACCAAATATCACCGGGTTCACGGCATACTGTACGAACTACGAATGGAGATGCGGGCGAAATCCGCGACCGAGTCGGTCGTTTCAACGGCCGGGATGCTGTTGGAATCGTGTTTGGCGCAACAGTCTGCTGTATGTTAATGGTTTTGGTAACACATGTATAGTCTACGTGTTGAATGGACTCTGTGGGATTAATAGGTAGTACTACTCTAACTTCGACCTTCTGACGTTTCCTACACACCGTACCGTACCGCTACAGCAGGTCTTGGCTTTGATGAAAATAGTGGGATCGTATGAGGCTTGGTAAATTGTGACAAACGTTTTTTTCTACTCCCTGCAACCACGATACCAACCTCATTGACCGCCAATTTGGTTCTAATTGGTCTAGCCCTACAGCAGCTCCTAAATATAGGATTTAATTCAATAAAAGCTGCAAAATGTAGTGATCGCCGGCTCTGCCCCCGCACACTCCAACTTGACCGGAGACCGATCTGCAGGTAATGTGCATGCCTGGCTCCGCCATGAGCACTACCTCCCATGCAATACACCTCGGAATGGGATATCGCGCTCCATAAGATAGATAGATACACCAGGTCAGCTCAGAGGTCTGCCATATTTGGTTCCCCGCACTTTATCTCCTGTGGTACCGCTAGAGCGTTGCTCTCATTTGTCTCTTCGTAGGCTAGGTGTTTACATGACGAGTGGCGTATTTCGTGTGAATAAGTAGCTATGACAGGGCAATTACTCATTAGTGCTCTGTTGCTCGCGGCCGGCTTAGGTGCCGCCGCTACGGAGCCCGTAGTCCGCGTGCTGAATGGGAGCTACGAGGGCTTGCACCTGCCGTCGTTCCAGCAGGATGTCTTCCTTGGGATACCGTATGCGCAAGACACGGGTGGGATAAACCGCTTCCGGGTCCCGCAGTCGCTGGACGAGACCTGGAAGGGTATCCGGGAGGCCAAGATCTACGGCCCCGCGTGCCCGGACCAGGTCGAGGCCGATGGACACTTCGGCATGGGCGAGGATTGTCTTAGTATCAACATCGTGCGGCCCTCGGGGTCGTCTTTGAACTACGGAAATGATGAGGAAGGGAAAACGCAGCCAAAGCTCCCTGTCTTGCTGTGGATTCACGGCGGGAGCTATCAGGTTGGCACGAGCGGGCTACCGAACTATAACCTTACCTTTCTCGTCCAGCGATCCGTGGATCTCGGTCTCCCGGTCCTGGCGGCGAGTATTAATTATCGGAAGGGAGGGTGGGGGAATATGTATTCGAGGGAGATCCAGGTATGATGGGCTTATAGGATTCCTAGGATATGAGATGCAGACATGCCGTTGCGGTTGGACTGATTAGCATTTGTTTCATATAGGGGTCTGGGAATACGAATCTCGCCCTTCGGGATATGCGTAAGGCGCTCGCCTGGATCCAAGAAAACATCGGTGCCTTTGGTGGAGATGCTTCCTCGGTCACGATATGGGGTGAATCGGCCGGTTCGTTTGCAGTGGTGCGTGGCCTTGGGGTTTAAAAAGCCCCATTCTTCCTTGCTCGTCTAGATGCTCATTTAAAATATTCGTGATATACTGATCGGGATAAATCCGTTTAGGGCCAACTCCTGCTGACCTACGGCGGACGTACGGACGGGCTATTCCACCGATCCATCCAGGAAAGCGGCAGTGCCGCGTCGGCCTGGTATAATGGGTCTGACTGGTACCAGCCCATTTACGACAAGATCGTCGATCAGGCAAACTGCACGCAGGCAATCGACACGCTGAAATGCCTCAGGACCCTTGATTACGAGACAATATTTCCGCTTCTGAACGCCTCGACGGTTGTTGGGCCGGGCTGGTATCCTACGGTTGGTAAGTTTAGATCCCTAGATCTTCATTTTCACTTATTTTTCTCCTGCATGCCGAAAGTGATGAGGAATCGGAATGCGTAAATCTTTTACAGAAACACCTGAATATGTGTTCTAACCATGACAGACGGCGATGTGATCCCGGCGTATCCCACCGAGCTATTACAACAGGGCCGTTTCGCGCAGGTGCCACACTTATACGGGACGAACTCGGATGAAGGAACAGACAACGCGCCGGTAGGGGTGGTCAACACGGACGCAGATCTGTACAACTACCTGCTGCACGACACAGGGTTCGGGTTCCCGGTCTCAACGATCCGGCGCGTCATGGAGCTGTACCCGGACGACCCGTCGCAGGGCATTCCGCTGAACACGGGCGCCGAGCGCTTCGCGGACAAGGGGTACCAGTACAAGCGCGTCGCGGCCATCGTGGGGGACGTCTTCTACCACGCGCCGCGCCTCGACGACGCGAGGCACTACGCCAAGGGCGCGCCGACGTTTGTGTACCGCTTCAACACGCGGCCTATCGATGGGTACAATGACATCGCGTACAACGGCACCGCCGCGGGGACTGGGAGCGGGACTGGGAACATGACGATCATGCTGGCCCCCGCGTACAAGGGCGTGGCGCATTTCAGTGAGGTTGCTTTTGTCTTCGCGAACCCGGGCACCGTGGGCCCGTGGCCTGAATACCGTGCGCTCAGCGCGCAGATGGGCGAGCAGTGGCTTAGATTCGCGCGCACGGGGAACCCGAACGGAAAGGGTCTGCCGCGGTGGCCGCGGTACAATGAGAGTGAAAAGGGGTTGAATTTAGTGTTGCAGACACAGGCGCAGGGTGGATCGTATATTGAGGAGGACACGTATAGAATCGAGGGGCGAGAGTATCTGACTAAATGGGCTCGTAGACGGCATGTTTAGATACATACCTAGGCATACATGCAACATCGATGGGAAATGGTCATGAAAATTCAGAATAGGTGTGGTAATATAAAGTACATCAATGCCCTGGATATATTACATACATTCTTGAGTTTGGATTCTAATCGCTCATCATGTACACGATCTATAGCTATAGAGCATGAAAATCGTACATGAACTTCAATGTAGTCGAAACCTAGCCCATCCTTGCTTAAAGGGGATGCCTATTTTATAATTGTGAGAGGAGCCTGTTAATGTGCTCCCGTAATTGATCGAGTGGAACAAATTCTGTATGGTCAAGTCGTCGGCATTGGACTTCACACAGGCGATCTGACGTCCACTTGCGTCCAAGAACAACTATGACTGGATACCCCACTAGATCTGCGTCTTTTAGTTTCCAAGGAAAAGACTCAGAGCGGTCGTCGAGAGCCAGATCAATCGGGGCAAATATGCCCGAAGCTTCGGTTAAAGAACGCGAAACAGTCGTGGCATCATCCTCCATGTTCCTTCCTGGGATGACTACTACTTCAAAAGGCGCAATGGCACGCGGCCAGTTCAGCCCCCGTTCATCGGCTAAGTGATTTGCAACAGCCCCGATGATCCTAGAGACACCTATTCCATGGCAGCCCATCTGCATGGACACACTAGTTATATTGTCGGACTTTGTAGAAATAACCTGGCCGTCCTCAATCATAGTGGAGGGCACTTGAACGCGAGCATCGAGCGCGTCTGAATATTTCGTGCCTAAGTGGAAGGTATGCCCAAGCTCTATGGCCTTTTGAGTCCTGAGCTTCCCGGATGCACACCGAGGGCAATGGTCGCCGTCGTGAATATGGATCGTATTAAACGGCTCCCCACTTGTTGACGACGTTATGTACTGCGCGTCTAGTTGGGATAATTCGACGGGGGTTTGGGTAGGAAACATAGGGAATTGGCTAGACTCGTTTTTGAGACTGGTTGCAAAGTGTTGGCCTAGTCTGTAGTCTATTATGTTCAATAATCGTGGCCTTTGGCTCGAAGAGTTTAGTGCTGACTGCCATAACGGTATAGCATTTTCGAGACTTGAGTCTAGACCTGGAAGAACAGACTTCAGAGCATGTGTGTTTATATCTCTATCTGAAAATGAGGCCGGATACCAGACATTTACGAGTGTTTTTCTGTCTTTGGAGATACCTCGCCAAACTTGAGCTTGAGCATTGTTGCTTTCAGTAGAATAATGGTCCTGAGGAGGAATGGGTCGCGCGCTAGCCAGCTCTTCATTTGCGACGTAACTGCATTCTGTACAGCTTATCACGATGTCCTCCCCTATCGGCGAAGGTAAATGATATTCATGGCTAAGATCGCCGCCGATATCGCCAGAACTAGCTTCCGCAACGAGATATGGCAGTTTCAACTCATCGAATAGCCGGTTATAGGCACATCGCGCTTCCTCGTATGTCTTCAGGGCCGACTGAAGTGAGTAATCGAAAGTATATAGGTCCTTCATGACGAACTCCCTTGATCGTAGCACGCCGTGGCGTGGACGAATCTCATCACGATACTTGCGGCCTGATAAATTAGGCTATGTTTCCTATTTTGCAGCGTATTAAAACTTACCAATCTGATAAAGCCTCAGAGGCAGACTCCTGTACGACTTGATTGTCTTTGCTACTAATGTTGTGATTTCTTCTTCGTGCGTCGGTGCCAGAATATATGGGACGTCCTTTCGGTCAGTGAAGCGAAATAACTATGTTCGTGGTTAGTCGTCAGGCGCATCTTACTAAGTCTTCACCTTATGTACACGTACTTCTTGGCCATAGCCTTCCAACCGGTTGGTCTGTTGCCATAGAGCCTGAGACGAGATAGATGAAAGTGATACCTTAGAGGCACCTAGACAAACTCAAGCATAAGAGGAATGATTGCTAGGAATTTGTCGGAATTTTGAAGACATACCCAACTGGGACATGTATTTATCGATTAAATTCTCTAGCTTCTTCTGTACCCTTTCACCTAATGGTAGCGTGTGAAATATTCCTGCGTGCGACTCCATTGAAACTCAGCAACTCCGGCATTTGTAGTAGGAGTCAAGCGAGAACCAACCTGTCGCAGGTAACCTGCCTGAATGAGCTTGGCATGGCCACCTATCATGAAATCTTAGTATCTTTTAGGTTAATTATTAAGAGACAAGGCAGGATACCTTCACGCTCAGTTGCAGTGATGCCACCAGTAGGCAGCCAGAAGCTAGATAAACGAGAGTAATGGTCTGAGATTGGTGATCCTGGCTACTGAAATCGTAAGAGTGAGTATATCAATTAAGGACTGCATTCTAACGCACTGTTGCTGTTCTTAGTGAGGATGTGCGACTTAGATATCGGCGTTGTGATAATCTGGCCTGCCGCTGGAAAGAAAGGTAGCACTGTTGTGTGCTTCGTAGTGAGGGTGGCATCCCGACTATTAGAGCATCGGGGGTTGTTGATAAGCCTGTGACTGAATGTTTTACAGATCTGGCAAACATAAATCTTAACATAGTAAGGCAATCCTACTCAATTAAGAATCATTAATATCGTGGAAAGCAAGCCATGATAAATCAATAATGTACAAAGATCAGGCTGGTCCGTACCTCAAGAAGAAGAGTACCTCGCCTACAAGGTAGGCTAAGTCTCTTAGAATTGCACTATACTGAACTACAGTAGCCTTGCAGCATCGATGGACCCGCTAACCGTCCCATTGCCACTTTTTATTGGTGGTTACCCCTGATGCTGCAGCCTCGCCCCGCTCAACTTTTTTTCCCTGGGTCCTGTAATTTTTTTTTTACAGCTAGCTATAGTTAAGCCGTCGTCTGCCTCTTCTTAAACGAAGCATCGTGTGGTTTTACCTGCACACCTTCGAATTGCCAGCATAACCGCAAAAATGGCGAGCTTTGACGAATCTGCCTTGTCTAAATTGACGGCTAAGATCGATAGTAAGCTGGCTGAAGTTAAAAAATCCGAATCCAAGAATACCAAGGGCAAGAGGAAATTGGACCAGTCTTCAGATATTGCGCCTCCACCTGCAAAGAAAAGGAATCAACAAGGCAAACCCGACCAATCGCAAAAAGGCAAGCCGAACGGAAAGCTAAGTGGGAAACCAAACGGGAAACCAGACGGGAAACCAAATGGGAAACCAAACGGGAAGCCAATCTCGAAACCTCATACAAAACCGAATGCGCAGCTAAAAGACCGTCCATCCAAACTCCAAGACAAGAAGCAAAAGGTTTCGCAACCGAGCGATATAAACATCTTACTCGATGAGATTAAGGCTTTAGGAGGAGATGAAGATGATTATAAACTAGTGGGAGAGATCGATTCGGATGACGAAGCTGTCAACAATCAAACGGGAAGCAAGGACGTAGACAAGCTATTACGCGCTGAGCTAGCAAGCTTTGCCGCTGGTCTCGGTTTTGATCAGGTGAAACAAGATACTACTAGCGAAGAATCCGACGCCGAGGATAATCAGGATAATGGGAGTATATCCGACAATGACGTCGACAATGACGACGAAGAGGAACAACAAGACAACGAAATTGAGGAGGCTCCAACGCGAATCCCCAAAGGGAAAACGGTTAGTAAGCCTCTCCAACGCATAGCCCCTACCTCATGGTGAAACTAACGTGGTTGAAGATCTTTGAGCCTCGCGCCGATTGGTACGCTGTTGAACTCAAAACTCTTCCTAATCCGACCTCAGACGATGTAGCACCTTATACGACAGCAGCAAAGGCCCTAAAGGATTATGCGAAGACGATTCTAGACGAAGATACCACCGCATACAACACCACATTTGCTGCCTCGTCTTCTCGAAAGTTCATGTCCACCATTATGTCTTCTGGTACTATGTCAGACAGAGTATCCGCGTTGACACTCGCCATTCAGGAGTCGCCAGTGCACAACATAAAGGCTTTTGAGAACTTGATGGGCTTGGGAGCAAAGCGAAGTCGTGGCCCAGCATTGACTGCTCTTGCCGCATTGGTGGATCTTCTCGGTCCGGGCATGATCTTGCCATCGGATAGACGACTACGCACATTCACGTCTCAGCCTGGTCTCATCGGGGCCTTACAAAACCATTCCACTAGAAATTGGTCCGTGGGACAGGCACTGCCCGGGAAGATCACCAAAGCCCACCTGGTGTCGTGGTATTTTGAAGACTGGCTGAAAGACGCCTATTTTAAGATGATACAGAGCCTTGAAGTATGGTGTGACGATGAAGTTGAATTTGCTAGAACGAAAGCTGTCGATCAAGTCTTCGCTCTGCTTCGGGACAAGCCTGAACAAGAGTCTAATCTTCTTCGTTTGCTAGTAAACAAGCTTGGCGACCGAGACCGAAAGATTGCGTCAAGAGCGTCGTATCTATTGCTTCAACTATTAACCACTCATCCCCGCATGAAACAAGTAGTCGTGCGTTCTATCGAACAAGACGTTATCTTTCGGCCTGGACAAAATAACCGCGCCAAGTATTATGCTGTCAATACCCTGAACCAAACTATATTGAGTACCAAAGAGCCCGAACTTGCAGATTCCTTGTTACGAATCTACTTTGGCATGTTCTTATCCTTGCTAAAAAGCGGAGAGCTCGGTCACCTTGACGGAGCACTCGATGGCCCCAAACAAGAGAATAAAGGAAAGCAGAAAAGGAGGCCGAGACCATCGAAAAATGCTGATGAGAAGGCCAAAGTTGGTACAGGCGAGACAGAAGCGGCCGAAAAATTAGTCTCAGCAATCCTTACTGGAGTGAACCGAGCCGTTCCGTTCTCCCAAGCAGATCAGTCTACGTATGTACTATGATATATGTGTATACCTGTCGCATTTTATCTTGCTAATATTTTTTAGGCTCGAATCACATCTTGATACTCTGTTTCGCATCACTCACTCTTCGAACTTCAACACTAGTATTCAGGCTCTCATGTTAATACAGCAGCTGTCTACAAACAGACAGCTTGCTACAGAGAGATATTATCGAACTCTGTACGAGTCGCTGCTAGACCCGCGTCTTATAACCTCGTCAAAACAAGCATTATATCTTAATCTTCTGTATCGGAGTCTCAAGACAGACGTCGATGTTCGTCGCGTCAAGGCTTTCGTCAAACGAATGTTGCAAATTCTAAACCTACATCAACCTTCCTTCGTTTGTGGTATCATTTATCTTGCTGTCGAACTATCTGTCGCTTTCCCTGATCTTAAGACACTACTCACCGTACCGGAAGAGAATGATGTTGAAGAGGTCGCAGTTTCAGACGACGCGGTTGACAATGCTACTGACGGGATCGAGTCAACCAAGGTTACCAATGCCTATGACGGACGGAAACGAGACCCTGAATACAGTAATGCACACTTGAGTTGTCTATGGGAACTACTGCCATTCCTAAAACATTACCATCCGTCCGTCAATGTCTATGCAGGAAACCTTCTCAACGGCGAACAAGCGAATCAGAAACCTGAGTTAGCTAATCATACCTTAATCGCATTTTTGGATAAGTTTGTATACAAGAATGCCAAGGCTACAGACCATGCCAAGGGGTCCTCAATCATGCAGCCGATAGCAGCTAGCGGCCAGAGCCAGGTTCTCTTATCAAGCAAGTCCTCATTGAAAGATATCGATTCGGTAAATTCAGCATCCTTCTGGAACAAGAAGAGTGGAGATATAGCAGTGGAAGATGCTTTCTTCCACGAATACTTCACTCAAATGGGCAAGCCAGGTCAGGCTGAACGTGAGCAAAAACGGAAGGTGAAGAAGGATGCTGCAGGCGAGGAAGAAGACGAAGAAGCTAATGAAGATGAAATTTGGGATGCCTTGGTCAACTCGCGCCCTGAAATCCAAGAGGACTCAGACGATGGGGCCGATTTCGACGACATGATGAGCCTCGACGATTCAGAAAAAGAATTTAGAAAGGCCATGGAGGAAGACGACGAGGAAGACCCCTTCGACTTGGATGATTCAGACATGGAGATTAGCGATGAGGAGATTGATGAAGAAGAGGTAGAGGAGCCTACCGCGGAGCATGAAAAGAAGGACGAGAAGCCAGAATCAGAACGTAAAAAGAAGAGGAAGGCGTTGAAAGCACTGCCTCTCTTCGCTTCTGCCGAAGATTATGCTGAGATGCTTGCTCAAGACGCAGACGGCATGTAGGACGCCGATATGGACGGGTAGTTATAACACGAGCTTTACAGGGTTTTATGAGACATATAAACATTGAACGAGATACCCAATTAGGCATTGAAACCTTCCCATTCCTCGCATACACGTAGATCCGCGCAAATATGAGTATTTCCCTGCCATGACTTAATCCACCTAATTCTTTATCCTTATGTTTACGACCCCCGAAGTCTCGCTTACACTACGTATCAAACCACTCGAGGGGATCATCCTTTGTGAATACGGCACGGTAGCGTTTTCCGCCGTCCGGCTCCTCGCGCTCCTCGGTATGAATGCTATGCAATTTGGCAGGCTCGTCGGACACGAAAACGCGCACATGCAGATACGCCGGCCCGTCATCCGGCATTTCAGGGAGGCGGATCTTGCCCAGCAGATGGATTCCGTACGCGGATTGCGCGACGCGCACCGATTCCAGGTCTGTGCTGCTGAAGGACGTGAGGTCGCTATCAGACAGGTGCTGCACGGCCGCAAAGTACTCTGGTTCGTGTTCTGATTCGGCCTGTGGTTAGAGTGAAAAGTTCCTTTTTAAGAGTTAGAGAGGGAAGGAGGGAGTATATACTCAGATAGGTGTGCTTCAGGTGGAGAAGCTCTCTCTTTAGGTCTGCCTCTACCTCTGCGAAAGCCCTGAGAGATTCCTCCTTGGGCGCGTGGGGAGGGCCTAGATCTACGGTGTCGGCAGTGGCCTAGATAGATAGATGGTTGTGGTTAGTCGTTGCATTTCGGTGTGATGCTCAGATATCCAACTCAACGCTTGCGTAGAAGTGGTGAACCTTGGACTTACCATGATGATGGACCGGATATATATATTTTAGGTATAATGATAAAACACAAGGGCAGTGATGGACTTGGTAGAAAGTATTCAATTGTTCAAGTTAACGAGTTTATACGGCTATACAGAAATCAATCTTGTCTTGTATAATGGCCGGGAGCATTATATACACTATAGTTTTACAGATCTGACGCAATGGGTGTCACACATCTTCGATCTAGTCTATGCCTTTTTTGCTTCGGCGGGAAGCAGGTTTGACAAGACTTGAGTGAGGGGTTGCGGTAACACTCACGAATCATAGAAATAAGCGACGCGTTAGTGCAAATTAGAGTGAGTACCTACAGCCAATTGTTACAAGACACCTAGAATACTACGACTGAGTTTGCCGGTTTGTTTGATTCCTTAGATAATCAATCTCTCTGTCTACATCTGTGCAGTCCTTGATTGGGAGAAGACGGGAAAACCTGGGGTTTGTTATTCATCACAGCGATTATCACGGGTTCTCCCGAACCAATGGTTGTTACACTTCAGGCTGTTTGCTGGTCCCTGCAGCTCCGACCCCGTAACAACGGTACTGTACAATGACGCAATACTATTCACATTAGTAGTGACTGTTCCCCGATGCACTGATAGATAGAGATGTTAATTATATTTATATTTACATACTAATTCGTACTGTGACTGGGGCGTCGTACCTTTCTAGGGTATCGATATCGAGAGACCAGCGCTCTTCTTTCGTAGCTGTTACTAGGCTACCTATTAGGCCATACGGTTCACTTTATTAGCACGCACCTTTGCTGATGGTGGCGTCCACTTGTACTTGTCTTCCTAGAATTAACCTACTTGGTACTAAGCAGTAGCCTCTTTACCCTTCCTTACGCCCAAAAATAGCGGGGTCGAGGCATAGATATATTTACACGTGCGTGTCAATCCTCAAGTAAAGTCGGTAGGACCTCGTTTAAACTCGAATATGCCGCTAGGTATAACCTTGTACGTTGTGTTTAGACGATTGAGCTATACATAACTATTATACATAAATTGATCGCTAACTATAACCGCTTAATATTTTGATAAGCTAGTATTATATAACTGTACCTATTTCTTTTCCTTTTTCCTTTTTTTTTTTTTTTTTTTTTTTTTTTATAATTAAAAAAGAATAAGCACGATAGAGTGGGGTCTAAGAGGGAAAGGAGGTCTCCCTACTCATGCTCATAAAATGAATGCGTGGCCATCGCCACATGTATGAGAAGATGAGAAGACTACTTGGCTTTCTAGGATGGGCAGGACACCCTAACCCTTCGCGATGCGGCCATGAGCGTGTCCTGTTTGAGCCCAGCTCGGGTGAAATTCTCGTTGGGTAAAAACTAACCGACCTACGAGGTGTCGATGGTTACAGACTTATAAGGCAAACGCCAAATGACTAAGCCAGAGAGCAAGGATACAGTATGCGAAGCCAACCACCACCCCACTACCCACTTACCTAAGATACCGTGCCTCGGCTCGTAGACCAAAAAAAGCCCAACAAAGTGGCCGCAGCAAAGCGTCGGTGATTTGAGGTGTCGGCGACGGCTTTCTACGTCTTCCCACTACCCAAACTGCCGAGGCCTACCTGGGTGCGGGTGTGGATAGCGTCGCTGGATTCCGCCTTGCCTTCCGTCGGGTTTCCCTGCGTTGATTACTAAACTGCGCACCGAACGGTGGACGGGGCTTATCATCAGTATCCCTCCAATCGCGTCATGTCCATTGCCTTGCGAGCGTTGCGAGGCCGGACCCTAGCCTCTCGGCCTACATATCTCACTTTTCGCGCGGAAGCATCGCAATCTTTTGCTTGCCGTTTTGCTAGCTCACTTCCTGCTCTCGGTAGGCCACTGCCCGCCGAATCTTGCCTGTTCTCTCACGAGTTAGTTCTAATATATATATCTTCGAACTCCAGACGCGTCCACGAGTAGAACTTCTTTCCTCCGTCGTGCTGCCACCGTCTTCGCCCTCGGAATCGCCTTCACTTCACTCGGCTTCGCAATGGCTGCTTCCCCCGCGGTGCCCACCGTCACCGCCCTCGTAAACCCTCCGACGGCTGCGGAGTCGTTGGACAAGTACAAGCCCCAGACAGAGGAAGAGCGTGCGGTTGACGACTTCATAAAGAACCACCCTGTATCCAAAGAGTTACGGACAAGAGAGGGATTCACAGAGGCTCGACCGCACATGAAGATTCCCGATGGATACCGAAGTCACCATCTCACCGGCGGGCTGTTAGCCGGCCCCGCACGCATTGTGGTGCCTCCGCTTGTCTTTACGGAGGATGGCGGCAAGTCAATTGTTGCTCTATCGTATCTCGGCGTCGATCTGTGCGGCCACCCGGGAATCATCCACGGCGGTTTGCTGGCGACAATGCTCGACGAGGGCCTCGCGTGGTGTTGCTTTGCCGCGCTCCCCCATAATATGGGAGTGACGGCCAACCTCAACATCAACTACCGATCCCCGGCCAAGGCGGACAGTTATGTGGTCCTACGCGCGACGACGACCAAGGTTGAGGGACGCAAGGCGTGGGTTGAAGGGCGCATCGAAACCCTCGTTGACGAGGGCGAGACGCCTGTGGTGCTCGCTGAGGCTACGGCATTGTTCGTGTCACCAAAACAAGCTGCGGTTCGTCATGTCCTAGTACCCTACTCACGCAACATTCACGGGAAATACTGAACTAACTAACCCTCGTACAGTTGATGACCAACATTTTCCCATCAAATTAGAGTACCAAAGATCTTAAGAGTATAGATTCGCGATGCGAATTAGACGAGCCGCTAATATATAGAGAAGGATGTGCGGAATAGCACTGATGGTTATTTACTATCTATAGAGGTGCTTCCTAGAGAGATGTGGATATATAGACTCCTGGGAGAAAACATTGCGTGCGCTTAGAGCTTAGAGCGCGTTTTGAGGCTTATGTAGAGGTAATATATACCAAAGTATGCCCGTACCATAGAACCGGAATAATACATGTAGATTTTCATCAGAGGACCACTAGAGTGCTCTATGTTTAGACGTACTCTGTGGAACGAGACGGGTTAACTCTACTTGACTATTGGACCGATGTTCGGATCCAAGGTTCTGGCGCTGGGTATATCTAACGGCCGCTACCGCTCAACAGAGGTAGTTAGTAGCACAGAAACAGCATATAGCATAGTCAAGCGAGTGCAACATACCATCACGATAATGCTTTCACGTGGGCGGTTTTCCTCTTACACAAGACCGATGATCAAAGCAGATCAAAGCAATACTACATTACGACGGAGTTCTATTTGAGGCAGCGACCGATGTTGGACCTGGATGGGCCTGGTTGGATCTGGTTGGTGGATCTGCAAGAATCGCAGGGTCCCACAGGCAGTCGAATCAAGAGCAAGGATTGCGCGTTTTTAGTTCCACTTTCGTCAATCCCTGCCAATTATGGCCCCGGATTTTAACACGAAACAGCCAAACCTGGGTAACCAACCTGGGCAACCATTCTCTCTTCAGCAGACTGACGGGCAGGACAGACACTGCCTTAAACACATATAATAATACTTGACACTCTTTTTTTCTATAGACACGAGACTGATTTTCTTTTTGATTTTCTTCATCACCGTTGACTGATTTAATAGAAAGAACATGGCGACGTAAGTGTGATTTATTATCCCTCGTTTCTATCTGTCTCTTGGTTTGCGTGGGGGGTGATTGTTTCAGTCAAGATTATTCCCATCGTTTATGTGTGTGCCCCTCCCCCGCCATTAACATGCTCTTCGCTGCGATTGTCGTCGCATGCATCACTACAGCATTCATGATTGACGAGAGAGAAACCCGCGAAGCCCAATGGTTTCTTCTGCATTGGTTATATCCTAAGTCTGATCACTTTTCATGAATGTATCATGATTTGCCCTACTGAGTTGATTCAATTTCATCGCGCGAGCATCTTGCGCAACCCCCATGATGCATCCCCTCTATCCCACCTAAATCCGTTTGCTTGCGATATTCAAGCACCACACCACAACCCTAAGATCTCCCAAGAGTGATCAAGAGAAACGGAAGAGGGAGATACGAGAGGAGGAAATTTTTGAATAGATAAGAAACAATCGCTAACAAGCATGATGCCAAAAACAGCAACATCACCTGGCATCCGTCCCTCTCGCGCGCCGAGCGCAACGAGCTGCGCAAGCAGCAGGGCTTCACGCTGTGGTTCACGGGCCTCTCGGCCTCTGGCAAGTCGACGGTAGCGACAGCCCTTGAGCAGCACCTGCTGCATCTCGGGCTCGCCGCCTACCGCCTCGACGGCGACAACGTGCGCTTCGGCCTCAACAAGGACCTCGGCTTCTCCGACAAGGACCGCACCGAGAACATCCGGCGCATTGGCGAGGTATGTTTGAACCGGGCCGGTCCAACACGGGTCCTCACCTTATCTACTTTCTACATCTAGATCATTACCACCTATCTTGAAGAAGACGGGGTTCTCTCCTTTTTCTGTCAATGGTCTGCGGGTTTTTGTTCAACCTAGTCTCTGGGGTGCGAGAAAGAACACCACTGGCTTAGACCCCGGGGGGAATCGCGGCCGAAGGGAAGGAAAAAAAAAGATTCACTAACGCATCCCCACCAAACCGCAGGTTGCCAAGCTCTTCGCCGACTCGTCAACAATCGCGCTGACGTCCTTCATCTCGCCGTTCAAGGCGGACCGCGACCTCGCGCGCAGCCTGCACGCGGCGAAGTCGGCCGGCTCGACCGACGAGCCGATCCCGTTCATCGAGGTCTACGTCGAGGTGCCCATTGAAGTCGCCGAGCAGCGCGACCCCAAGGGCCTGTACAAGCGGGCGCGCGCCGGCGAGATCAAGGACTTCACCGGCATCAGCTCGCCCTACGAGGCCCCGGAAAAGCCCGAGATCACTATCCGCACGGCTGAGAAGTCCGTCGAGGAGTGCGTCGTCGACATCGTCGCCTGGCTAGAGGCCAAGGGACTGATCCCCACCTCCAAGTAAGAAAAAAACAAGAACAAAAAAAAGTCATGTGATTGGGAAGATAGATGCCTAGATGTATTCACGAATATAGACTTCTTTTTTTTGCTTAGCTTCGAAAGAATACTTCTCTGGTCTCTATGATAATGTATTTGCTACTGCTCTGGTTAGGGATATAATGATGATTCATCCCCCTGTGATTCCACCTGTGGTACAAACGCCGGGCCAGCCTGTTTGGAGAAAGTGTATGGGTCGTACTACAACTCGAACTCGTAATACACGTAGGCCGTGTATTCGTTCCCCTCGCCGTGACCCCCAACACCCGCCGCGGCAATTTCAGATGTCAAGGCGGCGTCATCCTTCGTTATTTTCCCTCGCTTGTCTCTGCCAACCGCATTGCCTCCTAGATACGAGTATGCCGTATCTAGTGCTGTTTTGACCTTCTTAGCGAGCTTAGGGTTTGTCTGTTGTAATTTAATTAGCATAAATTCTACGCCTTAGCGCTGAAGGTAGATGAACGTACCACGACGAGAGCAGGCACAAATTCGAGCGGTAGACCGTAACGCAAGACGGACTCGACAAAGACGCGGAGGGCCATGACATGGGCCCAGATCATGACGCTTTCGCTCCAGCCCGTGTGGACCATGCGCAGGGCCTCCCCCCATACCTTTTTCTCCTCGCGAGCGACGCGCTCAAGCTCGCGCTTCTCTTCCTCCTTGCCGCCCTCGACGTACTTGTACTGGCGGGGCGTCCATTTCTGCTCGCGACACTTCTGTTGGAAATCGGCCCCGTTTTTCTTGAACGTTGTGACCGCGTATAGGACGAACTCGTCATCATGTGCAAGTTCTACGGCCGAGCGCGGGACCACGCGCTCGGCTAGCGTCTCATAGCTCTTGATGAAGTCCTTTCGCAAATTCGTCGGCACCGCGATCAGATGTGTCTCGAGATATTCGGAATCTTGAATAAGGACGGAAGGGTCGATAATGGGTGTGAGTGACTTTGTAGAAAGGTTGCCGCTGGTTTGTTGCGATCAAGGCGTTAGCTTAACTAGTCACACGAGCTTTCATACGTGTCTAGACTGCCCTACGTTTGTTTTCTCTGCAGCGCTGTCAGGTTTGTCTTGGCTTGGTTGTACTGGTTCAGTTTGCCCTTGACGTCGTTGTCTGTCGTGACTAGGTCCTATGGGCGCACGAGTACTCCGTTAGCTTCTCAGGTCCGCGAAGACGGTAGAGCGTAGGAGAATGGGGTAGGTGCTATTCAACCGAGTAAAGCATACGATACCTTTTGCAGGCCACTAAAGAGTTCACCGACAGGTTTGTCGGCTCTATAGCGGACTGTGTTCCAGGAGAAGGAGCGGAGGTACTGGTCAGTTGGTTCTGTACGAGACGGTCAATAGAGGCTCTAGCGAATAGTTCGAGCGGGCTTCGTACTGTCATTGACAATCTTGTGCTCCGAAGCCTTCTGCTCATCTCCGTCATACAGGGTTCGCAAGGAATCGCCAACCTTGGCTACTAAGGCCTGGCAGGCTGAGTCGAGCTTGGCTAAATCATCTGCTTGTTGGACGAGGGCATCCAAGGTACCGATCTTGAAGTTGGGGATGTTGAAGGGTACGACGGTGCCGTTGTCGGCAATTGTGGCCTTTAGCGACTCGAAGGTAGAGGGGAGCGAGATGAGGACGTATTTGGCCATTTTGTGGACGTTGGAGGGACGTCAAAGAACGTCTCGCGGGAGATCTTACAATGACGTCCCGATGGGTAAGTAACGAAGCTGGGAGCTAGGAGAGCTGCACGAAGGTAGTAGATACCTAGATAGGTAACACGATTAACCTATAGGAGGTAAGTACCTCTGGTGATGGGTGTAAGTGGTCTCGGGCCCTCAATATTCGGGGTTATGCTAATAACGATTGCGGCCGCCAGGCACATACATTAGGTACCCAAGGTGCCTACCTAAGGTGCCTACCCAAGCCGATATGATTAAGAGGAGGTAGCTACAAGATATAATTCCAACGCCTCCGCAGCCATTGACCAAGACAATTGCTGACATTCGATGCGATTTAATGTTTAGATTAAACTATTGTACTCCTGGAAACTACCAAAGGTCTCACGTGATGGGAGAACATGCCTAGGCCAACATGGAGGGGGCTGTCTATCTCGAGTCTTATTTATCACTGAGACTTGGTGTCACGGTAGGTACTTTTAATACCGAACACGGGACACGGGGTATGATGTATTATGTATGATGGCGATGACCAATTCTACACCGATATAAAAATTAAGCAATGCAAATGGTTCATGCAGACCATCTATCGCGAATAGCTGGGTATTAACCAGGGACAGGACAGTATTCTGCTGTACGTGTGAGGCTAGGTACCTAGCTGTGAGTGTGCTATCTATACCTAGGCAAGTCTTGGTTGGGTCTCGGTCTCGGTCTGTGTGCTACCTGCTTCCATCAGTGCTGGCTTCCTTCACCCAGCCATCTCCATCATCCCCTCCTCTAAACACGGCGCTAATCCTAATCGGTTAACCGACAACCCTGCAATCGCCTCTCATTTGCCGTAGTTGGATACGAGTGTAACCCCAACCCCGAACAAATCCATACAGCACCTCCCATCTACTATCACATCGCTGTGGCAGAGCTGCAGCACAGCAGCAACAGCACAGCAGCAACAGCACCAGGTAGGTTAGTATACCAGGGTGCTTCTCAGTAGTATACCTACCTGTCTCATACAGGTGGTGCTGCAAGACGCGGACGGGGAAGAAGGATAAGAATAACAACAACAACAACAACAGAAGAGCGGGACATAGAGACCACAGAGGGCGCAGAGGCAGAGGACACAGAGAGAGAATTAACCGCCACATTCTAAAAAGGGCATAGCAGAGGTCAAGACAGGCCATAGACTACCTGGTAGAAACTACCTAGATGTCCAGCTAAATATCTACCTATAGGCAGGTACATATCACTCACAACTCAGTCACTCGGTCACTCAGTCACTCACCCATTCACTCACTCGCTCAATCATTAGCTATAGTGTAGTGAAGTGTAGGTAGAGTCCTCCATCCCGCCGTGTGCATTTGCTGCTGCTGCTACTACTGCCGCTGCTGCTGCATTTTGTTGCACTTTGCCCACCACCACCGCCCACCACCGCCAACCACTATCATCTACATGTACCTACCTACCCGTCTGTCTACCTCATTTACATAGCACCACCACCACCACCACCACCACCATCATCCCCATCTTCCTTATGTAGTACTGCTACCTCTATGTAGCTGTCTACCAAACCATTACCTATCAGCACCATCCAGATCCTCTCCTCTTAAGCATGTTGCCATTCTCCCCTTGACCTGCTGTATCAGCGTCGCACCGAAACCTCGTCAGCTTGTCAACGTCGTAGTCCTATGAAAGACCTCCGACCACCAAGCCTATTGCCTATTGCCCCGAAATCAATCCATCCTGGCTTGTGTTTATGTCGGTCTAGCTGCGTGCAGCTGAACCCACGTTCTAAAACCGTCATCTTTGGCGTCGCGAAACCCTCGAGTCTAACCTCCCCCCTCCACCCTTCTGAGACTTTTGTCCCGACCGGCCTGCCTCGCTCGCATACGCCATCATCCCTACCTATCTCCTGTGTCTCTCGCCCGCGCGCCTGATAATATTGTCATGATACGCAAGTGATCTCGGCTACGTTTTGTGTTCCATGACGAGTATGGGCCCCGGCTATCCGGCAGATGCCCACCTGAGGACGACGAGCTGCGCATGCCACTAGACTAACTACCTGTATTTCATTCTATCATCTTTAATCATTGCCATGGTCGTCGTTGTGTGGACCAATGGCTACCGCTTCTAGTAAGCATTACCATTCTCCCCGATCCACGCGCTGTGCCCTCTGCACTGATTATTGACATGTTTGCGCGACAGGCCAATCGCCCGCCAATTCGGCCAACGCACCGCCCACTGGTGTTGTGAGGCCTTCGAATACTGGTAATGGTGTTTCGTCACTATCTAAATCGCCTAGCGTTATTACCTCGTCGCTTTCGGTGCCCGGTGCTGCGACGAATGGTATTACCAATGGCCTCTCAAATCCCCTCGTGGCTCCCCTGGATAACTCCCCAGGAGCGGAGATGAGGATATATCCTCGGGATGGACGCGTGCGAAATCCTGTCCCTAGCAAGCTGAAAAATGTGAATGAACAGATGAAAGGAAATTTCGGCGTCATGCATATGGATGTGGCCAGCCATCGCGCGAGCGAAGGTAGAGATGCTGCTGCGAAGCGCACAAGCGAAAGCACAGCCTTGCAAGCTAAATTGGCCCAAACTGACGTCTATGTATCACACCAGCGAAGAGCAAACTATCCGCGCCCGCCCGGCTTAAAGCAATTTAGCTCTCCCAAAGCTCCTGACGAACCCGTTATTGACCTTGGTCCACCGCGACCCTTGACGGTTGCAGAGACTAAAACTGAGCAGGCCCGTCTGTTGACACTTCTACGAACATTGCCTCATCATACTGTCGTCGACCAAATCTGCAAGGGCCTCGCCTTTTTTGGTGGGATACCCGATGCCCCGCCTCCGGCAGACGGCAAATTTCCCGAAAGCGCCGAGGCCAACGGTTCGGGATCTCTCTTTGTTGGATGGATAGCTGAGATATTTCCAGACCTAGAACACCCCCGTCCTAGATATACTGAAGACCCCGTAGCTCAGACTGCCAGTCAGAAACGACCAAGAGGTCGACCCAAGGGCAGCAAGGCTAGCAAGGCCCGTAGCGACAAAGGTCTCAAAAAAGGCTCGCAGAAGATTAGCAAAGGTGCAGAGGATCAAACGCAGGAACATCAGGATGACAGCTGGGTTGATGTGGACGACAGCGTCTTGGAGTTGAATGAGGATGGAGATCTGGTAGAGGCTATGGCAACTTTGAGAGATGGTCCAAGCACGCCATCAACAGGACTGAATGGTACTGGGGTGCCGAATGCTACGCCTGCAACAGGCTCCGCTGCCGGTTTTCGCTCTATTAACGACAGCAGCCTCGCGCCCGGCTCTAGTACTAAAAAGCGTGGACGGCCAAAAGGATCCAAGAATCGGCCAAAGGATAAATCGGTCCTACCGTCAATCCCACCACCGAAGGTTACTCCGGTACCTGTACCGGTTCCTATGCTTGATGCTCAGCCCAAGGCCAAAGCCAATCCCGCTAAATCAAAGCCGACGAAGAATCGGTCTAAGCCTACTGCTGAGGCCCCAAACGACATGACCGCTACTACCAACCCCCAGAGGCAGCACCATGCGGATCTCAACGCCACCTCAGACCTCCCTCCTTCAGCCCAGGCGCCAACCCCTACTTTAGATTTCGGGGATGACTTCGCTGCTTCGGCTGTCAATGGGACTTTGGCGCATAATCATGAAGGCCGCCAGCCAGCACAAACTACGGCGCCTCCTCTCCCGTCACCAGCAAGCCAAGTCAAGGCTTCAACTGTAACAGCCAAGAAACGTAAAAGACCTGAAAATACCAGCTCTCAAACCAAAAGTACAGCTTCGCCGGGAGGGGCACCTTCGAGCTCCCAGAACGTACAGTCGAATGTTATGCAGGTGACACCATCTACCCAACTCCAAAACCAGGGTAGTCAGCACATACACCAACCGACCCCGAGCAGTGTGGTTGTCCCACCTGCCAAACGTGCACGTAAATCTCAGGAAGCATCAACAGCCACGGTCAGGCGGCCAACTCCTAATAACATAAGCCAGAAGGCGTCCGTTCCACCCGCGTCTGCTCTTGCTGAACCTGCACATCAGCCTAATCCCGGAGACGTCGTGACTCAAAGCCACCCTCCAGCCGAAGGGCTCGAAGCACATTACGCTGCGATGCAAAGCCACCAGACTGATCAAACACAGAATTATAATAGTCGTCCACAGCATAAACAGCAACCTCATTCCACCAGTTCCATGGGTTCTACGTTATCACCTGCGACAACAGCAGCCCCCGCTCCCGCTGGGAGTCTAGACGCCCACTATGAACATTTCACATCCCTACAAAACTTGTCTGACGGTTCAAGACAAACCACTACGGGGAGACAAAGGCAGCAGCAGCCAACTCAGACAGCGTCGCCAATACCCACTCAACCCTCAAAACTACCTCAGATGTCAACGGCGTCTCAGCAACAGCCTAGGACATCACAGACTTATTATTCCCAAGGTCAAGCGCTTGGGTCCTCCTACAATTCACAGCAACAACAACAATCATATTCAGCCACACAACGCCCCCAACAACACATATCAAGCGCCTCACCCAACACAGGACTTGTCCAACACGTTACGAATTCTCCCCAGTTTAGTACGCAGTCAAACTCTCCACTGATGCAGACGGATAATAACTACCGTGGGTCGCCCTCGTTAATTCATAACAACACCCCGTATGCAGCACGCCGGCCGCCATCGGCATCTCCTCTAGATAACAGCACCTATCGCTCTACTAGTGCAACAAGCCACGGGGTCGCAAATCATTCACCACATTTTGGCGCGCGGCAGACATCAACCACCGCGACAACACACAATACTTCGCATTCTGGTCTCTCATCTACCTTTCCAACTTTCTCTGACTCAAGCTTATTCGATATCAGTCTTGATTCGAGTGGCAACCATAATAGTATGGGTATCGGGGGCAGTTCGTATGGTCTCAATAGTGGCACTGTGCCGCAGCAGCAACGCTCATCGAGCTCAAACGCTGCGCCACTATACTCATCCTCCAATATGAATAATACTTATCTTGGGTCGGCAAACATTGGCCGCACAGGGCAACAAAACCGATGGGCTTCATGAAAAATTACAGATACCTCAATTATGACGGAAATTTACATTGTTGAGCAAAGGCGTAAGGAAAGCGGGAAACGATCGGTTTGGCTTTTGAACATTTTCGGGTTCATAATTACCTCTTCCATATCACTCGGCGTTTTTCGGCGGATTTTGACGAAAGATATGATGGATGGAGGGAATCGGCAAAGATAATGCGTGAGATGCGCAGGGTTATTTCAAGGCATGATGTGGGGAACTGCTTCATGGTTTGATACACGTTCATCGGTGACTGGTTGATTGAATTGAATGATTTGAGACTTGCCTCGAATAGCATGAGATGAGAGAACGAAGAGTAAATGAACAGGGAATACGAATGGGAAGGGGAGAACGGGAACGGGAATGGGTGGGCCGAGTTTCTACGTTGATTTTTCTTCTCTCTTTTTCTAAAAATCTTTTACACCAAGTACGATATGTTTATGGGCTATCTGGTTCTATTCTTCTTCATCCTCCCATCCCAAATATGTATCTCGATCACTCTTCACGCATTCGCGCATATTTCCATGGTGCTTTTGATAGCTTTCACACCTCCGCGAAGCGTGTGTGCCTGTGTGCTCTCATCTTGGGTTGAAAGTTTTTTTGTTCTTGTCTCGAGGCACAAGCGGGCGAGAAAGCGGTCTCGAGTTCATAAATAATGAGGCGTTAAGAATATACCACTTCGTTTGCTAAGCATGAAATTTCTCTGAACCCCCCGCCTCCCCCCCCTTTTTTTTTTTTTTTGAGATTACTTGGGGTTATCTATCCATCCATCCATCCATCCATCTAGTCATATATCTGCTTAAATACAGATCTATGAAGACGCGCATAGTAGAAAGGCTAGCAGTGTGTACGTGCATACATGTGAGGTGAACACCAGCGTTACGTACTGCCCAGAAGCATATACAACAGGAGAGGTCGTGAAATGCCTGGATTATTCTCACCCGCGTCCAAAGCTCCAAAGATGGGAAACCTCCAAAGCTCGAGTTTTTTTAAGAAACGATGAGGGCTTTAGATTGCGCTTACACTGCGCGACGGTTAGATTGACTATTTAATATCACATTAAGGCAGCGTAAAGAATGAGGTCAGTCAAATAGACCAACATATATGATCGAATGGTCAAATAATATGGCTTCGAATGTAGTGACAGATCTCTATCTATCATCATCCCCAGGCAAGATCCGTACGCGCTTCAATGGCGCCAAACTAAAATCATCGAACCTCACCTGGCCTCCGGATAGCGCCTTGCATACCCCCCGTAATGCCCTTTCCATGCCTCCCATCCTAATCCAACCCGGATTGGCTTGCTGACAAAGATAGAAAAGTAGTAACTGTTACACCGGCATGGTGATAGACAACGAGACAAAGAAGATATTGTATGCCCGTCTAGACATTACAAGAGCCTGGTGAAAACTATTCACATCAGGCTAGCTTTCGACCGTCGTGGTTCTCTCCCCAAGACAAAACATGTAGAAAATTAAAATACTCGTCTCATATATATGCAAGACAATGATCCACCAGTCCCAAAACGCCCGTAAATGCTTCAGGATTTGAATGGGCACAAACACCCACCCAGTGGTTGAGTTAGTTAGTTCACTGGCCCATCTATTCAATAGGGTCCTCTTCGATGGCCTCAAGAGGTGGCCGCACCGATTCAGGGGCAGTTCGACCATACAGCCACTCGTCTTCTTCAGCGGCGCCATCCTCGCGTATTAGATCCAGTAAGGCAGGGCCGTTACGTTTAATATCTTGCGGTCGCCCGACAATGCCTCTGTCGAGGATGAGAGCCTCGGCCGTAGGCAGCCAAATGGAGTGTAGAGTCGGTAGATCAGGCAATAGTACTTGGAGTTGCTCCCGTATTAGAGGTCCCATCGGCATCCCCGCCGACAAACTTGTACCAAACACAAAATCTCTCCAGGAATTTGTCGAAACGTCACTACCACGTCGACCGCTATCGGATCCCCGTCGCTCACGATTATAAGTAGTTGAATCCGCCGCGGCCTTTCCCCCTTCACCGACGGCTAAACTTGATTTTTTCCGACTCAAACTCATAAAAGTCCGACGTGGCTTGGGAACATGCTCAATCGGTTGATTCGTGACAGACTGGTACCATATATCCACGTTGGCCCGTCTTGCGTTATAGCCCTTGACTTCCCAAAACCGTTCCACCTGGCGAAGTCCACCTACACACAAAGCTGTGACGTATACTTCGTCTTCAGGTTTGTCCCTCAAATAACCCCTCAAAGAACGCTCAAACCTACCTACGTAGGAAGGGGGTCTCAGCCGTCGGCAAAATGAAGAGACGACCAATGGGAAAACCTGATGGACCCTCAACAATGTTTGGTCATCGTACATATTCATCACCTTCGCCTCAATCGGATTTATCGTATAGGGTTGGTGCCTCAGGCCCTCGGGATGTTCTTTGATATACTCTAGGTGCAGAGTCCGATATGTCTCGAAAAAGTGAAATATCGTAAATAATAATGGAACAAGTCGGCGTCGCATTCGTTCGTACTGCGGAGCAAATTCATTGCGCTGGGCCTCTGTTGTTCGAAGAAAGATTTCCTTCGTAACTCTCTCACTTATTAAAAAGGAAAGCTTACTAGCAACATGCAATCGATGCCATATGCCACATAAATAATGCAGTCTCATCAATGACGGTTCGGGTGGAGGGTATAAGCGAGTCGCATAGGCTGGAATGTGATGTTCGAGGTGATATCGTGTTATAGCTGACTCGTTGAATGTAATCATGGCAAGCCACGATCTTGATGCCACCCGTAGGCTTAGTATATCTGAGAGTGGTAAGGAAGCAATGATTTGTATCTTAAGCTCATTCGGCAGGCTGTGGAAAAGTTGATCAAACGGGATGCTGCTCACACACGATTTAGTGACAATGACAAAACAGGTTCATATCGTGCCTCCGTACCTCTTTTTCTGCGAAGGCTCAATGGATGAACTTCTAATATCGTGCTCGACTGATGTCCGTGTAGGGAGAATGGCTCGGAGGCTGAAGTTGGCTCGACGCTTCTCCGCCTTCTGATGATCATGTGGAATCTGCTGATCCGGCAACCTTGGCTGCCCGATAGGAAGGATAAACGTGGAAGACTGCCCAACGGCATAGCCATCATGGGATTGAGCAGTGCCATCCTGAGGCTGATCTTTCGGTTCACTGAGCTGCCGTACTTTTTCGAAGAATCGCTGAGAGGCGAACTCAGTGATATGTGGAGGGTCCATGGCAGTCGAATTTAGCGGCGCGACGTAGATGGACCGATGCGCCTCAATGAGGAGGAGGACAGGCGGTACTTCTAGTGCCCGCTTGCCCTCGTAGCGGCAGGTAACGCGAGAGTGATATAACTAACGGTACCAAGCAACAATCGCACATCAATCATGTTGATACATTAAAACCTATGTACCGACTTCTCGCTGAATGGAAACCCAAGTGTCCCGACCCAAGATTCATGCAACGCGACCAGGTAGTCGACAATCCACACGAGTAGTGATTACTCAAGTTCAAACGAGTGACGAGATAGATTTCGAGTATTTCGGATCGAAAAAAAAAGGAGCGACGGCGCGACACAGGTAAATACGACACTTCAAGATATCACTTCAAGTTCCCTTTCCGGGCCTCGTCTAGGCGTGTCTTTGAACGGAGTCTACCGAACTGTCGAGGCAACGGGTGAATTACCTTTCACTCATTCATCCAGGTATATTGAGAACGGCGGTTACAGGAAGGCGTATAGCAGCAGCAGCAGACAAGGCGATCAAGGCCAGGATAGGCGGCGGGGGGCGTAGAGTAGCGACGTCGTAATTGGGAGGGAGGAAGGACTAGGCGTAGTGGTTGAAGGGTGTGTGGGTGGACGGACGGGTTGGCGGCACAGATTGAAGGAGTTGAGATGGTCTCGAAGAGGCGGCGGCGTCCAGTGATGGGAAAAGGAGGAAAAGAAAAAAAAAAGAAAGTGAGCTACCTAATTGAAAAGACAAGACACAGGCAGGGCCTCGGGACAAGGTGGCAGACAAGGTGGCAGGCCAGACGAGACGAGGTGACAAGTGCAAGTGCAAGAGCAAGAGGCTATGTTGCACGTATCACGTCTCCCACCAAGGTGGAATAGGTGGAATAGGTAATAAATGGATTATGGGAAGAGAGGGAGTGTGGAGGTGGGAGGCAGGCAATAAGGCCGAACGACGAGTCGACTGGAGGACGAGATGGACCAGATAGAAGATGGAAGACTGGAAGCTCAGTCGGAGGGTCCAGGGACAACGGGGACATGGGGGGGACTTGGGGTTGGCGGAGCTTCTCGATTGGCAATAGTGTACCTGGGTAGTAGGAGTGTACTATGGGAGTGTAGGGCAGTTAGCGTGATGTAGGTGCTGTATAGTGGTTGAATGAAGGGGGGGTGATACACTAGGTACACCACACCAGGTACGATGATAATGGGAGAAGAGGTATTGTACCTGAGGTATCAGGAGGAGGTATGTAGTGTAGGTAGGGAAAGCGGACACAGTGAAAAGAACAGTTGGAATATAATGTACTGCACAGACATGTGTGTATGCCTCCATGCAGGTATTATACATACAGGTACGTACATACATGCATAGTAATGTAGGTACAGTAGGTACAGTAGGTACCAAACCTACCAATCTTATCTTCAATGTTACATACTTGACTGTATAGCACCCTCAATAGTTCATACATACATCCTCTGGTACACTAGGGAGCATTTGGAGGTGAGCGGTACCCAGTAGTGCAGTAGATAGCAGGAGATACAGTGCTAGGTACATGTGCACATGAAGAAGAAACACTATCTTGTTATGTACATACAGCCTGTATTGTAACCAGTACAGTGTAGCATGCCTCTCTCGGTGGATCCGAGGGCTGCTCAATCTGGCTCTGTCTGGCTTTGTCTTGGGCGGCTGGGGCTGGATATGGAGACCTCGCATCGCTGACTTATTAGCACGGTACCATGGTGGGATGGGGCAGAAATGGGGTTGCTCTGGAATGCGGTCTCTCTTGCTGGTTACGGCGACTTGGCCGGCCTAATAGTGGAGTGCTGCCGACCTTTGCCCAGCGAGTGAGGCATCGCCGTGCCCGCCTCGCCTACGACACTACCTCGATACTTCACACACACACGCTCTCTCTCTCTCGTCTATACTCGCTCTACTCGCTCTCCTCGCGTTTATAGTACTCTACATAGTACACATCTGCACCGAGGAACATCCGTCAGTCAGCCAGTCAGTCAGTCAACCTTATCTTTCACTCCCTCACTTTTTTATTGTTGTTGTTTTTGGTGTCTCCGTCTTCTATCCGAGTACACTAGACACCCTACACTCATACTAGTATAGATACGTAGTCACTCACTCACTTACTCACTTACTCACTCTTCTTATCTTTTGCAAAAGTTGGCGTCATCCATACAGTCCATACCAAATACCAAATATTATACGCGTACACTACACGCACAAAAGTGAAATAAATAATAAAAAAAGGACCAAGATGCTACATGAATCCCGAGATATGCGAGCCAGGCACTACCTTGTTGCCTGTATGCCTGAATAGAGAAAGCAGCCCGAGGTACCGGTATACCTCATGATTCCTGATGTTCCCCCAGCTCAGCTTCGACATGTCCACCAAAGTAATTTATCCCAACACCCACTACACTACTTATACGTGGAACATCTCGCTTCCTCTTTCTACCGCGGCCACGAGCACAGTGCTTCCCCAGTTCTTGCATCTTGTCTTGTCACTCACGGAGTATTTTCGTTAACCCACGGATTAGCCTAGGTAGTCTTATGTCTGTCTGAACTTCACTTTTGTCCACCGTGGCAGAATAGGCCGAATGATGGCATGGTTTGCTCAGACAGGCGCCCATATTTTCGTGTAGTGGTGCCAATAAGAAAAAAAGGGATCATGATGCTATTTTCATCTGGTCTACCTACTACGTCCCCCCTCTCTTGCTTTGCGTCGTCTTAGAGCTGGGTCGCCCCGTTGGTTGTTAGTTTTCCGCCAATTATTATTAGTGACACCCAGGGCCAGGTATCAATTTAGACGCGACTTATCGGCCCGCGGCCATCGTCTTCCTCCACCACCGCCAAATCCCCCGACCGCATAGCCGCAAGACCAAGACGATATCATGAACCGGTCATTATTGGAACCGTCGTGGCCTGGATTCCTTATCTTGCATCTGTGTCCTAGCCTTGACTCCACCGGTCAAGTCCTGACTGTCAACGTCTGTTCTCATGTGTAGATCCGTCTCTGACGCTCGCCTTGCTCCTCCTCACTTACACGTGTGGACAGGCCAATCTGAGATGCTGGAACTGGGTGTCAAGGCATAAACTGCTGCTCCAATTTAGCCTATTCACCGCCACTGGTGGCATCATAGCAAACCTGCATAAAGTTATTTATGAATCGATTCCTCAAACCGGTCAGTCGTCCAACAGATTATGGATGGCCTGTAATGCCCTGGCTTATCCAGGCTCCATCTATGTGGCACGAACGTCTCAGGACACCTTCGGCTCGTCAAATCATGAGTGCTACTTGATGGCCCAAGTCTCCTTTCACGGATCTTGCATTTCATCGATGTTGTTTGAGCGAGCTTGTATTTGCGCTTACCGAGTATACTAGCATGCAATAATGGGTCGACTACCTACGGTGTGCTAGGGTTTGTTCATCTTCAAATGTAATGTTGCTTTCTAAGATCCTTGTAGAGTGCTGAGGTGGGAAGGGGAAGCTAAAGAGGATGATGCTACGAGCAGCCTCATCTACACTACGAGTCCAGTGTTGGCGCCCAGATGAGAACCCCTTTCTCGATCATGGGTATCAAGAACACAGCAAAGCTTAACTCAATAATCATACCGAAGGGCAACCAACCAACAGCCAGTCGCTGCTAGTCGGGCACGCAGATAGTCATCATCTAACCATCTACCCAACCCCCTGATTCGGAGAGATCTGCGCTCTACTTCGGCATTTCTATTCAAAAATTTTCCTCTACCTCACTTCGGTCCGTAGTGGAACCTCAACCGTACCAAGACATCGTCTTCGTGGTTCCGGAGTTTTCACACCGGGTTGATCCCTCGCAGACAATGTAATGAATAGCTATCGTCGCCAGAGGCATTAGATTATTCGCTTAATGATAGTCGGCGCCGCTAAGTGATAGTGGAAACGATTCTATCCGTGGTGTTGAAAGGTTGCACAGGTGTTCTTATGTGGAATCACCAGCGCGCACCGAGTAGTCGACTCGAGAGCAGGCTTAGTCACCTTATCAACCCAGTGTAGTACTAAATACATTGTACCATCAATCAGCTCTAGGACGACACTTAAAATGAGTCTTTATATCGCCCTTTTTCCCTTTACCCTGTCAGCCGAGCATGATACTTCCATCGGCCTGATCTGATAATGCCATCTCACGCTCACCACGCCGTCACTCATGATGGCCGATGCTTTCACGAAGGGGCATTTCAGTCAGCCCATTGGTAGTGTGCACACGTATGTACGACGTGCTATTCCACAATACCTGCGAGCTGGTAGTGATTGAAATTCCCCGCGATAGAGCCGCTTAGGTTTGGTGCAGTGTCGTGTAGTGTCGTGTAGTGTACAGTATACATAGTACATGGGGCGGGCGGCCCTATTGCGGTGAATCTCCACATATCCGAATCCCTGTCCGCATCGATCTGGTTGGCTGTACCACAGCAGGTTTCCCGCTTTCGGACAAAGCTTCGGCTAAAGCTATCCCTAAAGCAGTAGCACCAATACCCCGAGTTTATCACCTTCCACTCCCCCAGTCAGGACCCAGTACCGCCCCAGTTCAGTAGCCCAGTTGACAAGGGTGTGAGCATTCCCTCCGTCCGCATCAAGTCTAGGTAGCGAGTGAGTGTGGTGACGAGGGAGTGAATCGTATATCGTCAAAAGTCGCTAGGCTTGCTGTACATGCTTTTCTTCTTATCTACCGTCAGGCGGGCACCAAAGAGATCTCTTCCGACTACACTATTGTGACTACATCTCGAACACCAATATCTAAAGACCCGGTCGTCCTGTGAGTAACACAGACTTCTGCCAAACCCATGCATTCTCCTGTGCAGGTACGACTCTCATTTGGATGGTGGCGTTGTTAGGATCGGCCTGAAACGTGTCACGGCACATAACACATTCGAGAATATCTAGCAACTAGGCCCAATAGGAGAATTAACCGTCTCACATGTCGACGAGAGCCTTAAGACATCATCACCGGCCAGCGCAGCGGCTGTCCACGCCGCACCATCCTCGTGCAGCAATTGGTGAGTTTGCGACCAACAGGTTTTAATCGGCCATTGTGGTTTTCTGCGAGAAGAGAGAGATATCAGGATATTGAGTTACTTCAAGAGCGCATACTTTGTCCTGTACTGTACAAAGCACCTATGGTACAGAGCAGGCAGACAGGCAGGCGGAGTTTCCCCGTCTGGGGAATTGAAGATCTTTTCCGATGATCCGTCCTTCGACGACCAGCCCAAAGGGTCTATCGGCGATCTCAAACTTTCATTCACGGGCCAAATTCATATGTGACGTAACTCTACCTTATATGTGCCTCTCCTTAGTCCATGATTACGTGGTAGATCTTCGGGGAGTTGATATGACTGCAGGTAAGCGAAGCGATTCCGGTTCTACAATATTATTGCGCCAGAGTACAGCTGCCAGAAGGAATTCGCACGATGATTCGCAGCTGGATGAACTTATACCCCCCAATTAGGGAGTGAGTGAATGAGTGACCCGAAAACCGCCCGACCCTCATAATGCTCCTAGTTAATAGGGAGTCTAGAGTAAGCGATAATGTAGCTGAACAACGCCTGATTCAGAATAGAAACTATATATATTAAGACTATAAGATGGTGACCCGGTTTCAAGCCCCCTCATACTAGAACTACAGACACTGTTCTGTTGATCGTCAGAGTAGCGGTTTCAACTTATGAATAAGGCCACGTGTAATACACGATTAGAATGTCTTTTCATTTTCAGTTGTTTCTATTCAACAAGTCCCTCCCCGTTCATTCCTTGGGAAATGAGGACTTGTCATCTCTACTCACTCCCTAGGGATGAGTGGCGCCACAGCTCCTCCACGTCACATACACTACATGCCTATCAAATCGGGTCTCTCCCTTGGCCCTATCACTTCGGCAACGGTCACCAGGGAGTTCCCATACCTATTTAACGGTGTTGCCGTCTCAAGGTTTAATTATGTGGTCGAGATCCTGTATTTTGTCATGTAAATCGTGGCTAGATACGCCGGCCTTGGAGCTACGCCCGGTCTTACCCTTGCGTTGGTAACAAACCGACGCGCGTTGGGTGAAGTTTCCACGTAGTGAGTGCTTACAAATTGAGTGATTAACTCTCGCTTCTTCAGAACAACGTTCTCGCGCGCCTGGTGTGGGGAAAATGATATGCGAAGTCCACGGTCTGCAGTACACCTCGGACAGAAGCTCGGATTCGCAGCGATGTGATAAATGACGAGAACGCCTTGCTTGTATCTGATGATCCTTGGTTGCGTGTGCACTACAGGATGTGCGTGTCTCGAAAAGTGTCTATCATGCATCGACACTCGGAAGGGAGGCTGTCAACAGCTGCCCAGCCTTGTTCTCCTTACTCGTGAGCATGGGTCAGATCAGGTTCTTCGGGAACCACCTATGACCCAGCAATATGTACCAGCCTTCCATGATCGGTGTTTCAGTAATGCCGACGACGACGACGCTCTTCCGGAAGCATCCAGTACCGGTCGAAAGCGCTCAGAATGTATTTGATCGGATCCATACATAGTCGTATACTGGTCGGAGGAAATAGCACACTGATGGAGGAAATTAAACAAACCTACGCGAGGAAACTCTATACGATCGGCCGCTGATGAAAGAAAAAGGTGCGAATCGTCGAGCGAGCTAGGTGTAGATCAGTTCCCATATCAACTCACTATGTTACATACCTATGTCCCTTACGTCGCATCAGAGATGAATACCGCACCGACCATAGTACATGTATATTAATTATGCATTATTCGAGTCAAAGTCCCTCGACTTCCGAGACAATTATCCTAATATCCGGCTCATTCCATGATAGTGATTAAGACCCTTCATGGCTGGACGGCACTAGCCGACCAGGATATCTGAGAACCCTCCAACAAAAATCGCCAGTCGCTGCTGACTTGATGATCTATTTTTAGATGCTAATGCAGTCCAATATGTAGTATAGTCCCTTTCGCTTCAGAGTTGTACCCATCCCAGTTCCGGCATCATCATACACGCACAACTCTTCTTACCTCCGGTACTTCCAAGCTACATAGAGAAGCTGACGGAGAACGCGGGTCTCGCGCTACTTTCGGGAGAAGAAGCAGAAGTTCTCGTCGTGTACCGCCATGCTGATATGCCCAAAACTAAATGCCAAGATGTCGAGCATTGCCTTATAGCGATAACCGTCATGCGCAAAGGAAAAAAAAAGATCTGGCAATCTCTCCCCGCTTGGCCATGCTCATCTCCAGCTTCGGTCGTGAAGAGCCAAGCCTAGAACCAAGCCTAGAACTAAGCCAACTAGACCTCGAATTGCCATACCCAGCCTGGGCATCTTTGAGGTAGCTAGGCATAGATCGGGCACTTCTTTTCCATCATCCACTCTCTGCTTCTTCTGCTCTCTGTCGTCGTCAGACAAGACCTCTTTAGCTTCTCGGAATTCGATCGGTGGGGGGGGAGAATCCTGTCTTCTGCTATGTAAGCAAGGCTCGATCCGTCTGCAAACTGCCACACCACCTCTTACGCGTCCACAAAAAGGAATCCAACCCTCCCTCTGCCGAAGTCAACCGCTAAGATTATCAACAGCCGCCAGAAGACGAGCGGCAGCGGCAAGGTGTAGAATTCGACGACTTCTGCCGTCTGCAAGCGACCATTTTTGCCGCACAGAGACATTATCCATCACATCATCCGGCCACTTTCAATTTCCATAAGCGGCTCCCCGCGCGTCTAGCCCTCCGTTGTGAGCTCGCTGCTTTCGATCTCCCGACAGTGGGATTGGCCAATTCTACACGCTTGTGCGCTGGACGCGCGCTCTTCGCCTAAAGAGCGCTGTTTGCCGGGTCATTCGCCTACGTACCTAATACGGGGCGACGTGGAATGAAACTATAGGGGGGCTTACCGACGGGATATACACCACCTTCGCAGGTACCCACGTATCTGTATCCCACACCAGCCTGTGCCTCCCAAGCGCGCGTGTGCCAGTATGGATGACAACTCAGCAGCCGACTCGGACCCGTCCAGGGGTACGCTACTCATGCCTGACAATTCAGCTATATCCTCAAATGGCGACAACAATACTCAGATTGAAAGGGTCGAGTCGCCTACCTCTCCCTCCTCCCCTAACGCTCTAGCGCGGTTTGAGTTCGAGACGGGCAGGGGCAATGAGGGTAGCAAAATTCTAATGGTTGAATGGGATTGTTCTCATGGGGACGACCGCGAACCATGTGCGGAGGACCAGACCGGCTGGGTGGTGTCGTGGGAAGATAAATCGGCAGCATATCCGCTTAGCGACAATGACAAAGGCCCGTCATCATTGCTCCGTGTATACTTCTTATTGCCTGAAAACGCGCCAGTTCCTCCCGCGGTCACCATATCCCATGCTCCCACGGGACGTACGCTAACAACAAAATGCATGCCAGCAATCTACGCACCGGGTCTCGGTGTTAGTCCACCAGACTCCGGTAAAAGGGGCGTTCTACATACAATATGGGCCAAGAGGCGTCTGGCGGAACTCGAAGAAGAAATAACGAAAGAGTTACAGACCAATACTGAAGGTGTTGCCTTGGAGATGGCTATTCAGGAAAAGCAATGGTTAATAGATCATTTTGGCTTTGTGGGGTCGGATACACAACGACCCTCGGCACCTCCGATAAGTCCCCGAAGCCCACGATCTCCTATGGGCGGGCGACTAGGAGAGATGCTTAAAGGTCTTAAGCTCTCAACATCACCAACAGATCTCGCTAAGACTCCAGGTTAGTCATTTTCTAAGTGTGACAAGAAGCACTCTTTTCACACTGGCTCTTAATTCATCTTCTAACGTCTCTCAAGGCACCACTCCACTGCAGACATCCCAGCCATCCTCACGAGTTGCTTTGAATAATTTTCCGGTGCCAAATCTATCGGCACCAAAACCTAGCTCCGGTCATGCTGTAGCTTCCCTCGACGCCATTATCAGTAACACCCAACCCGTAGCATCAGACTTGCAGACTAGAGACACTGAGGACGAATTATTCGCTTTGCCGATGAGTCCACGAAGGTAGGAAGTCCCGGAGCCTTTTTTCCCTTGATATACACAATTCAAATTTTAACCCATCCCTTTTTTAAACTAAAGTTATGCTTGAGAATCGTTCCACGCTTTTGAGACACCTAAAAAAGACGCTCAACATGACAATTACTAATTCCGTGTTACAGCCCCGAAATGAAGACTAGCCCGTTTAGCTTCCTAAAGTAACGCTATAGACTACATGAGCAATGAGGGAAGCCAGTTGCTCCCGATTAGCCAGCCGGGAAGATGCGAGCTACTATAACAATGACCTTGTTGCTCTTTCTCCAGCGACGTAGCTTATGACGCACCACTACGGCAATATCAAGGATTATATAGAAGACGAGTAAAACTATCGCGTCTACGAATAGTTACGATAAATAGCATGAAGCAAACAGCAGAATATGCGATCCTCGTCGCGGGAAGATAGAGAGTAATGTATTTAAATCAGAAGATGTACGAAACGCAAGATACGGTCTTAGGTCTCAAAAGGGGACTTAAAGTTAAGAGCATGACAACCATCATCGCAGTGTTAACAACTCTTACAGCGACCTTTTCACTGCACATGTCGCAATACAAAACATAACGTACGTTCTACTGTACCTATAGTTATCCAGAGCCCCTTGTCTACCTACATAGTATAATCCTTCGATGTATGTAAGCATCCCCAATGTTTCATGAATCGAGCACACATGCCCTAATAGGGTAGGTGTTTCAACGCTACTGCATATAAGTTACATCGTGTAATAGCAAAAACTAGCATATCTCGCGAATACGAGGGATTTCTGAGCCAAATACTCACGTATGACCATTCCTGCTGATCTCGGTGCACTAGTTAGCACAAACATCATATGAAGAAAACCACTAGGTATAAGAACTTCCGCTCCGGCGGAATCCGACTCTATAGCTTTACCGACAATCAAGGTATTAATCACAGTTGAGGCTGGGGAAGTGACCGCCGTTATCACACAACGAGCAAAGTCTCGCAGGTTACCCCGTATCGCGTTGGGTATTAACCTATGCAGCGAGAAAAAAAAAAAAAGGGG